>OZ017742.1:236598809-236823809 GCA_963969285.1 Odontomyia ornata
GCTCTGAATCCAGATGGCAGCAGTACCGGTTTCATCAAGATACCACGATGCAGAACTTTGATCGTGGTGTTGTTCATTCAGCAGCAGAAAGTTGGCTCTCATGTCCCTCATAAACTGCTCAAGCAGATTTTATGCAGTTGTACTGTGGTATAGGCTTACCTGCAGGATACGGGTTATCGAAATACTGCTTTTACCTTGGCAAGGAATTTCTGGTAAACACAACACTTTCCTCATCCTACGGCGTGCCCTAGATCCGGTCTCAGATCAGTATCCTTGCAAAGGATGCAGTGTGACTTCCTCATACATTCTTATATTCTATGTCGCATGTCTCCACATTTGTGGCGTTGGGAACTCCTATCGGGTCCCTTACATCCATACACGGTATAACCATAACCAAGGCATTTTAAGCATCGAAAAGGAGCTGCTCCTCGCCGTACCCTGCAGATAATCCATCCTGTTCTTACTTTCCCTTACTCAAACGTTGTTCAGCATCCTTCTAAGTCAGGTAAATGATGGCCATACGTTATCCCTATTGTTTGCTCGAGTCAGCCTCACTTTAACCCTGCTTACGCGAGGAATCTCCCTTTTGATGACCTCTTCTACGTTGGTCAAGTCTATGATGCAGTCAATGTTTTGATCATTGCCATCAGCTCGAGCGAGGCTACAGTTGCTGTTTTGTCAAGAACTTTCTAGACTGAATCGCAGAATGCTTCTTCCTCGGCTCCAAATTTGACCAGTAGGTGGCCTGACCAGATTGGTGATATTGCTTTGATGGCAATTTTGGTGTCTTTGGGCTTGACACCTCCCCTGATCTCCCGTAACAAATTCGCGTAGGATCGACGGAGTTTTCGTCGTGGCTTTTTTCTCTTGTACCTCGTATCAAGTACTTCTTTTTGTTTGGCATATATGAGAACTTTATTTTTTAGGACATTATGTAGGCGTTTTTAAGTAGCTTTGCTGGCCGGCTTAGTTAGCAATATCTGGAAGCTTTGATCCAACATATCATGCCCATTAAGTGTCTCCTCTTGTCTCGTTCTTCTGGATTTTTGCTGTTTTGTTTGATTTATATTTGTTGATAAATGCCTTAATAGAGCAATTAAACAAAATTTAATTTTGGGAATAACTCAATAAGTTTCACTTTCTTTTTGTTTATTTTTTCTTTTATCCTATCTTTTCACGTCTTCGCATAGAACATAAAATTCTTTGTTATAGTATTTACACGCCCTTGTCAAATTAAAATCTTTTATGAAAACAAATGTTTTCCTTAAACGTTGACTATACTCGTATGCAAAGATACATATCTTTTCATATGTATTGTTGTATGCTTTTTGTGTTGAACGGGAATATTTCAGCTTCATGAAATTTGTACTTTACTCGTCAGCAAATTCACCTGGAATTTGCTTACTTACTACGATACAGGAATGATTGGCAAATGGATTATCTCTGCTAAATTATCTTCTTTTTCGAAGCACTATAGCCCCTCTTGGGGCTTTGCTTCCTGCAAAAACGACCTCCAACTGTCTAGATCCATCAAGTGCGTTGTCCAATTTTGAAATTCGAGCAGCGATAAACTGTCTTCGTCACCCGAACCAGACCAGGCCATTTCCTCGATTTCCTCACTGGTCTCCGCCCTTCAGTTCATCCAACGAATACGTTTTTGGGTCTCCGTTGTTTGTCCATACGATTCATGTGGCTAGACCATTGCAGCTCCCTCAATTTCACAATCATTGAGGCCTGCGGCTCGTCATAAATTTCATACAGCTCATGGTTAACTCCAATTTATGCTTCTTATGCAAGCTCAATATGTTTCACCTGCGGCAAATAATATTCAGGGTCAATTTCTCCTGTAGCTGACTTGTATATGAAAACTTTTTTATTCAATCGCTCGACCCGTTTTAAATAAGTTAATATAAATCCATACATTTATGTGCTCTTCACTAAGCTTTAATTGTAAAGCAAGAATATGGATCTTATTTCGCAAAGCTGGATAGAATTTTTTTCGTAGCTATTAAAAACATATTAATGGAACTCATGAAAAAGTAGCTACGAAAAAATTTCAGAACTACTGGGGCTATCAGAAATGTAGTCCATATCGGTACGTTACAATTAAAGCTCAGTGTTGAGCACATAAACGTATAGATTCACATTAAATTATTTAAAAAGATTAATACATACAAGTGACCTACAAGAGAAATTTGAACTGAATATAATTTATAGAAGGCGATATTGAATTTGATTCTCTCACCTCTAAGCTTTTGTCGGCTTCATCCGTGTGTATCTATAATGTGATGTCCTGAAGAGAGCTATAGTATACAAGACGAAGCTACCTTCAAGTAACATTTTTCTTCTTTGACTATTTTTCAAAGGAAAAAATATTAATTCAACTCAATTAAAAGAAGCTACGAAAAAATGCTCATAAAGTAATTTCCACTATTGGTGCTATCCGAAACATGGTCCGTACCTATGCGTTACAATTACAGCTCACACATAAATGTATACATTTATATCAAGTTGCTGTAAAAAGGGTCAAGGTATCGATAAAAAGTTTTACACATACATGGAGGTTACCGTAGCGCTTTGTGCCATGAATAAACAAGTAGGGTGTCAAATAAACGTTCTTGACAGCGTTCCAGAAAAAGTCTGATTATAAACATTATAAATGCCACAAATAAAGCCTATCACTCCGTACTTCCCATTCTAAGGTCCAGATTTGTGAACAGGCAAAATAAGCACCGTATTTATAAAACACTAGTCAAACTTGTGCTGTTATATGGAAGTAAAACATGGACCCTGACGAGCGAATCGCAAAAGGCTGTATACGTCTTTGAACGCAAAGTGCTGCTGAAAATCGACGGTCCCGTGAAACAAGGAAAAGAGGGGAGACTACGTTACAACGATGAGTTGTGCAAACTATTTGACAATCCATCTATTCACTTTTGCATAAAGTTACGTAAAATGCAATGGGTGGGCCAGGTAGAAAGAATAGTGGAAACCTGGCAGCCCAAAAGAACATTAACGGGTGGACCACAATGTAGATGTCCAGCGGGAAGATCGGAGACTTGATGGGAGAACACAAAAGAAGCTGGTAGCAGATCTTTGTTGAGAGTGAAGAACTGGCGGATAAGGTCGCGGAACCGCGATGAATGGAGGAGATTCACCCTGGAGGCCAAGGCCCGGCTTGGGCTGTTGCGCCATTAATGTTGATGATTATAAATTTTTGCGCTAATAGGAAACATGGATGAAAAATTCTTGATGTTTTTCTCCGTAATTGCAAATCGTTGGTCCAGAAATATTCATTCATTATTCATTATTCGCAACAGCAATGAATTCTTTGCAAGAAGAAACAATTGCCCAAACTTTGTTTAAATATTGCGTTGTTCGATAATTAAAGTCGTTTTTTCATGTTGTTCAAACTAAATTTATTTTCATTAACAACAAGCATTGATGAATGATATACTGACCATTTTTTTAAAAATGGATCGTAGTAGTCTTTGCGTATAGACGTCTTTTAAATCGCTCCTGTCAAAAGTTTTCAAAAATTAAAATTTATTTTTTTAAAAACGTTAGTCCGAATTAATTTTTATCGGAAAAAATCTTATATTGTCGAAGTAATCGACTCAGGAAATTTGTATCGAATATTTTTACTTCGATTGGTAACGAAAAACAAATTACCAAAGAAAACTTCGCCGCTGGTATGGAGGAGCCCGACGGCTTCCCACCGTTGGGGCAACCTGGGGAAACGACGAATACGAAACTGGCGACAATCACCAAAAGAAAACATAACGAAGAAAACTCCGTAGATGGAGGGTGCAAGCTGCAAATAATAGCGGACAATCAACAAATGGCCAAATTGCAGAAAGAAAATGATGAACTAAGGCAAGAGATACAGTCTCTCAAGGATCTTTTCAAGAAAGGGATGAAGCCTCAAAAGACGCAGCAACAAAATCAATGGCAACAGGTAACAAAGCCGAAGAAAAGTGCAAAGCAAGTAAATCCAGAGGAAGTTCTAAGTGCTGGTGGCACCAACGAGAGCCAAAATTATTTTGCAGCGCTGGAGGGATTAGCCGAAGATATGGAAATCGAAGAAAACATCGGAGGTAATTTTAATCAAGATAATGACGTTAATTTTATTCAATATTTAAAGAATAAAAATAAGGAGAAAAAACCAGCCCGCAGTTCTGCTGGTTCCTCTGAAAAAGCTTCCAACAAGACAGAAAAAGTTCCGCCAATCAACGTGTTCGGACAAACCGGGAAAGATATGGTTCGGCTATTGGCAGCCGAAAATGAACTGGCCAATTTCGAAATCAAAAGAGTTAATGCCGAAAAATTAACTATGAGGACGAAATCACTGGTTGATTTCAAGTCAGCCAAAGATGCGCTGATTTCTGGGGAGGTTCCACACTTCACCTATACCCCAAAAAGTGAAAAAAATCAGACCTTCTTGTTGAAGGGTTTGGACAGCGGAGAAGATACGGTCGATCTTCTTCAGGTGCTCAAGGAGGCTGCACCAGATATTGATTTTGTTTCAGTCAAAGCCTTTGCAACAAGAAGGTCGACCATAGAAAGGAAGAATTTACCACTTTACCTGGTACAAATTGCAAATAAGAGCAGTCCAAGTGCCCTTCAACAAAAAAGGTACTTGAATTTCAGAGTGGTGAGGTGGGAACGCCTCCAGAAAAGAGAAGTCAACCAGTGTTACCGGTGTCAAAGATTTGGACATTCGGCTGCCAATTGTGCCATGCACTATCGTTGCGTTAAATGCAAAGACGTTCATGCTCCCGGTGAGTGCAAATTGGCTCAGACGGAGCCTAAAGAAAAGTATACTGCGTTAACTGTGGTGTTTTTGGTTACCCAGCATCATATCGAGGATGCTCCCGATATCAAGATGCAAAAGTTAAATTTGCTCCAAAGCAAGCACAAGTACACCGTAATATCATACCTTCCAACTTCGTCAAGCCCGGAGTATCATTTGCACTCGCCGCTAGAGGACCAGCAGAAAATGCTGGAAATAATGTAAATAATGTAAGTGGCAATAATGAGCTGCTTCTCAAAATTTACCAGCAACTTAATTCTTTATCGGAGAGAATCGACAAACAAGATTCAAAAATTAACTTTGCTTTTCAGCGTTTAGGTCTTTCAAATGCCTAATAATAACTTGTCATCCAGTCATATTCCCATGGATAGGCTTCGCCTCATATCGATCAACGTCAACTCTATCGTTGCTATACATCGACGTGATTATCTCCTTGAATTTGTTGTTAAGCAAAAGCCTGACATCATACTTCTCACTGAAACCCACCTCAATTCATGGCATTCCATGGAATTCAAAGATTTTGCATTCGTAAGAAACGATAGGGTAATAGGTGATGGGGGAGGTGGCACCGGGATATTGGTTCGAAGACCCTATTGTTTCCAAAATATTGAAAAAGTCGAATTCAAAAACTTTGAATTTCTTGAAGTGTTCGTCATCAAAATTTCACTGACAGGTGGGGATAACCTCTTCGTTATCTCTGCCTATGCAACTGGTCAAAATGTTCTCAAGTTCAAGGAGGAACTCAATTCCTTGTTTGAAATACTCGAATTGAACAGGCTGCATAGTTATTATATTTTTGCCGGTGACCTGAATGCCAAGCATACATCATGGCTAAACGCCACCAATAATCCAAGAGGTGTATTCCTGAAATCATGGATAACAGAGAACGAAATTGAATACAGGTGCAACCTTTATGGGTCGGAGTTCCCAACATACCCTAGGACAAATTCATATTTGGACCTCTGCATTGCTGACGCAAGACTTGAATTCAGCTTTAATAGTCCTCAACGGAAACTGCAGGTGCTTCCTTATGATAGCGATCATAACGCAATCGTAATGGAAATCAATCATCAAAGAGATGATTTCTTCCTCATTCCAGTTCAACATGAAAACCATCGGTTGAATTTCAAAAAAACAGACTGGGGAAAGTTTCAAAAGAAGTTTAATCGGGAGTACCAGAAGCAATGTCCCTCTTCTGATGATGGCAACGCTTGCTCAATGGTTCCTAATAACAGAAATCTAACTGACGATGAAATAGATCTCTATTTGTCGAAGTTAGAGAAGCTGACGTTGGAAACGATTGAGAAAGTTGTTCCCAAGATTGAACATCGAAACAATATGGAAGGATATGAAACACCAACCATCGCAAGGTTGAAAAGATTGAAAAACCTTCTTCTCACCCGCGTCAACAATATTTATCGACGATTTTTGGACTACAACCATCCCTCGTTGGCTTTGTTGAAATTACACCTGAAGAATGTCCGGAACTTAATCCGTTCATACTTCAGGAGTGAGGTCAGCAATCAATGGGCGGAAAAACTGAGGGGTATTAGCCCACAGAACCCAGATGGCGTTTTCGCGAAAGTGAATAGCTTATTCCGCAGGAAGTCTCGAGTGAAGGTATCGAATCTTGAAGTCGCTAGTGATGAGATAAATCTTCTCGATAGAGCTGGTATCGAAATTGATAGTACGACTCCGGATAGAAATGGAAACAGGATTATATGTGATGGATTGCAGAAACTTGCCCTGATTGGAACACATTTTGAGTTGGTTCATCTGCCAAACCCAGAGAGAAGGAATGAAATATTTTCGGAGGTCGTTGAAGCAAAAGTTTCCGACTTCAAATCAAGCCTGAACGGCCAATCAATTCTTGATTTCGATGAAACATTAACATCTGACCTCATACCGAGCTTGAATCTTATTGATTATTTTGTCAGCTATGAAGACTTGTGTTTCATATTTCGCAGAATAAACAACAAAAAATCATGTGGTACTGACGGTATTCCAAATATAGTTCTCCGACATTTGCCTGAGGTTGCTATTAGGAATTATTGCATATTGTTCAACAACATGTTGAACAATTCATATTTCCCAAATGAGTGGAAAAAGGCTAAGGTGTTTCCGATCTTGAAGAAAGGAAAAGAATCTTCATGCCCTAAAAGCTATCGCCCAATCAGCTTGCTGCCTAACATCAGCAAGGTGTTTGAAGTGATACTCAACAGAGCATTAAACGCCCACATTGAGAAATATGAGTTGATGCCGAATTGCCAATTTGGTTTTCGTGCCAGGCATTCGACCATACATGCAATGTTGGAAACTTAACAACAAAGAATGTGTTGGAGCATGTCTCATTGATATGGAGAAAGCCTTCGATACGGTGTGGTTAGGTGGACTAGTTTTCAAACTTCTTCAGGACAGGTTCCCCAGACACCTTGTCGCCATGATGTATAATATGTTATACGGGAAATCATTTATTGTAACTGACGGAAATCTCACAACAATGCGCGAATTCAAGGTCTTGAATGGTCTACAGCAGGGAACAGTTACTGCGCCCCTGCTTTTCTCAATATTCATTCGCAAGCTATTGAACAGCTTTGATTTTAATGTCTCGCCAACGCGATCATTGGTAGCGTTTGCTGATGATCTGATCATCTATACGGCAGACCGAAAAGCTACAATAGTTCAGAGCAATCTTCAAAAAATGTTTAATGATGTGCAGCTCTACACCAACAATTGGCGAATGAAAATCAATGCGCAGAAGTGCGAAACAATCTTGTTTCGGACAACGCTGCACGGGGCCAGTCAAGACCTGAAACGTAATTGGAAGGATTTCCACATTATGGCTGGTGAGGGTAGTTCAGAACGGATCCCACATAAATCCTGTGTTCGATACCTCGGTGTTCATCTCGATCAGTATCTGTACTATACTGAACATGTCAAAATCATGCTCAGTAAAGCACTAAAAGTAGTCATGGCCCTTCGGCGACTCTTTCATTCCAGATACATTGATCAAAAAGTCAAAGTTATTTGTTACAAGACCCTGGTTAGACCAGTTTTGACATACGGATGCCAGATCTGGTACAACCAGAGTGCTAGTACAATGGAAAGATTAAGAGTTTTCGAAAGGAAATGTCTTCGTGCATGTACTGGTTTGTACAGAAAGCCTGAGACGGATTGGAAGCACTATATGTCGAATAGAAAAATTTATCAAACCGCTCAAGTGACAAGAATCGATATCTTCATATTGAAACTTCTTCGGAATCATATCGCAAGATCTGTAACTGTGAGTGAAAACCCATGAATTTCACAGCCGTTCCACCCTACAGACGGGTATATTGTGACTTGCCTCACTACTGGCTTCGTTCCTCCAGAAGCATTCGTGTATTTGGACATGAATCGATATGTTTTTGATTCTGACGGCGTCCCAATCATATATCACATATATCGACGGGCCACCGATAAGAAGATAAAATATCCTCCTGTTGCATTGGTAAATTACTGCAATTAGTAATTAGTTGCGAGCGAACACATAAAACATGCTCGGATATATTCCCGCCTCATAACTGCAATAGTAGCGAGCAAACAAAACCTATGTACTCGCACTTCGCCAATGAAAATTAGCCATGGAAACACATGCGCAAGTAAATAAGCGAGCAGTTAAGTGAACGAGAAAGTTCAACCCGTAACAATATTTACATCATGAACAAACGGGGTGCTTCGAAGTGAGGTAAGCGGAGAGGAAAACCGAGAGTTCCGACATAAACACTCTTTCGCTCAGTATTCCCACTTTCGCTATTTCACCACGAGCGATCGTGGGAAAGCCGAAAGTTCTGGCTAAAACACTCTGTCGCTCAATGTCCCCAGTTTCGCTATTTCACCTCAGGAGATAGTGAGAAAGCCGAAAGCTTAACCCGAAAGTACTCTTTCGAAGTCGTAAGCTTAAGCGAGAAACACTCTTTCGCTCAATTTCCCCAGTTTCGCAAATTCACCAGTCGAGCAAGCGAGACGAAGCGGGGAGGAAAAACGTTCGTGGAACGAGAGCGCACGTGTTTGACTACTCAGCGCATTTTAAGAGAATTTAGGTCAAAGAATAGTACTTAAACTTCTTGAGCGAGGTGGAAAAGGCAGTTGGAAGCCGAATGCGCAACAACGCGCATCCACGGAAAGCATCTACGGAAAGCAGTACCGTAACGAACAACAGAATGGTGAGGGGTGAGGTGTTGGCTTGCGCCGCGATCCTCAACCGGCCCTTTGGCGCTTCACGCCGTGTGGCCACCCCGAATCATTAACACGACGAGTTGGCTCCCTATTCAGGCTGGCTGATATTTAGAGTTTAAGATAATTTATAAATTCGATTGTGATGTGAATGTTTTTAGAAAATAATAATAATACAATAAAAGTACTGCTTTAAAGTTAACCCTCGCTTTTGGTGTTCTGGTTTCGATGGTCAGAGTAGCAGGTAAGTGGTGATACAGTGAGTTCTTTCCCCGGGAGCCTTGATGATGTATATTGGATACACATCAAATGAGCTCCCAGTTCATACTAGTATACACAGGGTATACTAGTCTGCAACAAAATTAATTTTGTTACATAACCAGTATACCCTATGTATACTGGTATGAACTGGGAGCACATTTGATGTGTATCCAATATACATCATCAAAGCTCCCGGGGAAAGGACTCCTATTAACACCACTTACCTGCTACTCTGACCATCAAAACCAGAACACCAAAAGCGAGGGTTAACTTTAAAACATTACTTTTATTGTATTATTGTTATTTTCTAAAAACATTTACATCACAATCGAATTTATAAATTATTCTAAAACTCTAAATATCAGCCAGCCTGAATAGGGAGCCAACTCGTCGTGTTAATGATTCGGGGTGGCCACACGGCGTGAAGCGCCAAAGGGCCGGTTGAGGATCGCGGCGCGAGCCAACACCTCACCCCTCACCATTCTGTTGTTCGTTTCGGTACTGCTTTCCGTAGATGCTTTTCGTAGATGCGCGTCGTTGCGCATTCGGCTTCCAACTGCCTTTTCCACCTCGCTCAAGAAGTTTAAGTACTATTCTTTGACCTAAATTCTCTTAAAATGCGCTGAGTAGTCAAACACGTGCGCTCTCGTTCCACGAACGTTTTTCCTCCCCGCTTCGTCTCGCTTGCTCGACTGGTGAATTTGCGAAACTGGGGAAATTGAGCGAAAGAGTGTTTCTCGCTTAAGCTTACGACTTCGAAAGAGTACTTTCGGGTTAAGCTTTCGGCTTTCTCACTATCTCCTGAGGTGAAATAGCGAAACTGGGGACATTGAGCGACAGAGTGTTTTAGCCAGAACTTCCGGCTTTCCCACGATCGCTCGTGGTGAAATAGCGAAAGTGGGAATACTGATCGAAAGAGTGTTTATGTCGGAACTCTCGATTTTCCTCTCCGCTTACCTCACTTCGAAGCACCCCGTTTGTTCATGATGTAAATATTGTTACGGGTTGAACTTTCTCGTTCACTTAACTGCTCGCTTATTTACTTGCGCATGTGTTTCCATGGCTAATTTTCATTGGCGAAGTGCGAGTACATAGGTTTTGTTTGCTCGCTACTATTGCAGTTATGAGGCGGGAATATATCCGAGCATGTTTTATGTGTTCGCTCGCAACTAATTACTAATTGCAGTAATTTACCAATGCAACACTCCGAATCTGAGTTCACGAGACCAACAATTCCAATGGAGATACTCATTTGCTAGATTCGTTGAGGCTGGTCGAGCTGAGATGGAACTATCTAGGTATTGGTGGCTGAATGACAATGTCTAAATTATTCGTGTTTATTTTCTGTTTTTGTGCTTTTTCTCGTGACTTAGTTTTTTTAGATTCATCTCATTATTGCTACATCTAGTATTGTTGTTTATTTGTATTATAAATTAGGTATAGGTTTCAATATAACGTAACGTTTTTTTTTTGATTGAACTTATTTAGAATTAGGGTGTAACATATTAGGTTTAGGATATGAGTTCATTGTTGTGTTAGTAGTATAAGTAATTTTTGAATAATGCTGGTTGGTTTTTCCTCCTTTTTCCAATTGAATCAAAAAATATCTAATAATCTTAATTAATTTAAATTTGCAAGTGTATTTTTTTTCAATAAATGTGTTTAACTGATAACGTATAAATTTAGAGAGCCATTCGGGCCATTAAGTTTTTTATAGTTTTATTGTTTGGAATTTGCTTTATGTTCTTTTACAAATTTATAACGATTGGTATTAAATAAAGCGCTTTTGACTTTGACTTTGACTTGACTGACCATATTTTTGATGACTGTTTGCTATCTTTCCGTAATTTGAAAAATTCCACGTTCAAAGAACCCTTGGTTTTTAGAAGCGAAGAACTGGTTCAACTAACTTTTAACAGCCTGATCGGGATCGAAAGTTTTACCATTCAAATGGTTTTGAAAGGAGCGAAACAAATGATAGTCTGATGGTGCTAAGTCAGGGCTATAGGGTGGATGTGGCATCAGTTCCCAATTGAACTCCATTAATTTGTCACGACTTATCAAAGAGATGTGGGGTCTGACGTTATCATGATGGAACATCATGCCTTTGCGATTGGCTAGTGTAGAGCATTTTTCCTTGATTTCTTCGCTCAATTTCAATAGTTGACGACAGCAGACTTTCGAACCTATAGTTTAGTTTCTTGGGAGCAGCTCAAAGTAAACTTTGCCTTTGCAATCTGTAATGATTTTCCTTCTAATTACACGAACAAAGTCGGAACCGACCTCTCATTGGTTCTAGACGTGAAGTCTGAGTCGTGCCAACGAATGGTACCAACCGGTCAACCAGTCCGTGCACCGTAATCCATTTCCGCGGTGGCTGCTTGTCGGCCAGCGAGATCGGGGAGGATTTCGGTCACGGGTCTTGCAATGGATTACGCTCAATTACATATTTCAGCCACCATTAAACGCCCGTTTCAAACGCGTCGAAAACACAAACATACGGAAAAGAAACCTACTTTACTTTATTCCGTATTTCTTCATTATTCCAGTCAAGTACAAAAATCTAATTTCCATTTCGCGTTCCCGAATTTTACCGACGCGGTACCGAAAAATACACTACGTTAACTTAAACCCGACGCAAACTACGCTAATTAAAAAGACAATTCCAACAAAGGTACCGCGTACCGCACGCGACGCGAAACCGACCTCAGCGGATTTTTCCAAACCCTACCCTCTCCCCGGCATACTTACCTCTCACTGCCTCTGGAAAAGAAGGACCACTGGAAAGGAAAGTCTTAGTTACTTTAGCAATTCATTTAGTTATTAATTCTCAGATCCTTTTTTTCCTTAGCAAACACATACGTTATAAGAACGTAACACAAGTACATAAAGCCTATTCAAAAATTGAATTCAAAAAAGGTAAGCGAGGCTTATTAAATTTCCCGATTTATGAATTTTCCTTCAATATTTAAAGGATAATATATAATGACACAAAAGCAAAAATTTGGTTCGTTCAAAAAAAGGATGCGCATACTTTTTCGACAAACCTGGAATAACAAGATTTTTGTAGATACGTTTTTTTTTGTTTTGTAGCCAGAAATCAACGTATCTTTTATCATAAGAATTAAATTTATAAATTGTACTTGAAACGAAAAATTTGATGATTGTTGGCTATGCTTAAAATGGAAAATGGACGTTAAATCATAGCTTGCAATGCATAATAATAAATGTTGCTTAGATACAAGAAAAAAAGTTACGAACTTATTATCTTATCGTCTATTCTAACATCATCAAAAATATTGATATAAATGACAAACTTCTATACAAAATAACACTAGAAATAGTATTAGAAAAAAAAACTGTGACTTGATTCGAAAAGCTGCGACTAATTAAAGTGTTTATGTGAAAATCAGTTGGCAGCAAAGACAACTAAATAAACTACATGCATTCTTCTAAAGCCTTTTTATATATATCACGCTATAAATTCATACAGCCCTAATACACTCACACGAAACTGCGTAATTTTTATTTTTTTTTTGTTTTAGGCACGTGCATCAGTATTTATGCAATTAATCAACGTTAACGCTCTTACTAGTTCACTTTGTGTCCTTAAAATACTTCGTTTTATTTTATTTCCCTCGGTTTTTCCTTATTTCAAAGACTATGATCATCATTTTTAGGGTTTTGTAAAATAATTTTACAAAACCCTAGTAGTTTCGCGACCAGTCTGTCCGTCTGTCCGTCCGTCCGTCCGTCCGTGTGTCACAGCAGTTTTTCTCGGAAACTACTTAAGCTAGAGACATCAAATTTTGTGTGTAGGTGTAAAGTGGTGATCTTTTCAAAGTTCAACTACAAAAAAATTTTATAAGGTATTTAAGGGGGGTCTCCCCATATAGGAGAGTGACCCCCGAAAAAAAAATTCATTGAAGGTAGCCGATATGGGTATCAAATGAAAGGTCTTTATGAGAGCTTTTCAAAACAAGTCTTAGTTTGGCGAAATTTGCTTCGAGGGGCGCACAGGGAGGGGAAATACACGAAAAATTTGTGTCCCCCCCTCGCGATTGGACACCTGTGATCTGAAAAATCTGAAAAAAATCAGGAATGTAGGCCTTGGTGAGTACAACAACAACAAATACGTGAGAAGTCGCAATTCACTCAATTTTGTTAGTAATAGTATGATTTATCGATTTTATGTTTTCTTGAATAAAATCTTAACGGCACGTAGATGTCTATTTATAAGATTTATCTATCCTGGAAGTTTCATAAAGATTGCATCATATTTAGCGAAGTTATAGCGGTTTGAATTTTCCTGTATTACTATGGAGCAATATGCGCTGCATTTATTACTATGGCAACATACGAGTATGGCTATGGAACAACATGCGCTTTTTACCGACTCAGACACTACAGTTTTACTAGGATTTGCATGAAAATTTCAGGAATGATAGGTGTCATGTATATCTTTGAGAATCGGTTCAGCTAGTGGTATCAGTAATCGTAAAACAAAATAGTGGCTGTTTTAAATGCGAAGATTGAATAATTTTGAGTTATTTTTTCCAAACTTCAACGTTTAAGGTGCATGCTTTGAACACTTGATTCAATTTAATGAATGACTGAAGATGAGTACCCACAATTAATGCTCATAAGTGAAACAAGTCAAGGAGGTGGGAAAGAGCTCCTAGCAAAAATGTTTTGTAACCATTCTAGGATTCGAAAAAATTGGCCATTAATCGATGATAACAGTACAGGAGAGTGGCCCCTGAAAAAAAAATGCATCAAACGTAGCCGATATGAGTATGAAATGAAAGTTTTCATGGGAGCTTTTCAAAACAGTTGTTAAACTGTCAGTTTTTGCTTCAGTTGGGGCAGAGGGGGAAATACATGAAAGATGTGTTTCGTCCGTCACGGATGGATATCTGAAATAATTATCAAGGGAGATACTTATGAGTATAACAATACCAAAAACATCAGAAGTCGAAATTCGTTCAACTTTGTTAATAATGGTATGATCTTCGTATTTCATATTTTCTCCAATAAAATCGTCCTTGACATGTTTCTTGATTTGATTCGATCTGGTGACTGCATTTTGTAAATTGAATACAAAACCCTTCTGGCATGAGCGTAGGTCTGTTTACCCAACTTGTTGTACTCGTATATTACGATTTTGCTTTTCAGTTACATTTGTCTAATTTTGCTTGACGAAAATCACCTATTGTGTGTGCACAAACCTATGCATATCGCAGTAAGCTTGCAATCCAGAATGGATGGAAGAGAAACAAACATCCATGCAAAAGTAAACTTGATTACTCTTGAGGCTACGCGACAGGGCTTTCTGAGAAAAAGCTGGTTGCAGTGGAAACATAAGCAAAAAGGCAAAAAAAATTTTTTTTCATACATGTGGCCTATGGCGAGGATTAGGGAATGTTCCCTTTTCAATACTGTGCGGGCAAGTCGTCGAAGGCTGTTTGTTTCGGAAAAATGCTTGCTTTCATCCTTGAGTTACTCGATGACCAAAAACCGTCCTTCTGTTTCCGAGTTATCTACTCGATTGGTATATAAATCTTTCCAATCTACAGAAATATAACTCGTACCATTGCTATGGTTAGGTTTCTACTACTTATGATTTTCAACCTGCCTCATCTTAGTGGACGGATTCACGTTTTGTGAAGGATATCAAATTGTATAAATATATGATCTTGTGGGTCGATTTTCCGTGATCAAATATAGACAATATAATATATGAATGGAATGAATAATTCAAGATTCGCTAGAGGTTTCACAAGATTCCATTTTTATCAACCAACATTAATACTCAATTACGTTATTTCAAAAACTTGACTAACCGGATGAATGACAATGATCAGCCGCACTGAAATACTCGTTCAAAAGCACCGCTTCTAATAATCTGAACATACCTGGCAGCTCGTCCTGTATGTCATAAGATCTCCATACTATCAGTTAAAATAAAATTATCGTAATGACTATTTGATAGAGGCGATGAGAGAACATATCTTAAGGTCCCAGTATGGCAAGTACTTTTTGTTTCCATAATAATGTTACTCTTCAGGGTCTGGCTTAGCTATATGATCTGCAAACGAAGGTAAATCCAAGAATTTCCAATTGCATAGATTGCACACGAAAGTGAGTGTTCCGCTATTGGTGAGAAGCTTCGCCGCACTTTTGATCGGCATTTTCTTGAGCCTTTCAATTTCACCTTCGTTCCATGGAGATACAGCTAAACTCAGATCCAACAGATCTGCTTCGTCTTTCGTACCGATCATGATAAAATTGTATTCAATCGCCAATTTAAGCTTCGAGTCTTTCTTGTACAACTACTGACACCACTTTCACACAAAAAGTATTCACCCGCCGTAGTTCCCTATGAAAATTTCAACATAAGGTGACAAAATTATAACCTAAAATCATTTCATTATTCCATTCAAGCGCACGTGAAACAGAAGCTTCGCTCTTGTACATTTGATTCATCAATCCTAGCCAAATTTACATCTCGGCACTGTCACTTATTCACGGTTTCACTTAAACATTAAAATTTTATTTTTTTAGAAAGAAAACTAAAATTTTATGAAAAGCCGAGAATAACTGCACTTTTCGTTTCTCCTTTGACAACCGCCCGCCATGTGGCCGTCAATTCCTCTTTGACATCCCACGACAAAACTGACGTGGGATGGGAAGCCGTCACGACAACGCGATATGGATAGCCACATGGCAGCAAGGTGTAATGGTAGTGGTCGCCAGTGTCGTCGAATGATTTATTACAAATCCCACCATGCAGAAAGCATAATTTTCTTTTGGTGAATATTGGCTTTAGGTGTCCATTGTTGAGGCTCATTTTGCTTGGTCCATAATCAATTTCGGACTACATTATCGGAAACAATCCATTTTTCATCGCCTGTAATGATTTCTTATATAAATAGATCGTTTTGGTTACGATTAAGCAAAGAGTCGCATATGTTAATGCGTTTGGTGAGGTGAATTTTCTTTAATTCATGAGGGAATGCAAGTAAACGGTTGAATTTGATATGTCGAGCTTTTTTGCTATCTCTCGAGTTATCATACGCCGGTTAGTTTCGTATCTTCTTCTTATTCTCAGCACTACAGCCCCTCTCGGGCCTTCGCTTCCTGCAAACAGCGCTTCCAACTGTCTCGGTCCATTGGCCGCGTCTTCCAATTCCGAAATCCGTTTAACGCCTTTATTTTGTCCTCATTAGTGGTGGTTGGACGACGAGTACGTGGTGCATCTTGGACATTAAAATTTCCAGAACCAAGCGAGCAAACCAACACTGACACTTTCGTTCAGCAAGGCTGTCCTCGCCATAAACTTCCCACGATTTCTTTCGTGCTAGCATCGCATTTTTGCCCTTTCGGAAATAAAACAATAAAATATGGCCATAATGCTCTCTTTGATTGTCCATATTCAAGTTTAATTTTAACCAACTTGTTGTTTACCAGTGTCGCTCAGTTTTTGAAAGAAAATAGTCTAAAGTCTAATCTTTAAAATAGTATACATATAATAATATGAGCCACGCAATCACTACTACATGAAATATGCAGTCCACGTCATCAATGAGAAAAAACGACATGAATTATCGATCAACCCAAACGAAATTGTGAAGGTGTGATTAAAGTCAACAACATTTTTCGCCTTATTTGGATTATGATGCTATGTTCGGAAAATATCAGAACAATCAGAACCTCAACAAAATCGTGCATTGCTTTTAAGAAAATGAACTTCTTATCGATTCAGACACAACAGATTTGTTGCATTCATCATGAGGGACTAAAAACTGATTTCAAATAGCAATTTATGAGTTTAATCATTTGTTTAAAAATTATATTAGAAACATAACGTGGGGTACAAAGATCTTTTGGTACAAGTGAGCTCGTGGCTACTGAATACATATATTTTAAACACAGATTTGGGATACTCTCTATAGATTTCCATGGGTTTATTGCTTTGCCTGTAGCATGGAGCTTGATACTTGGCGGATCTTACCTTAGTTATTAGTTCATTAGACTTGCGCTCAAGTTGGATTTTAAGATTACTCAATTCCTACCTCGTATGCTAATTATAATCATCCTATAAGAGAAAATTTTTCGAAATAGAAATACATTTTATCACATGCAAAACAAATGTCTTTAAGCTTACAAATATTGATTAAAATCCATCACAAACCCTTTTCATAAAACAATAAAATATTATGTATTCATTACAACTAAATAAGCAAGGATTGAAAATTATCGCTTCAATCTCAACACTTTCATGTACAAGTATGTTAAAAAAGAAAATAGTTTCACGCTTGAATGCTCCATTAAAACTTTTCTTTCTGAACATGGCTCAAATGAAACGAGTTAGAAAATGACATGAAAAAATTTACCAATGACAAAACGGATCCGCAGACATATCGGGACACGAAATATAATGTCCTGAAAGGTGAGACGGTTACAAACAAATGTCATCCAATCTATTGTTTGCATGTCACTAACTTCTTAGAAGACTATCCCATTGCATTCATCCGTTGGTGAGAAAATATTGTCCTTTTGATTTGAAATGTTTTGAAAGTAAGAATATTTTATCGAAAGTCATTTGATTCAAGCAACATATCACAGAGAATGATAAGCAATATTTTTGCTTATTGTTTTTTTTTCATTCTTAATTGTTTTTCTAGCTGTAAGTAAAAAATTTATTAAACTTCTAACCACAACATCGGCCCTAAACTCGTCCTTCTCCTAAACTTACACATTCTTGCTATAGGTTTTAACCAGGAATTCGTCAATACTTTGCGTTCTAGTCGAAAAAACGGAACCCATTTAAAACAACAGAACAAATTTAACCAAAAAGTAAGAGTTATTGTCTAATGGCTTAATTGAATTTCGACGAAGAAAAATCTTTTTCATTCAAAATTGATGTTGCACTCTTCCTGCTGTTTTCTCCATCCAACGGATGAATTCTCGTTTCACAATCATCTATCTATACAACAGAGTCGTCCTGTAGCAATCCGTAAGGGGTTAGGCCAGAATTCTCGCTTAATGGACTTTGAGTTTTCATTTCGCTTTTTTTCGATTAAAATTCTTTTGGAAAGATGTTCACGAAACGCGCGCATTTTTTCGCTAAAGCTAAGCGATTTCTTACCACCAAGCAGTAACAACGTTAGGGTTTGAGATGATTTTTTTTGGGAAATTCCGTTTCGAAATTTTTTCCATGGAATTTTGTTGTTGCTTTCATTTCACTCATGGATAGTAGCTCTCCCATCACTCTGCTGGACAAGAAGAGTTAACGCAGAACATCTCTTAGTTTTCTTTCGTTTCCTTTTTCAGTTTTTTTTTGCTTCTGTTCGCACCGTTCCCATCCCCTGTATTTTTGCTTTTTATCTTGATAGCTACGCAACGCACCCTTCTGGACTTTTAGCCTTTTTTCTAATTAAAGGGTTGGTTGTCTGTTCGATGTATTTTAACGTTGTTGGACTGTAAAGATAAAAATATTTTTGTCTATTAAAGACAACACAAACGGCAACGAGAAAGTCAGCGGTAGAAACAAGAGCAAAGGAAATTAGATGCTCCTTGATGTTATAAAGGATGTTGAAGAAATTCAAGACTCATTCCCTTTTGTGTTTGATTTTCCTAGTGATTTCCTTACCATTTAATTTCGTTAAATTTTTATGAAGCTTGAATGTCGTTTGTTGCTGATGTTGCTTCGAACTTCGCGATCCAGAATCAATGTACGAGTACGAAGAAAGGAGTTATAGCTTGGAATATAATCACTACAGCGAAATTAATACAGAAATATTTTAAATTAAATTCATTCATTTGTACTCCATTTCAAATGCCCAGCAGTTTTTTCCAAGGCTCCTAAAGTTGTTTTAACATCGATTTCAGAAAACTCTTTTGAAATAATTAATGTAAGAGGAAACTAATAGCTTTTACTTATATTAAATCATGTAAAAATGAAAGCATCTAGTAAAGAAAATTATGAGTTTTAAAATAAATAAAAATGCAACAGGGGAAATTAATGATTCCTAGACCTATGAAATCTTTTTCGGCCACCGAGCGATAATGGTTTAAGAAAAAGACTAAACATGACCGGAGGAAAGCAATTAGATGCTATCCAAAAAGTTAACTACAAATTAGCATATACGTATAAATTATTGGTATTATGTGTGTAAGGAATACTATACTTATAACTTTATAAGAGAAGGCATAGTATTTTCGTTATCTTAAATATTTTAATTGCTGTTTTCATTCTTACAAGACCAGTTTCAATAATTTAGTCATGAAAATTAATTAATCGCCGAATGGGGAGCAACCAGCTTCTTGGTACAAAATCTTTAAAAGTGAATTCAAGCTAAACAAATTAACATCCAAATGTTACTTAATCTTAATTCAAGGAATTCACTTTCTTTTAGAAATTATTGCGATATCCTGACATTTTTGAAGCTAAATTTCGACATTTTAATTACCCTTAATTTTCATTCTAGTTAGGAGATAAGCTTAAGGAATGATTTATAATATTAAATTCACAATTTGTTTTTTATATATGTGGACCTTGTTAAAGAGGTAAATAGGAAAAAGGTTTGTTTTGTAGTGATAATGGGTAGATATGAATGTCCGTAAAGGACTGCAGCGATGGCCTGCTGCCTCAGCGGAAGAGGATGGTAAGATCCGCTGAGATTGGTCTTGTCTGGGGACGCGTGAATGCGCTGGCAGGCTGGCATTGCGGTGTCGTGGGGCAGGTTCTCTCCCCTACCACAAGGACCCACTACAAAATAATTTCGCATCCACGAATTTCTGGGGTCAAATAAATGTCGACCGAAGTCGTAACGGAGGTATCAACTAAGGATCGGAAATTGCTGACGAAAAGGACAAACTGGACCCGGGGAGGACAGACGGACTTAGGAGGACTTCGTCATTATCGACGATACTTATGGCCCACAAATAAGAGTGGGGCATCCAGATGGAGGTGGTGCCCCCTCGCACCCTCCCAATCGGATCAAGATCCAAACGTAGACGTGGCCATATATTTCCCATTTGAGTGAAAAACTCATACAAACTTAATTTGCATGAATTTTTCCATCAAATTTGAAATATAGACGTGGCCAATTTATGTTATAGAATTATGTGATAGAATCACATAACTCTATACCATAAAAAGGCACGCTAGCGGAAGGCCACTCTACCCGGCAAGAGCCCCTGTTAACAACAAAAAAGGGAGGAGCGCGCCCCATGGCTAGCCCATATTAGCGGGGGAGCCTGATATCGATGAGGATCCTGTGACCGGTCAGGTCGAACAAAATGGAATGACTGAAAGGTATAGGGTTTAACAATTCATTTTATTTATACTACTTTTTATACCGGTACGAAACAGTTGTACATAACGTGTTTTCAAACAAAAATTTATATTAGAATTTCTCAAAAAACAAAAGTTTTTTTTCCGACGAATAGCAATTTGTCTTCCACAAAAAAAAAACAAAGTTTGCTTGTATGTATAAAAACAGAAGTATAAGAATGTTTTACTATTTTGTATACTTTTTGACTACAAAGCTCCACACCGTCAGTCTCGAGTCATTTACAATTAAAATATTCACATATCCATTTCGGAAGTAAACTAAATCCTTTTGATCGTGTAGATAATATTTCTGAATGACCTAAAATCCTTAAACGAATTCTCTTCTCAGTGAACAAAGATCTGATATTGTCGTGCCAATGAAATTCCGCATGCACTAAATTCACGTAAGTCGAAACGTAATTCTAATTTTGTATATGATGTTCAAAAAAATCGGAATGTTTTCAAATTCAAATAAGGTTTCTATTCCATGTCTCCACGTATCTTTTTGTATACCGGCGAACTCATGAAATCCACAATTGAATGCCGTCATTAAATGTGGCATTTTCTCTAAAGCATCTTCAGTTTTTGTAATTTGTACGAAAATTTCAAAACGTTCTTTTTCGAAATGAAGATTCATAGCAGTCTCTCGGCTGTGAGTAGTTACTTTATAAGTTAATGATTTAGAAATTATTTTTATTTATGGCCCAATAAGGTAAAAGTTGAATACTTTTATCCAAGGAAGTTGAGGGGATAAAAATGCAGACTGGAGTTCTTGTAAAAATGCATGTTCATCGCGTGCACCAATAAGATATATCGTTAAACTATCATTTTCGTCCACCAATACACGTGCACGGCGTATTATGTATAGTATTGTTGCTACACAAGAAAAGTCACTAATAGCTACGTACCTCTGGAATACATTTAAAGACGCTTAGTGACTTTCAGTTAAACTAAATAAATCTTTGGGCAAACTATTGGAATCCAAAATTGGAGCTCCTTCCAAAATCAAACTCAATGTCTCTATCATCTAACTCATAAAATTCATAGTAATATTTTCAATAATACAAACACCATTTGGAGTGATTGTAGGAGTCTTCTTTTTGATGCTCCTGGTTGCAGTATAAAACAGCTTCACAGCTTGGGCAATTAAAAAATGTTTTGCTTTCAACGCGTCTAAAACAAACTTGACAATGTAGAGGGAATGTTAAGAGTCGATTTCGTGCATTTCTAATTCACGTTTCAGGATGGTGTGTATGAGGCATTTGACAAGGATTAACGTTTTTTCATAATTACTCCAAGATGCAACAGGGCCATTTAAGTCCATTATAACATATGTGCGACTTGATGATTTTTCAATATTTACGTCACCTCTGTACAAAAGGTTTTGTGGATGCTCCAATCCAAACGTTGATGGTCTCGACTACAGTAGCGTATCAATTTACACCCAGAACAAAGATGTGTTTCATTTTTGCTGAAGGATATTTAGATAATGCAAACGTTACATCGGTGGGAGTTTATTGTGCGTGGAGGCATGATAAAATGAAAATTTCAACTCGAATGATATATCTTTGGATACTGGTATTCCATTGAAACTAAATTTCCTACTGAAGCAATTTTCATATTATTCACTTTTTTCACACATTCTATTAAGATTTACTTTCGTTTTCATTTTCTAACCAATATTTACAGCAACAGCTACGGAGAAAAATGAGCCAAACCGTCAATGCAATTTTCCATCTTGGCGTTTTGAAGCGTTATTTGCATCGCATTCGTCGAATTCGGCCTGAATACCGCCAAATAGGAAGCAGGCGCTAATTGCATGCTAATGCACCATCTCATCGATCTACTCTTGTGACTGATTTTTTGACTAGACATCGCATTTTAACCATCAATCACTCACCGTATTCGCCTGATATGGTTTTCTTTGACTTCTACCTATACGGGAAATTGCGTTTGGCCATGAAAGGAAAACGCTTTGCGTCCATAGAGGGCATCCAAAAGGCTTGTACTAACATCCTGAAAGACATTCCGGTCAATGACCTGAAAAACTCTTTCGAAAAGCTTGTGGATTGCGCAAAATAGTGTATCGAGGCCGGAGGAGACTATTTTGGAAATTCGAATTTATCAGAAAAAAGCTCCTGTCATTTCAACTTTAGCTCAGTCTCGTTTATTTTAAAACACTCCTTGTAGTCTGACGAAATGAATTATGTAATTAATTTCTGCTTGGCTTTAATCACTTACAGTCCATACCTGAGAATTATTCAAGCAAACTGTATTCACAAGATCGCGAATATTTTCTGAGAAAGAATCTTCCAATATATCCTGAGCTTTGATAATATTTGTGAGTAAACAAATAATAAATCTGTGCTAACCTGAACATAATTCTTAGTTACAAAAAACATATTGAGTTTACATAAGAACGAAAATTAAAAATAACTCTCTCACCTCTAAGCATGGTGGTCGCCACCACCGGTGTGTATCTAATAAGAGTGATGGCCTGAGGAGAATTAGTACACACGTTGAAACCACCGTCTTCTAACATTTTTCTTCTCTAATGATTTTTCAGAAAAATTATCGAATAAGCAACTCAATCATTTAGGTACACACAAAGAATTTCCATAAGTAAATATAAGTAATAAATGACATTTATCGTTTCACAAATCAATACATATTTTTCGCCAAAATACAAACATATGCGATGATGTAATAATACCAACAATGCATACATTTAACATATCTTTCGCTCACTTTATTTATTATATAGGTTGGGTAGGCAGAACTACGCTTCTGCAAGAAGGATTTTGTACTAAATTTTTGGGGTTTTTCGATAATTAATGTCTTTTTTTCATGTTTTTCAAAGTAAATTTAATTATATTAGCAACAAACATTAATCAACGATATACTCGTATTGACCATTTTGTTGGACGACCTATTGCCATCTTTCGGTAAGTTGAAAAATTCCATTTTCGAAGAAGCCTTGGTTTTTAGAAGCGAAAAGCTGATCCAGCTCATTTTTAACAGCCTGATCAGAATCGAAAGTTTTACCATTCAAATGGTTTTGAAGGGAGCGAAACAAATGATAGTCTGATGGTGCTAAGTCAGTGCTATAGGGTGGAAATGACATCAGTCCCCAACTAACCTCCATTAATTTTTGAGGGATTATCAAACAGGTGTGGGGTCTGGCTTTATCATGATGAAATATCATGCCTTTGCGATTAGCCAGTTCAGAGCGTTTTTTCTTGATTTCTTCATTCAGTTCCGATAGTTGGCGACAGTAGACATTCGAATCAATAGTATCATTTCTTGAGAGCAGCAATACCCTTGTAATCCCACCACACAGAGAGCATAGTCTTCTTTTGGTGAATATTGGCTTTGGATGTGGATTGCGGGGGCGCATCTTGCTATTTTCATGATCTTTTTTGGACTAGGTTATCGTAAACAATCCATTTTTCATCACCCGTTATGATTCTCTTAGAAATGGGTCGTTTTGGTTACGATTCAGCAAAGAGTCGCACATGTCAATGCGTTGGGTGAGGTGGATTTCCTTTAATTCGTGAGGAAACCAAACATCCAGTTTGTTTTGTAAGTGCAACTAAATGGTTGAATTCGATGCGTCGAGCTTCTTTGCTATCACTCGAGTTATCAAATGCCGGTTGGTTTCGATTAACGCCTTTATTTTGTCGTCATCAGTAGTGGTTGGACGACCAGTATGTAGTGCATCTTGCACATTAAGGGTTCGGTCATATTGCGATTTTACGGTCGTACTGAACGATTTTTAGACGCAAATATGAACACACTGCGACAAAATTTGTAAAGGAACTCCAGGCATGCGCATAACAAATATGCTCATTTGAAGGTATACCTTTGCCAGGGGTACATGTGGCAACTCATTTGTGCGCTATGCAAGAAACTTCCATGCACGCCAGCGTCAAATGCCCAAATGATGTGCGCTTGTGCGAGTATCACAAAAACTTTCTAGTAAACTGGTTTCCAGAACGAAAGCGAGCAAACCAACGCTGACACTAGCATTCAGTAAGGCAGTCTTCACCATAAACTTCACACAACTTCTTTTGAGCTTGCACGGCATTTTTGCCTTTTCCCAAGTAAAACATTAAAATATGCCGATAATGGTCTCTTTGATTATCCATTTTCCAGCTTATTTTTAACCAACATGTTGTTTACCACTGACGCTCAATTTTTCAATGAAGGTAGTCTAAAATCTAATCTTTAAAATAATATCCAATAATATAAGTCACACAATCACTACTACATGAAATATGCAGTTCACGTCATGTATGAGAAAAAGTTACATGAATTATTGAACAACCCAATATATTACGCAGCCATTGTATGAGATGTACATGTTTAAAAGAAGAATTGTTGTTACCCCATATTCAATGGCCGCTATTTTGATGTACAGTAACAAAAATCACGAAGTCTCGAAGATATTCTATAATATGTAATTTTAACAAAAGCAAATCAAAACTGCAATTTATAGAATAACAACATCGTGTGCTGTTATGGTTATAACTCCCGCAAATACGCATCGATTTCTGCGAAATTCACTGAGTATAAGGGAATTTTATAAGACTACTTAAAAGTCAGTTCAAAGCAAATTTTGCATTTTATTCGAAAAAGCTTTTGTCGTCGAAGGAATCGACCCGCGGAATCATATCGAATATTATTGTACTTCGATAAATCCAGAAAAGCAAATAATCCAAAGACTAAGCTGGGACTGCTAGTATGGAGGAGCCCGACGGCTTCCCACCGTTGGAGGACCCCGGGAAGACAAGCAATATAAAATCAGGAGAATCTGGTCAATGGGGTAGCAGTTCGTAGCCCAATTTGACCAATTTGGCCGTGGCGACTGTGCAGGTATGAGCTGGTGCGTTATCATGGTGGAAGAGCACTTTTTTCTTCGCGAAACGTTACCACTTTTTCTGCGATTCGGCGTCGAATCGGTCCAATAATTCGGCATGGAAGAGCACTGCGACCGTTTTACGCATCTCAAGGTAGCCGATTTAGATCACACCTTATGAATCCCAGAAAATGGTGGCAATCACCTTTCCGGCCGTGTAGGACAGTCTTCGCCGGGTGAAGTTCACTGTTTCGACTGCTCCTTTGTTTTTGGTGTGTACCAATGAAGCCATGTTTCGTCGACGGTCACAAAATGACGCAGAAACTACTTCAAGCCAGGTCTCTTGTCGTGGGGCACCTTTATTGAATTTAATGGTACCCACCCGATTTTATGTGGGTAAAAGTTAAATTGGGATATACGAGTACTATTGCTAATAAAGTTGCGTGATTTTGACTTATGAGGTACTCGCTGTTGTTGTAATCATAAAAACCTACCTCAAATTTGTTTTACAAATCTGGTAATGCTGTTTAAAAGCCTGTTTTAACTCTAATCAAGGCTTTAGGTGAAAAATGTTTAAGGCTCTCCTTGGGAAATAGAGGGATCTCCCTGAAAAATAAATTATTACCCATGAAGTCATCTCTTGTAATCTACCTATCAGGTTTGGTATTTGTAGCTACTTTAGTTTTGGAGAAAAACTGCTGTGATCCACAGATGGACGGACGGACAGACGAAGAAACAAAACCAATTTCAATAGGCCATTGTAAGTAGTATAGAACCCAGTAAGAAGCCGTAGTTTAAAGTGTATTGTTTGTTTCACAGATTGTAAACAATCACCCCATCCATCGACCACTAACATTCAGAGAAGAAAATCTTGAAAGGGACTTAAAAAGTATTAAGTATGTTTCATATGAAGCATACTTAAATACAAATTTATCCTCAACAAATGATTAATTAACTTATTAAAACTTTGAATATATATTTTTAAAAAAATCTGAAATTAGTTCTCAAGTAATAAGGTTAAAGCAGCAGTCCACGGTTTGCGCAATTCTCCCGAATCAACGCTGATTGTAGTCTCGAAATTAAAATTTCCTGTTAATTTGCCAACATGATTCCAAATCGAAATTCTGATGGAGGTTCATTTTACCACTGAAAATCACGAAATAAAAGACTTTCAGGATAAAAATAAAGCCGACTTAAAAACGCTATAAAAAGATAAAATAAAATTTTTGGAGTGTAAGAAAATGTACTTTCCAAGGCTTAACTAATTGGAATATGGTCAAACGTTTTCATTTAAACTTTATGAAGCTTTTTAACATACTCACTTCGGTATGTCAAGCCCTGATAAGCAAAAGTGGACTTGATGACTTAAACTTTAAGATCCGGTAATAAAAAAAAGCTGAAATCACAGAAAACAGTGAGTTCGACCTTTTAAACGCACAGGTACAAATTAAAAAATACAAACAATAGGCAAATCCTCCTTCACATTTAGAAGTGAAACCAATCATAACATTCAATCCAGAGGGCTATATATGGTCTACAATTTAAAAACCCAAGCAATCTATCTTGTCCACAAATCAATTCACCCTTCAACGTTCTACATCCATTCATTGCGCTTTATATACTGATTAAGCTCGGGAAGCATAATTTAAATTTTCTTATGTATTATTCACCCGAGATAGATTATACGATCGATTCCTATGTACAAATAGGTACATACACATACCATTTTCCAACAGGGCAAGACACTCGGAACAAATAAGTAGGAAACAATTTTAAAATTAAACAAACTTTTCCCAGGTAGAAAATCATTGAAACGTGTACTGGTGATTAAGGATACATTGAAATGTCCCAAAGGAGCACTAGAAAGATATTCCTATCATACAACACTTACTGGCAATTTAATGTAACGTATATCGTACATTCTTATGGAAAGTCCTGCATGCTACGAGTATATGCTCTGTTTTTCTTTCGTATGGAGATCAATGTACAATGGTCTTGAAGTATAAACTAACGAAGAAATATTGCGAACGTCATCTGGGCATGAAACGAATTGTCCCGTGTTCGTTAGAAAGGGGGATAACAAACAAGTAAGGACTTTGCTTTAAGTTTTCTTCAGTGATCTATCAGAAAATTCATCACCATTTTGAAATAAATTTACAGTTTGTTTCAAAACGGAAAAAAGGACATTAAACTCAATTTGTAAGCTTTAAAATATTTCATCGACGATATAAAACGTTCCGAGGATGATAAAGTAAACTGGAATTGTATTTCATGTAAAAAATGGAATTGGTTATGTGACAAGCTAATGAAAAATGATAAAATTTTTTACAGCAAAAACTATACTCCTTATACTAGTATGATATGATCAACTTTCGCTTCCTCACAGATGAATTATAACGGACAACAAAAGCAAATGTCCATTTACACAAGTAAAAGGATGGGTTCTGAAAGTGAATATAACCGTAAAGTACACTTGCATCAAAAAAATCAATTCAACTTCAAATTTTTAAGCTACATCATAGGATTACAAGCGGTTCACGCCACCAAAGTCGAAAATTAGATGCTGATATGAGTACTTTTCAATCATCACTGCAAATTAGTCGCCCTAAAACTTTTGATATGCACTGTTCATTTTTCTTAAAATAAAATAATCCCACCACCCTTCTTCTACACTAGAAACAGAGTAATTGCAAACTGCCATCCCAGTTTCAAGGTTATTAATCGCATTTCTTAAGTACCAGGACCAACACTACGAGACGTCCTTGTATTCTTCCTCCCTAACTTCAATGAACATTTTGGACCAGGAAGAATGATATTCGTTGATCCTGTCACTTTACATCGACATCAACGCATAATGTACAAAGGACGATCAACGTTGTCTTTCTCACTTGCTAACATTTTTTTCTTCGCGATGATCATTTATAGACAATGACGTTGGTCCTGAATCAGTTTCTTCAATTTTTTTCTTAACCGTCTTATGCTCTGTGAAGCATCAAAAATTACCAATGATGACGATGATTCTTCTTCGCACGATTGCACGACCGGATCGTAATATAAATTAGGGCGATTTATTTTGTTGGACGTGTTTAAAATACCCGGGTAATGATCATAATACGTAAAATGGGGGCTCGTTTCGGGCCCTTACTTGTATTTGAATTTAGTTTAGATTGAGCAGGAACTTTCTTCGCATCGAATAGCGGTGATTTCAATTTTACTCTCATTCGTCTTCCGGGTATTAATTTTGGTGCATTTGATTAGGATTTATGTGGTTTTATATGCGATCAACGTTTTTGATTGATCGATGAACTGACACGACAGGAATTTTAAACTAAGATGATGTATGATTTTGGAATGAGCTGGTTTTTTATGTTGATCATTCTTAAAAATTAATTTGAATTTTATGGTTCAAAGTATTATTCGTTATATTATGAATACACAAATGGAAGAAATTGTTTGTTTGAGATGCCAAAGTTATTGTAAAAATGTGTTCAAAATGTTTGAAAGGATAAAATCGTTAAAACTCCATTTACAAAAAGTCCAACGAACGATAAAGTCTAAGGGCTGGAGCCAGACTTTGCTTGTGATCTGGAGTATGGATAAACTTTACAGTTATATGTTGGCGTAGATGAATACATCGCTTTTCCATGCAGGCGGACAGTGGCGTTAAGGAAGAGAGTAGCTAGAAGGGATGAAAGTTTCGATTTTTTTGAAACTTGAATTTCACACACAACAATAACTTCGAGCAAAACCCACGACAAAATTATAATCAGAAAAAACAAAACCATAATCATATAGGACAAAATCATACAAGATACAGCTGCAATAATGCCACACAAAACTATAACCAGACAAGGTAAAATAAGAGGAACAGTTAGAATAACTGAAGGCCAAGGCAGTCTATCAGGTAAATCATTAAAATCCGGAGGCAAGGCGTCTAGACAAAAATCAAATAAATTTCCCTCCCGGATCATACCAAACCCAACAAATCATATTAAAGAAAACTGTAAAACTGAAGCTAAATGTCTCACACTATTCATTGATACAGATGCAAATGCATCGATCCGTAAAAATAATGCACTGCAACAAATTTCTTCGAAATGGAAAACTACATTACTTTTACAAATTGCTGGACAAGATGTCAAGTACGACTTCCATGTAGTGATAGCTGACTTCCCTATAAGTACAGATGGAATTTTAGGTCATAATTTCCTAATAAGCAATCTATGTAAGATTGATTACGAAACTTACATCACCACTAACCATAAACGAAGAAGACTACATTACCCAAAAACAAGTCAAAACTAAATAAAACAGCACATAGTACCTCCAAGGTATGAGTACATCTGCTCCGTTAACCTCAATCTCATAACCGACAATTTATTCTTGATTGATTGATTAATTTTTGAATACTTAAATTACGTTCATTTAATATCCACAGGCTCACTCAAAGAAGCAAGGCCTGAGGCTTTTCAAGAAAAAAAATTAAATTGCGGACGGTGTTTTTATTAGAAACACTTTGGTACTGGTCGACAGTATAAAACATATGAAAATCCTAATATAAACGAAAAAAAGAATTACCATAATAAAAGTTAAAAATAGAGCTATTACGAGAATTTAAAATATTAAATGAAAATGAAAGTAAAACAAATGCAAATAATGCCGGAAATAGATTTACAAATTCACTTAAAAAAATTTAGTTCGAACAACGTAGAGTACAAAGAAAAATGTAATATTAAATACTGGAGATGGTGCGCTCACTTTCGGTCTGGAAATTTTGATGTCAAAGATGCACCTCGCTCAGGTCGACCAATCACTGAAAAAGTCGATGAAATCTTATAAAAAATCGAAGAAGACCGACACATAAGCAGCCATGACATTGCTAACGAAGTGAATATCCATCACCAAACACTTTTGAACCATTTGCGTAAGGCTAGATACACAAGGAAGCTCGACGTTTGGGTACCGCATAAATTAACACAAATTTGCTCGACCATATTTCCATTTGCGAAATGCTAATAAAATGCAACGAAATCGAGCCATTTTTGAAGCAAATAATTACGGGCAATGAAAAATGGGTAAGATACGAGAACGTCCTTCGAAAAAGATCACGGTCAAATAAAAGGTGATTCATCACAAACGACTTCAAAGCCAGGATTGACACCAAATAAGGTAATGCCGTGTGTATGGTAGGATTGGAAGGGAATTGTTTATCATGAGGTGCTAGAACCTGGCCAAAAACTCAATCCAACTCTGTACTGTCACCAGTGAACCAGATTGCAACAAGCAATTCAAAAAAAAACGAGCAGAATCGATCAATAGTAAGGGCGTTGTCTTCCATCATGACAATGCCAGACCACACACATCTTTGATGACCCCGCAAAAATTGACAGAGCTTGGCTGGGAAGTTTTGATGCATCCACCGCATAGTTCAGACCTTGCACCATCAGACTACCATTTGTTTCGGTCTCTGCAAAACTTCCTTAATTAAAAGAAATTCACCTCGAAAAGGGACAGTGAAAATCACTTGGCCAAGTTTTTTGCCGATAAACCACAGAAGTTCTACGCACATGGAATAATCGCTCCACCCAAAACATGACAAAGATTATAGATAATAATGGACGATAGTACTTAAATAAAATCCATTTTAAATAAAAGAAATATTCAATCGAAGAATGACAAAAAGGCTCAATACTTTTTAGACTTACCAATGTTATTCGTAGATATCAATATATGCTTATCATGAGCCACTAACCAGCAGTGATTTTTATTACTAGAGTATTCAAACTATAGACAATACTCCTACATATATAAAAACTGACTCGCTCACAACAACAAGAGGTCAACCAACAAGTACAAAATTTATTAAAAGATGATACTATCGAAAAATTGACCAGCCCTTATAGTTATAGAAAAGTTATGATGGAAACACGAAGTGGGAACTTGTGGTCGATTTTTAATAGTTCAACAAAAATGTCGTCAACAAATAAATTCCCTCTCTCCAGGCAAGAAGATGTACTCGATAAACTAGGGCAAGTTAAATACTTTTCCATATTATAGACGACAAATTCATTCCACCAGATATCGTTAATTGAAGAACCGAGATCCCTAATATACCTTTCAAAGACAATGTTCTCTATCAGTTCAAAATACTATATTTTGGCCTGTAAATACCCTCAAACTGCTTTCAAAGGATGCTAACTATTGCTCTTAGTGGACTATATTCATCTGCTTTTTGTAGTAGTCCACCATAACCAAAACCTTATAAAAGTCTTTAACTGTTTAGCAATGTATAACTTGAAATTAAATCCAAGTAAATGCAGTTCTCTCAGGTGCGAAGTTTTATATTCGACACATCTGGTCACTGAAAAAGGTGCTCGCACAGACCCTACGAAACTCAAAGCTATACAAGACTTTCCTGTTCCTACAACAAACAGAGAAAGAGAGACGCTTTGTGGCATTCTGTAATTATTATAGACATTTAATAGCAGATTTTATAAAAATTATTAAATGTCTCAATGATCTCCTCAAGAAAAATATTTGTTTCAATTGGAGTGAGCGATGCCAAGTAGCGTTTCAATTCTTCAAACAAAAGCTTATAAACGCCCCTATACTTCTTCTTCTTAGCACTATAGCCCCTCTCAGGCCTTTGCTTCCTGCAACAAGTGCCTCCAACTGTCTTGGTATATTGCCTGCGTTCTCTAATTTTGGAATCCGAGCAGCGATGAACTGTCTTCGCTGACCTTCTTAGGTATCTGTTGTTCGTCCATACGATTCATGCAGCTAGCCCATAGCAGCTTCCGCAGTCTTACAATCGATGAGAACTCCAGCTTGTCAAAAATTTCATACAGTTCATGATTGTATCAAATTCGCCATTATTCGCCCCAGGGCACGTCTCTCGAAAGCGTTCAATATTCTTGCGGATACTTGGATTAGGGTCCGTGTTACACTTCTACAGCATAGCACAGGCCTTATCACAGATTTGTAAACTTGGAGCTTTGTTTTTCTGTGTATGCAGCTGGTCATCAAAATTGAATAAAATATTTTATTGCGAGCTGTATTTGTCGGCGTATTTCGTATCATTCATTACCGGTTCTCGTTATTTTGGCCCCTAAATAAACAAACACACCCACATTTTCGATATTGTATTCGCCAAATGTGATATTTTGGGTACTTGAGGTATTTTTTCTCGACTGTATCGTGAGCATTGTTTTATTTTCATCGATTTGTAGTCCTACTAGTTTTGCTTCGCTATCAAGTTTTAGGAAAAGTTCTCTGGCGGTTGTTACTAACCGTGACAAAATGTTTATGTCGGCCGCATAGGCTACCACTTGGCTCGACTTATATAGTAACGTACCTCACTATCCACAGGTAGCTTTCTTATAACATATTCCAGAGCCAAATTGAATAGCGATGGGGCCAACCCATCTCCCTGCTTTAGTCCGGTATTTGTGTAAAAGGCATCGATGAGTTGGTTATTGATGCAAACTTGGAAGGTTGTTGACGTCAAAGTCATTTTGGTAAGATAGACTAATTTGGCTGGGATGCCAAAGCAAAGCATTATTTGATACAGTACGTTATGACCAATACTGACGTATGCTTGCTTAAAGTCAATGAAAATTTTATGGACGTCTATGTTGAACTCTCAGAAATTTTCAAATGCCTATTTGACTGTGAACAATGGGTCAATCGTCAGTCTGCCTGCTCTTAAGCCACCTTGATACTCTCCAATAATACTGTTGGCGTATGATCCGATTTTATTTCCTAAGATCTTTAAAAATATTGGATAGTCTAAAAAGCGATGAGACTTTTTGTCCCTAGATAGTGTTCGTTGACATATATCGGGCAATACTAATCAGACTGAGTCAAACTGACATGCATTTGAAAGGTGATATTCCAGTCTACAATTTTCATATGGACAGCTTTGTATTTCGTCATTTGTGTCAATAGTTGTATTCATTTAAAAATGAGTGAAATTTTTGAAAAAATTCGTTATATTTTACAATGTCACTACGATCAAGGTGAGAAAGCATAGCAGGCTCGTGAAAAAAATTGAGGTGTCTACGGTCAAGATACTTTATCAAAAGCTACAGCCAAGAGATGGTTCGCTCACTTTCGGTCTGGAAATTTCGATGTGACAGATGAACCTCACTCAGGTCGACCAATCACTGAAAAAGTCGATGAAATCTTACAAAAAATTGAAGGAGACTGACACATATGCAGCCTGAAATTACTAAGGAACTGAATATCCATCACCAAACACTTTTGAACCATTTGCGTAAGGCTGGATACACAAAGAAGCTCGACGTTTGGGCGCCGCATGAATTACCACAAAAAATTTGATCGATCGAATTTCCATTTGCGAAATGCTAATAAAACGCAACGAAATCGAGCCATTTTTGAAGCAATTCATTACGGACGATGACAAATGGGTAAGATACGAGAATGTCCTTCGAAAAAGATCACGGTCAAAAAAAGGTGAATCAGCACAGACGACTTCAAAGCCGGGATTGAAACCAAATAAGGTAATGCTGTGTGTATGGTGGAATTGGAAGGGAATCGTTTATCATGAGGTGCCAGAAACTGGCCAAACACTCAATTAGACTCTGTACTGCCACCAATTAACCAGATTGCAACAAGCAATTCAAAAAACCGGCCAGAGTTGATCAATAGAAAGGGTGTTGTCTTCCATGCCAGACCACACACATCTTTGACGATCCGGCAAAAATTGACAGAGCTTGGCTCGGAAGTTTTGATGCATCCACCATATAGTCCAGACTTTGCACTATCAGACTACTATTTGTTTCGGTCTCTGCAAAGCTTCCTTAATGAAAAGAAGTTCACCTCGAAAAGGGACAGTGAAAATAACTTGGCCAAGTTTTTCGCTGATAAACCACAGAAGCCCTACACAGATGAAATAATGGCCATACCCAAAAAATGGCAAAAGGTCATAGATAATAATGGACGATAGTACTTAAATAAAATCCATTTTAAATAAGAGATATATTCAATCGAAAAATTACAAAAAAAAGGCTTAATGCTTTTTAGAATATTCAATATTTTGTATGCCGTAGAAAGCAGTAGCTTTTCACCTTATCTATGGATAGGAAATATAATTGATTGGCTCCACACGCTCAGCCTACTTCATGATGCCAAATGTGCTGAATGACTTTATGAATAGCTCTCTTAACACCGCTGCCACCATATTTAATCAGCCCCAATGGAATCTCATCGATGCCCGCTCCTTTATTATTCTTTTAGGATTTGATTCAGAGTAGTTGAAGCTAATGGTAGCTCTTCGGGAATATGTATAGGCTCCGATTTTTTAGAGCCATGCGGAGGATTAAGAAGATTCTTGAAATACGATGCCCATTTTTCTTTAATCCTGGTTTCATCAGTGATAATGTTGCCGATGTGATCACGGCAGAGCGTGGTATTGGACTGATACCCTCGTTTCAAGCTTCTCACTACTTTGTACGCTTGTCTTGTGTTGTTGCTCGCTAATTCTAATTACCTTATTCGCGATTCTCATATTATTCTCTCTTCGTCCTAGTTTTCCTACCTATATATTCTCTGTACGCCTGATTCTTTTTGCCTAACGCATTCGGGCACTCATAATCGAACCAATCATTTCTTTTGCTCCAGGCTTGATGTCCGATCGTCTGTTATTCCATGGTCTTAATTGCCGCTTTCATTTCCACCCAAAGCTCGTTGCTTGTTTTCAGCTATGTATCTGATAGCATGGGAGGTAGCTAGTTGTCAAGGATCTTTGTGAAATTTTTGACCTTTACTACGGTATCCGTATTTGAACAGACCACTTATCGTTGCAGAAGTTACGTTAAACTATACTCTTCGTGCAATCTTGTAACTAGGCAAAATCAGAAAGGATCTACCAATATCATATGCAAGTAGGAACCAAACATTAAAAGAATAAACTAATAACAGAAAAAATAACTTCAGGACATAGTTATTCGGCAAAAAATTCATCGTTGTAACAGACCATCGATTCCTTATTTCACTCTTTATTCACAAAACCCCATGATCCAGAATGACACACATATGACTGGTCTTATCTAACTATGATTGAGATTATATCTAAACAAGTTGGGTAGACAAAACGACACTTATATCAGCAGGGTTTCGTACTCAACCTACGATATGCCGACAGCAATAATGAATAAATTCAATTCAAACTTTAACGAAATTCACAACAAACCCATACTCGCTTTATAACAAAAGCTATTGTTACTCCATTTAACCTGCCGCCAATATATCCAAATATCGATATTTTTCTTTGATATATCAAAGCTCGGATATTTTTAAAATATCAACAGTTCTAGTTCAGGTTTATATTCACAATACTCTGCGGACTATACAAATACTTAATAGCTCATCCTATGGAAAGTGAATTTGCTCAAAGTATTGCAAAAACATTAGTTTGAAGCAGAGCTTGCAAATGATCTGACAGAAAGAATTTGGAAGCTTTTAAATATACGGCAAATATTTTAAGCACTTTACCAATCTGAAAAGTTCGGGCCGGTAAAAAGAAATCATCGTGTTTTGAATGAGTATTTGCTAAATTTTGCCAACGACTACGAATAGATTAAATGGATAACCCATTATACATTTGCATACAGTACGTCACCGCATATTGTCACTCAATATTTACCCAATGAACTTGTGTTTGGAAAAATTGCTTCTTATCTAATTAAACATTACATAGCAATGAAAATGTATACAACATCGATAGCCATACAAATAGGCCAAACAGAAGCATCCATACAGCCAGCAACATGATTGAAGAAGCCAAAAAAGTAAGATAAGAAAATTTAACAATAACCAATCCTTCCGATTTCAAAAGGAGATCTAGTGCTTGTCAAAAATGTTAACAAAAAGAAGATCCTATTCGAAAAACCAAACGCTGACCATCAATTTGTGTAAGGCGCGTAAGTATTTCAATTGAGAAGGCGCAACTTGCTTGTTGGGTAAGTAAAATAATTAAATTTCCCAACAAGCGTACACCATTAGAAACTTTGTAATAACTGGATAAAATATCTCCTATCAAATATGCTCCAAACATTTTACTCTAGATAGTTTTGAAATTGGTTAAAAGATTAACAGTCTTGAACACTGAGGCGATTCCGTTTAGAAGTTCCATGAATTATGAAACTCCGATTTGTTTAAAGAGATCAAGGCTTCTAGAGGATTCGTCTCAAATCCGGAAACGTTCACTTGTCCAGGAGTACTGCACTCATCTTTATGAAATAACCGCTAACTACCACCCGTACACGAAAGACTTTGAATTTGTTGGGGTATATCAAATCAATGAGAACATCCAAGACAAATTCATTCGAGACTGATAGTACTGCCAACGGCAATATAGTCTAGTCAATGAAGGATTTCTCTCAAAGTCCGATTAAGGCTTTAAGCCTTAATCGATTTGTAGGCGAATTGGTGAGTATAGTTAGAAGGTTCCTCAAATATCAAAATTGACACAGTACCGACTTGTCCGTTTACCCTAGGGGCACATGCCACCCCGTCTTGGGGGAGGATTTTTTTGTCAAAAATAATCTTAAAAATCAAAAGAAGAAAAAATTTTAAGCACCTCTTATTCTATACAGTTTTTTGGATGAAACAATAGTTTTAGAGTTATTAATGGTTGAAAATGTTGACTTTGATTTTTTAAGATGCATATTTGGAAACAGTTTTTCACAAGTAACTCCGACAATATGCGTTTTTCGAAAATGTTGTCCTTACCAAAATTCAAGCTAATAAAAAACAAAGAGATTGGTTTTTGAATGAACATCCAAAGCGACTCGAATCCAAGTATTTGAGGCTAACATTTTTCGGATTATATGCTGCCCCATACAACTGGAGCGCTTCAGCAGCGAGGGTCCTGCAGTCCCGACTTTGCTCGCCGCAGGCGGACGTGGGCGCCAACTCGCTGCTTTGGCCTAGACCCCACACTTGACCGCCCAGCGAGTAAGACGGTTTACCGAAGCTCGTTCCGCGACACTCCCCAATCAAGATTTCTTGTATCAACAGAACACACAAGCACTCACAACTCCGGATAATTTGAGGATGGACCTTATCTCCTCTAACCCGTGCTTCATCACTCAAACACCACCGAATACGAAAATTAACTTTACGTAGACCGTGCAAGGTATTCCCTTGGGCCAAATATTCACACGTTTTAGAAATCAAAAGTTATTTGGGTCCAAAGCAAATTTAATGAATAAACTCAAAAGTTTAATTTACAACAAAAGTATTTAGTTTGCATTCGTGATATCCAAAACATATAATATTACAATTTGCGAAAAAAATGAAAAATTCGATCAACCAAATATTTATACTAAAATTTACTTTAAACTAACCTCTTTGCAACCTACAATCATCTATAAGAAGGCCTCCTCGTTGAACCCCCGCCATAGACTTCACGGCGAAATAACCTATGCGGGTTTCACGCGATCATCCCTCGACGCACTTGTTCAACAGCCAATTAATTCATTCAATTTTTCCGGACAACCTAGCTTCTTCCTGCAGTAATTTGCTTTTTGGTTTCTCCCTAATAATTCCTCACTCCAAACTTCTGGTTTGTTACACTTTGATATTTTTTTAAAAGAAACTTTTGGTTTTTCTCCAATAATTTCCAACTCTGCACTTTGATATTGTTTTAAAAGAAGCTTTCGATTTTTTCCCCCAATAAATTCCAACTCCGAAACTTTAGACTCCGCCACTTTCTATTGATCAGACACCATTTCTTTCCCAACGGAGCACCGCTAATCCAAATATATCTAGGATAGTATGCAGTAGGAACCATCATAACAACTAATTAATCCTACATTCCCCAAGCTGGGCAGTAGTAAGGCTCTGAAACCAAAAGTGTAATATTACAACAGTAAAATGCACCTCCCCGAGCAGTGGCACAGCATCAAATTATATCTCATAAAACTGGTAAATAAAAAGTCATTATGACTACTCAACAAGGTCAGCAAATACGAGTAATAATGATCCATCCCACAACAGTCCAAATCTGAACCTGGGCGGTGAGATTTATTGTTAGGGTACCTCATTGCATGATCGTAACATAACTCGAGATGATACAGTCAATATCACGCTCAACCATGTGATTATTACATCATTTTTCAATAAGTACCCATCACAGCAGGGTGGACGACCGGGGCTTGAACTTGGGAACTGCTGCGCAAGCGGAGTGTGCCCTAACCGGCAGTTCCACACGGACTAGTAAATGGGTATTGATTAACCGTCCATGCATGTTGCATTATCAGATTATAGTTAGCAATCCAAATGCGAATATGATTAAAAATGCCAGTTCTCAAAATATTATTATATCCCAAAGCAACCCAATAATTCACCGATCTCCTATGCACCCACGGCAGACGCATACAAGTTCTCAACTGACCGTACTTTCTGTTCAATAACGAATGTACATACATTAATCAGGTTAACAAATTCAACAATAGCATCATCAGCAAGAGCAAATAGTACATGTCATTGCAATTTATCAAATGGAGCAATGACTCATGGAAGTGGAAATATGCCCATAAACATTTTCATCACCAATTAAAAATCTATCAGCCAATAAGGTTGCACAACGGCAACAGATGAAGCAAAAAAGAATCAGCCCCACAACAATTCCAATTACAGTAACAAACGCAACAACAAAGCGTCACCCATGCAACAATTAGTTGATTAATGAATAACCCGATAATACTCGTACCCATAAGTTCAATTAAAGTTGAACAAACTACTTTTAAAGCGATCACATCAAATGCGGTTTTTCCTGCATTAAAGATTGATAAAAATCAGTACTTGTATAACCACCACAGCCTCCTCAAATGAGTGATAACATACAAAATGTTAAAATTCAGAGCAACGTAGATACACATACAAGGAGTGTTCGAAAATATATGAGACTTTTGACATAAATTTTTTTTTGGTGGCATCATCTGTGATTGAGATAGTGCGTTGGAAAGTCACATCCTTCCCTGACTTCCAGTGGAAGTTTAGTGACATTCGGTTCAGTGGAAGCGAAGTTATTGCGTCTAAAGTGACAGTATGTTTGTGTCATCAGTACAAAAATGAGTTTCGAACAATGAGCTAATATCAAATTTTGTTTTAAAATCGGTAAAACGTTTACCGAGACATTCGAATTGATGAAAAAAGTTTAAGGCGACGATTGTCTATCTCGTGCCAGAATTCCGTGATCACCGAAAACTCCATCGAAATTCTGCGTGAAATTATCATGAATATCTCCAAAACATCGATCTATCGCACTTTAACCGATCATTTGGGCTTACGAAAGGTCTGCGCACGATTTGTTCTGCACTAGTCAAGGTGCGTTCCAAAATAAACGAGACTTTTGTTGTAAAAATCCACTCTTGTAACTGATTTTTTGACTAGAAATCGCATTTTAATCATCAATCAATCACCGTATTCGCCTGATATTCGGAAAATTGCAATGGGGCATGAAAGGCAAAGGCTTTGCATCCGTAGCGGGCATCCAAAAGACTTGTACCGACATCCTGAAGGACATTCCGATCAATGACCTGAAACACTCTTTCGAACAGCTTTGGATCGCGCAAAACAGTGTATCGAGGCCGGAGGAGACTATTTTGAATAAATAAACTCGAATTTATCAGAACAAAGCTCCTTTCGTTTCTATTTTAGCTCAGTCTCGTTTATTTTGGAACGCATCTTGTAATACAAGTAGCACCAAAAAATGATGAATCTAATTCAACTGGCATCAATGCAGTTGCTTCAAGTGCTAAGAGCTCAAATCAAGTACTTACCGCCGATGTGGGAGTTGCTTAGTCTGGTGGTTCATAGTAGATTCTAGATTAACTGGAAGACGTTTACCGAATTGACTTTGGGGACCATCAATAAGATTTTGAAATAGTAGAAAACTACTATGAGCGTTGTAGGGACATTAGCCGGGTTTTTGAGTAGGTTTCGGAAACGAAGATTGGAAACGGCACAGTCGGGAATGATTCTAGCTATTACATTTTTTGTGAAGTATTGATTAGTCCGTAGCCCACCTTTTGGGAATTACGGTGGTTTCCTCATTTAATGTTGTGTTCGAGGAGTTAGAGCAGAAAAACTGCACGATAAAAACGTTTGCAAGTGAAATTTTAAGAACGAGACGGACATTTTTCTCAACTTCAACTATTGAAGCAGAGAAAAATGCTCCGGAGTTTTGCATAAAATGCAGAAAATCGATTATGGTAATTGTTAACAAAGCAATCATAGCGGAAAATGTTCAGACGTTGAGTCCCGCGGTTCAATCAGAAAAATGAAAATGAGTGCAGTAATTGGGGAGGTATGCATGCCCATGACCCAATTCAGGTTGAGCCTGTAACGAAGAACCAATATAATGGAACAAACACCATGATGTCCTCTTCACCATAGAAATCGATTTGTAAACTAGAACGCGAGTGAAATAGAAGTATGAATTAGCCCGAGCTTGATTTGGGTGTTTGCTCCGTAGATTAATTTTACGATTGAAATAACTATCAATTAAATCGATATGTTTTGCAAGCTCAAACAAAAACGGGAGTTTAAAACAAGATCCTTATGGACCAGAAATCAACTAAATAGCCGTGAAAAGTCCCCCAGGTGAGAAGAATAGTTAGCAGTCGGAAGTAAAAAAAGATGTAGTACCTTCGGCATTAAAAAGGCTTTAGTAAGTGAATATGGCATTCCCACCTCCACGATCTCCCAAGGAGGACCTACCACCACCCAAAGCAGATCTTAGCGCTCCACCACAATACAAGAAATCAAAAATCGCTGGCAGCAAACTTCCAACATATAAAGTTCAAATGGAGAAATCTTTGCATGATGAATATCTGCAACTCGTTACACTCGTTGTCACCACCAAATTTACACCTGTACGCACCTTCAACAAGTCCAACAGCCTCAATAATATCGTAGGAGTAATTGGTTTCTTGGAGCCAGTGCGAGAGTACTTTCACTCCATTTTTGTCTGTGAGCGTTCCTGCGCTCACTGTAACTCAGGGCCTTTCACTAGTGATTGTTGAACCAGTAATCGATCTTATGGATGGATATATTACTTTGGGCTTATATATGGGATCTTGACGAATTCCATGGTTTTATTAGAGTGTATGTCTGCTTCGTCAAAGAGTGCTCTGTCATGTATGTATTTTTCTATTGTGTCCGTAGAGTAGCGTTGGTCTTATTATTTGTGTGTATTTCAGTCTTTTATTTGTCATGTGAAGTCGGCCGGAGTTAAGAATGGGATTTACGGAAGCGAGAGTTTGGAAGCAATGCTGTCTTTTTTATCGTATGTGCTAATTCGGTTGTTAGTCCTAAATATTTTGCTGTCTCGTTCCATTGTTGTTCCTCTGCAACTTTTAGTAAAGAAGATCTTTGTTGTCTTCGTCTGGTGATGAATAGTGCCTGGGTTTTCTCCTTGTTGAGTTTTATTTTCAATTTACGGTAGTACTCTAGGAGTATATCGATGGAGCTTTGCAGTTTTGACGTGATGACTTTTGCTTGTTGGGCTGTATACAATATATACGTATCATCAGCGTATAAAGATAAACTTACGTTGTTTGGCAGACTAGTCAAATCCGCGGCATATAGACTATATAAAATTGGTGAGATAGGTGATCCTTGCGGAACTCCGGCTTCGATTGATCGCAAGCTTGAGTGATGGTTGTCAATTCTGACATAAAAGGTTCTGCGTTTGAGAAATGAATGCATAAATTGTATAATTGAAGGACGATTATGAAGTTCGTGCATTTTGAAAATAGTTCCTGCATGCCAGACTTTGTCAAAGGCTTTTACTATGTCAAACACAACTAGGGCTGTCAATTTTGAGCGATTCATTCCGTTACGTATATGTTGAAACCGACTTGTTTATCGGGAATTAGATGTTTATCATCGACTGTTTCTTGAATTCTATATAGGATTGCTCTTTCGACTATTTTGGAGGTGGTAGAGAGAAGACTTCTAGGTCTTCAAGTCTGCAGGAATGTATGATCTTTGCCTGGTTTGGGGACGATGATTATGGTGGCTGGTTTTCACGCATGTGGGTACTTCTGCATTTGGAAAACTTTGTTTATTATATTCGTTATTGTCGTAACTATGTTTTCCGCAAGCCACTTAATCATATCAGGACCAGGCGTCTTTCGTTTGCTTAGTCCTTGTACAATGTTCTATGCCTCGTGGAGGCCCATAGGTTGCATCACGTATTCCTCTTGTTGCCGAAAGGATGTTATTTCTTCAACTTTTGTCAAAATTGCTTCTTCTTCATCAAAATCCTCCTCCGGAAAGGTGTTTTCGCTAAATTGTTGCTCTAACGTATCAGCAAAAGTTTCCGCCTTCCCTAAGCTGTCGTATTGGAGTCCATTTGGGCCGTGGAAAGGCAGAACAACTCTCTGATTTTTGATACGGAAGTCAATAATATCCATCGCGATCAATACATAATACATACATCGTGATAATGGACGTCTTGATACAGATATAATCTTCGGTAAAATATTTATAATGGCATCTCTCTTCAATTGGATTGAAGTTGTAATGTAGATTTACTTCTGCCATACAATTGCCGCACAATATGGAGCCTTGTCCGGTGATAGATTATTTCATGCCAAATTAACTTCAATTGTAAACCATTCCGATTAAGCATATTCACATTAAAATTCTTCGCTATGATGGTTAATAATTGCATTTGAGTTCTTAATTCCCGTTCGAGCAGATGTACGGCGTTACGCGAACCTGGCAACATAACTCATTAGCTGTACAGGCGAGAGTATTGTTTATCTATTGGAAATACATAGCGAGTAAATAATTATAATCTATTTTTACTGAACGAAAAAATAACATGAGGAGTATGTTGAAAGAAAAAGATCATTATGCGTTTGCGGGACGATGACACCGTCACACCCATCAATATATAAGTATACATGTATATATATATATATATATATATATATATATATATATATATATATATACATATATATATATGTATATATATATATACATATATATATATATATATATATATATATATATATATATATATATATATATATATATGTACATAAATATGTATATATATATATATATATATATATATATATATATATATATATATATATCTATATATATTGTCGCGTGTTATTGGTTCGCGGCCTATAATTTTAATGTTCCGGGAAAGTGAAAACGCAATGTCTTTTAATTTAAGTTAAAAGAGTTTATTTAATTAAATAAAATGCACAATAATCAGTTAACACTTTCACTAATTTTAATTTTCACTATTAAAATTAAAATCTAACACTTGTCCATAAATTTTTTATCGCAATTGTCTTCTAAATTACTTCACTATTACGAAACACACTTTGCACTCAAACAATCAATTGTCTTTACTTCGCGTTCCACTATATCGCAGTTTTCTTATCGCGGTCGAATGAATGATGATCTCCCCATTCATTCAGCTCGCCTTTATATAGGGTCTCTACCTATTCACCCATTTCTCGCACATTGGCGAATGTTCTACCGAAGGTACCTGGTAGGTTCGAGTGACGTCACTTGCAGATGTTGATCATGCTTGTTGGATTCTCGTGGGTTCGAGTAACGATGATGAAAACAATTGCGACAGTAGCTCGCAGAATTATTTGTACATGTAATTATTTGTACATGTAACACTGCCCCCACCTCAGTTCTTTTCGCCCCGAAAAGATGTGTCGCTATTCGTAGTCAATTCTCCCTGGGTGTAATATGGGGCAAGACGGTCCAGATGCACGATTTTCATTTTAGCTCTCGGCTTACGATGTTCCTGTATTCGGTATACGACGTCGTTGATTCGCTTTGTAACTCGGTATGGTCCCTCCCAATTATGTTGCAACTTTGGAGACCTACCCTTTCGCCGTTGCGGGTTATAAAGCCACACCAAGTCATCTTGCTGGAAGCCAGTAGAATTAGCCTTTAGATCATACCTGGTCTTCATGCGGTCAGTAGCCGATTCGAGGTGTTTTCGCACTGTCCGATGTATCTGGTTCAACCGTTGTCTTAGATTACTTGCGTACTCCGAGACCGTTTGGGGTTTCTCAGGGGGTGTTCCAAACTTTATATCGGCTGGCAAACGAATAGTCTTTCCAAAAATGACTTTGGCTGGGGCTTGGCCCGTCGATGCATGTTCAGCGGCTCTATACGCCATTAAAAATAGTGGGATATGTCGGTCCCAGTCCCTTTGGTTCTCGTCAACCATTTTGGCCAAGTGTTTATTGAGCGTGCCGTTGAAACGTTCGACCATTCCATCGGATTGGGGATGCAGCGGTGTTGTCCTCGTTTTCCGTATTCCCAGCTGCTCGCACATTTCGCTAAAAACTAGTGACTCAAAGTTTCGGCCTTGATCCGAATGTAGTTCACAAGGCACGCCGTACCTGCTGACCCAATTTAACACTAGCTGTTCGGCTACAGTAGTTGCTTCCTGGTTGGGAATGGGGTAGACCTCGGGCCACTTGCTGAAATAATCAGCTACAACCAGCGTGTATCGATTTCCCCATTCAGATTCAGGAAAGGGTCCAGCGATGTCAACAGCAATCCTTTCGAATGGCACGCCTACGTTATAGGTTTGCATTTGTCCCCTCAGTCGTCGCTTTGGGCCTTTGACGGAAGCGCAAATTGTGCATCTGCGACACCAGTCCTCTACGTCTTCTCGAGCGTGGAGCCAGTAGAATCTTTCCCGCAATTTCGCTAAGGTTTTGTTAACACCAAGATGGCCTCCCGAGGATCCTTCATGCATTTCCTTTACCACATCGTGGATTCGGCTTTTGGGTAGTATAGTTTGCATCCTATAGGAGCTGCCATCCGCCGTTTCCCATTTCCGCTTGAGTACGCCACCCTCCACCTGTAGAGAGTTCCATTGTGCCCAATAGCTTTTCAGGGTTGCGCCATGCATCGAAACGTCCTTCCACTCCGGTCGCCCAGTCGTCTCCTTCCATACGAGCAATGGTCCGATGTCTTCATCGACTAGCTGGGCATTTCGAATCTCCTCCGATGACCAACCTTCATCGAATTCGGCCGTTATCAGTCGCAGATCAACGGGCGGTTCCTTTTCCTCAATCCGTCGGCAATGCTTGCAGTTAGCTGGACATGGGTGACGAGATAGGGCGTCAGCATTTCCATGAACTCCGCCCTTTCGATGAACAATTTCGTAGTCGTATGACTGCAATCTTTCGATCCATCTCGCAACTTGTCCCTCGGGGTTTTTGAAGTTAAGTAGCCATCTCAATGATGCATGGTCCGTTCGAAGAACAAATTTCTGGCCATATAGGTACTTGTGGAACTGCTTGGTGGCCTCTATTATAGCCAATAGCTCCTTCCTGGTCACACAGTAGTTCCTCTCACTTTTTGAAAGAACTCGACTGTAATACGAGAGGACTCTTTCTTCGCCATTGATCTGCTGGGAGAGTACAGCTCCAATACCGCCGTTGCTTGCATCGGTGTCAACCACAAACATTTTTCCGGGTTTCGGATACGCCAGTACGGGTGATTCACATAGCTTTTCCTTCAGGGTCTCAAAGGCTGTCTGGCATTGTTCATTCCAGACATACGGACGATTTTTCTCGGTTAGCTGATGAAGACACTTAGCTATTTTGGCAAAGTCTTTGACGAATCTTCGATAGTAGGTTGCCAGGCCCAGGAAACTTCGTAGTTGGCGCTTGTTGTTTGGTGTTGGCCAGCTTTTCACGGCTTCAATTTTCTCAGGGTCTGTTTTGACCCCTTCTGCTGATACGACATGTCCCAGGTATTTTACTTCATCTGCGAAAAGGGTACACTTGTCGGGACTAAGTTTCAAATTTGCCAGTCGCAGTCGGGAGAAAACCTCTTCTAAGTTCCGCACATGCTCTTCGAACGTTCTCCCGATGACGATGATGTCATCTAGGTACACCAAGCAGGTTTTCCAGGTTAGACCACGTAGCACGTATTCCATCAAGCGTTCGAAAGTGGCTGGGACATTGCAAAGCCCAAACGGCATCACCACAAATTGCCACAATCCGGTCCCAACTGAAAATGCGGTCTTCTCACGGTCCTTCTTGTCAATTTCTACCTGCCAGTAGCCACTCTTGAGATCGAGTGTAGAAAACCATTTTGCGTCGGCTAAAGTGTCCATGATGTCATCGATGCGTGGGAGCGGGTAACTATCTTTCTTGGTGACGTCGTTAAGCTGCCTATAGTCGACACAAAAGCGAGTGCTACCATCCTTTTTCTTTACTAGAACTACAGGCGCGGCCCATGGACTTACAGAAGGTTCAATAATGCCTTGTTTTTCCATGTCCGAGATCAGCGCGCTCACTTCTCCTTGTTTGGCTATAGGGAGACGTCTTGGTGCTTGTCGAATCGGCTTGGCTCCCTGTGTGTCTATGACGTGAGTTACCAAACTCGTTCGGCCTTGGTCATCCGGGCTTGTTGAGAAGATGTCACTGTACTTGGTGACCAGATCAGAGGCTCGTTTGAATAACTGCACCGGCAAATTGACTTGCTTCAATATTGCAGACGTGGATTCCCTGGCTTTTTCTGTGTCTTGCCTCCTTTTCCAATGATGGTTGTGAGTAGCTTCCAAAGAGGTGATGGTGGAAACAGGCTGGCAGCTGCCGATGACTTCTCCCGCTTTGATGCTCGTGGTTGAATCTGCGGTGTTAAGGACTCTAACCGGCACATATCCGTTCCTTAAAGATCTTACAAGGCTTCGTCCTACAATCAAACTGCGCAATGCGGACGTCTTCGTTGGCTCTATCAGGTAAGATCGGTGGTCTCCAGAATCACCATCAAGCTTGGCCCATACAATGCTTTCGGAAGAATTCGGTACATCAGTGTCGGTACATACCACTACATTCATCTTGGGGATTTGGACGCTGGGATCCTCCATCAGAACTTCGACATTCTGCCATTTCAAGACACGTTTTCCCAAGTCCAACGTGATTCCATGTGGTCGCAGAAAATCCATTCCGAGAATGCAGTCATCCATAATGTTCGCGACCAGAAAATTATGTCGGAACACAAGGTCTCCCAACTGTATCTGGAGGTTGACCTCTCCATGAACAGGTGCAGTTTCTCCCGTAGCTGTCCGTAGTGAGAAAACTCTGCCCTTGTGAAGTTGTTGCTGTCTAACTAGGTCTGGTCGGATAATCGATCGGGTTGCACCAGTGTCGATTGTTATGGTGCAGTGTTCTCCGTCAATTTGACCCGGAAGGCATAAGTCCGCTTCTCCACGATGTAGTCTTGACACGGTGATGGTGGTGCTGGGGACGTCGATCCTCCTAGCCAACCTCTGCCCCACGAAGTTGGCTCTTACATGTTTCCCGACCCCTCTGTTTGAAGGGCTTCCATTCTGGGCTCCTGACTCGGTCTGGATCTCCTCCTAGCTGCACACCCTGGACAATAGCTCGGTTTTCTTCGCTTCTTGCAGTCTCTTTGCAAGTGCCCCTTCTCTCCACAATTCCAGCATCTAGGCGCACCATTTACATGCGGGTCTCGCTCAATTTCCACGCGTTCACACCTGCACTCGTCTGTCACTACTTCACGAACCCGGGCAGTGGTACGAGTCACATTTTTCGCTGCCTCAAAGTTCAGACTGTAAGCCAATGCGTCCTTAACCGTTTGCTTTTGAGCTAAACGCACGGCTTGTTGCAATTCCGGGTCCTTTAGTGCGCTGATGAATGCTTCTGTTGCTGCATCATCTCGATGTTCTGGGTCGTAGGCTGGATAAGCCAAAAGTGCCAGTCGCTCAATGTCTTGGGCTAGCTGCTGTAGGGTTTCACCAGACTTCTGCATTCGATGCCTTAGCTGTGACCGATAAATCTGCTTTAGATGATCGTCTCCATAACGCATGTCGAGCGCATTCATTATAGCATTCGGGTTTGAGTGCAATTCATCGGGGATTGTCTGCAAAAGCTCGGCAGCTGGGCCTCTTAGAGCAAGAATCTGTGCAGTTGCTCGTTCCTGCTCATTCCAGTGATTTGCCCTTGCGGCAGCTTCAAACTGAGTCTTGTAAATACTCCAGACCGTTTGCCCATCGAATATTGGTGCTGGCACATTTCTGAATGTGCTTTGCGCTGCGGTTACAAGCGGGGCTGGTGGGGCGGTTACTACTGCCTTTGCTACTTCCAATTCTTTTTTCACTTTTTCCATCTCATGGTTCATTCTCGCTTCGACCTGGCTGATCTCATAGTTAATTTTCTCCTCAACCTGGATGACCTTCTCCTCGACCTGGTAAACCTTTTCCTGGACGCATTTAATTTGATTGTTCAGGCTACCGAGCTCCACTTTTATTTCGGTTGACTGTTTTTGCACTTCCTTGATTACGATCGCTTGTTGGTCCAGCTTCACTGATTGTTCATTTATCTTCGCTGATTGTTCATTAAACTTCGCTGATTGTTCATTTAACTTCGCTGATTGTTCATCTAGCTTCGTCGTTAAGTTGGATGACTGTTCATTGAGCTTCGCAGTTAAATTGGATGACTGTTCATTGAGCTTCGCAGTTAAATTGGATGACTGTTGTCGCTGCTCTTGCTGCATCAGCATCAACATTTGCATCAGCGCATTTTCTGGTTCCTTTGGTTTTGGTGTGTCTACTTCTCCACCTTCTGCGCCTTTTTCCGCATCTGAGAGCTCACCCGAATCCAGATTCACGCCTTCCGACTCGATCGCGTCACGCAAGCGTGCAATCAGTATGGCCTTTGTACCTTGTGTGGCCAGATTCCGCTGTTCCAACTCCTCCTTGAGCTCCGATATGGTCAATTCATTAATTTTTAAGTTTAAGCTTCGTGGCATTTTTAATGTTTCTTTAAATTTTACTATTGTGCACTATAAAATTGTTCAAATTTTCACTTCCAAAATTTTTCTATCCCACTTCTGACACCACTGTCGCGTGTTATTGGTTCGCGGCCTATAATTTTAATGTTCCGGGAAAGTGAAAACGCAATGTCTTTTAATTTAAGTTAAAAGAGTTTATTTAATTAAATAAAATGCACAATAATCAGTTAACACTTTCACTAATTTTAATTTTCACTATTAAAATTAAAATCTAACACTTGTCCATAAATTTTTTATCGCAATTGTCTTCTAAATTACTTCACTATTACGAAACACACTTTGCACTCAAACAATCAATTGTCTTTACTTCGCGTTCCACTATATCGCAGTTTTCTTATCGCGGTCGAATGAATGATGATCTCGCCATTCATTCAGCTCGCCTTTATATAGGGTCTCTACCTATTCACCCATTTCTCGCACATTGGCGAATGTTCTACCGAAGGTACCTGGTAGGTTCGAGTGACGTCACTTGCAGATGTTGATCATGCTTGTTGGATTCTCGTGGGTTCGAGTAATGATGATGAAAACAATTGCGACAGTAGCTCGCAGAATTATTTGTACATGTAATTATTTGTACATGTAACACTATATATATATATATATATATATATATATATATATATATATATATATATATATATATATATTTAAAGGGTGATTCATAACAAGTGTACACATTTTTGTCGAAAAAAAACAACGCTTTTGTGAAGATTGATCTGTAATGTTTATTTATTATGAAAATTTGGTCCCTTACAATTAAATATGAAACATTACTTCGGGCATATGTGCACCTCGTGCTGCTCAAACGATGATTGTAATTTTCGATGACATCGTCGCAAATTTCCGGCGTTATTAGGCGTATGTTGGCTCGAATATTGTTTTTTAATGCTTCAGTAGACTGGAGAGCATCAGCGTAAACACGATCCTTCAGAAATCCCCAAAGGAAAAACTCACAAGGAGTCAAATCACACGAACTCGCCGGCCAATTTATGGGTGGACCAAAAAATTCACGTAGAGCGCGAAATGTCTACATTGGCGATTCATCATTTTTGTAAAAAGTTTGAACAATAATAAAACGTTCGGCTGATGTGTATAATGCCATGATTAGAATTGTAAAAGACCAAACTGTCATAATCTGTCAATATATGGACCTGAAGTTGGTGATAAAGAAGAGTTAAGGCCCATTCACATGTGTACACTTGTTATGAATCACCCTTTATATATATATATATATATATATATATATATATATATATATATATATATATATATATATATATATATATATATCCGCTCTTTCTTGACTTAATCATAACAATAGTTTTAATTCCTCTAACCGTTCACTCGGCCTTTTGTGGATTTGACTTTACTTAAGGACTTCTAAAATATAAAGATATTGATCAAATGAAAATAAGTAAGACTTAAAGCTGGCAAAACTGCATCACGTTTTTATTTTAAATGCTGCATAATCTTTATTTTTTTAAGTTTTTATCTATTTACCTGTTTTTATTAAAAGTAGAAGTTGGTGCTTGAACATACGACAATAGAAAGTAAAATTATTATTGTTATTATTAACCAATCATTAAATAATATCGCAAAGATAATCAATCGATTGTTTCTTTCGAAGATTGCTAGCTTTTAAAACAATGTCTATTTTGAAATCAGTTTTGAAGAATGCAGTGACAAATCCAACTCCCTTCTCAAATCAAGACAGCTAACTGCAGATGAAGCACAAAAACATCCTTCAAAAATCGATAAAATTTTTGATCAATATGACAGCAATTTGGTGATTTCTACTAAATTAGATGATTTCCAATCTCAGATTGTTGAAAGCAAAATAAATTTGCCAATTGGCTTTGCGTGGCACTGTCTAACCCTTCAATGAAAAGATTACTTAAATGCAATAGAGGAGCGTTAATTAAACCTAAAGTTAAACAATCAATAAAAGTGATGAAAAAATCAAGGAAGCATTTAAACCTTCGATGGATTTTATTATTCTCAATAAAACAGATTAAAAGCGATGAAACTAGCTTACTCATTATCAAGGCAGAGGAACGGCTATTTATATGAGACAAAATTATTGGGTTGTTCGATAATTCATGTCGTTTTTTCTCATAGATGATGTGAACTGCATACGTCATGCAGTACTGATTGCGTGGCTTATATTATTGTACATTATTTAAAAGATCAGACGTTAGACTATCTTCAGTCAAAAATTGAGCGTCATTAACAAACAACAAGTTGGTTAAAAAATAAACTTGAAAATGAACAATCAAAGAGAGCATCCTCGGCATATTTGATTGTTTTACTTCCGAAAGAGCATAAATGCGATACAAGCTCGAAAGAAATTGTGCGGAGTTTATGGTGAGGACTGCCTTACTGAGTGCCAGTCCCAGCGTTGGTTTGCTTGCTTTCGTTCTGGAAATTTTAATGTCCAAGATGCACTACATACTGGTCGTCCAACGACTACTGATGATGATAAAACAAACTCGTTAATCGAAACTAATCGGCGCATGACAACTCGGGAGATCGCAGAAAAGCACGATATATTGAATTCAACCGTTTAATTGCACTTGCAATAGCTTGGTTACATAAACAAGCTGGATGTTTGGTTTCCTCGCGAATTAAAGGAAATCCACTTCACCAAATGCATTAATATATGCAATTCTTTGGTGAATTGTAGCCAAAACTACCCATTTCTAAAAGAATCATAACGGGTGATGAAAAATAGATTGTGTCTACTGTCGTGAACTATCGAAATTGAATGAAGAAATCAAGGAAAAACGCCCTAAACTGGCTAATTGCAAAGGCGTGATGTTCCATCATGATAACGCCAGACCCCACACCGCTTTAATAAGCCGTCAAAAATTAATGGAGCTCAATTGGGAACTGATGCCACATCCACCCTATAGCCCTGACTTAGCACCATCAGACTATCATTTGTTCCGCTCCCTTGAAAACCATTTGAATGGAAACACTTTCGATTCCAACCAGGCTGTTAAAAATGATTGGACCAGTTCTTCGCTTCTAAAAAGCAAGGCTTCTTCGAACGTAGAATATTTCAACCTACCAAAAGATTAATGATTAATATACCCTTTCGGGCCTTTGCTTAGAGATAGTTGGAGTATATCATTATTTTGATCGTATTTATTGGCACTCGTGAAGCTGTTATAGCCAATATCACACTACAGTACGTTCTGATTTTAAACAAGCACACATAATAACTGAACGGGTTTATAGTCCGTCCGAAAAATCACGCAAAACAAATTCAAACTAGGAACCTTCAGCTTAGTCAGCGAGTACTCTAATCACATCACCACGCGGGCTACTAGCATTCTTCGAGTAGATGATAATTATTTATTTCGCTTCAGAACGATAGGGAAACTATGAGTATTGGTGCTTACTATAGGGTATCCAATGAGAATTTCAATGATTTCATTGAATAATTAGAGGAAATTTATCAAAGTTTTGGTAACTTGACGATTATAGCTGAATCAAATATAGATGCTCTCAATATTAATAACAAGATTAGCTTAAGCTATTTGAATAGGCTAAATATGAATGGCGCACGCTTAGATAATAATCAACCTACAAGAATAGGTAACTAACAACTGTTCTACTCTTCTGGATCATATAGTAACGAGTTCAAATAATTAATAAATTTTAATATTTGCTACTGTGGAAGGAGTAAAGAAAGTACTGTTGCCTATGGCCAAAAAATTATTAATAGTTTGGATAGAACCAAACTTATTGAATTAGTGGAGACTAAATTGAAAAATTGGAAGCATTTTCAACCACTCCTGAAATAATCAAGACTACAGAAAGTACTAAAAAGTCAGCTACTACCGTCAGAACATTCCGTACTAGAAATAAAAATTGGATAACGAGAGAAGCAATCAGGGAATTTAAAAACAAAGTGTTGTTTAAATGCATTAAAGATAATCTGAATATAGATATTCATAGTTTGAATTACAAAAATACATAAACAAGTTAATTCTTTAGCTAGGGCTACTAAAAGAGAGTTCATCGCTAAATGAGTAGCTTGTGCTAGGGGAGATGCTAGAAATGTTTGGCAGTTGCTTAATAATGAATTGTTCTCTTCTGGTGTGGAAAACAAACAAAGCACTTAGATTAGTGCTGAGGAGCACATTTCAGCTCAATAGGCAAAAAATTACCGGATGAACTTGATCACAAATTTAAGTCAGTGAATTGTAATAGAAACAAGATCCCGATTAACTTTGAATCAACATATATTTTTTGAACTTACATATTACCAGGAAGTACTATCAATTATAAATTTGCTGGAGAAATCATCTTCAGGTAGTGATGAAATTTCTGCAAAAGAATTTAAATTTATTAAGGCAATATAAGCTCCACATTTATGTTAGTTTCAGAGTGCGATTAATTTATATTGAATACAACTTCCCATCGGAATGCAATCATTATCCCAATCTTTTAATCAGCCTGCGTTAATGAACCACTGTTTAAAGGCCAATTAGCCTAAAACACTCGTTGAGCAAGGCATTTGAGATAATAATTAATACATGAATCATTTGGTTTATTAATTACTCTTTAGAATTTGATTTTAGCCAGTATGGTTTCGTTGAAAAAAGTAGTACAACATGTAATGATTTTAACTTTTCAAGTTCGAACGCGGAACCGACCTCTCATCGGTTCTAGACGTTAAGTCTGAGAAGTGCCAACGGATGGTACCAACAGATCAACCAATCCGTGCACCGTAACCCATTCACGCGGTGACTGCTTGTCGGCCAGCTAGTTCGGAGAGGGTTTCGGTCGCGGGTCTCCGAATGGGTTACGCTCAATTACAATATTTCAGCCACCTGAACATGCCCGTTTTCCAAACGCGTCAACAATTACTCATCCAGAACGGGAAACCTACGTTACGTTAATTCTGGATGTGATCTCTCCACAGATCTCAAATCAAAAACGCTACAAAATCCCATAGGCGCGTTACCGAATCACCGACGCGGTACCGAAAAATATGCTACTCGAAATTAAAACGACGAAAACTACTCTAATGAAATGACGAAACAATCAAAGGTACCGCGTACCGCGCGCGACGCGAAACCGACCTCAGCGGATTTGTCGAAACCCTACCCTCGCGACGGCATACCTACCCTACACTCTCTATTCCCACTGAAAAAGAACGAGCCACTGAAAAGGAAAGTCGTGATTAAAGTGTTAGCAATTCATTTTTAATTATTTTTAGTGTTTGTAACAATTCTATTCAAGTTATAATATTTCTACAAATTATATGCATACATACATCATGATTTCATGTTTCGTTTTTTTCGAATAGCAATTATTATTAATAATACAATGATATTGAACAAAACATATAGGGAATAACTAGAGTAAAGTATTCTAACTTATTTAGAAAAGCAATGGTAATTCTAATTCAAGGAAATTAATCGATTGTGTGTCTGCATTTAAAAGTTAGCATATTTCCATAATTACTACAACTTACAGTACACGAACATCCAAGGAAACATGTGTAAATTTGAATTTATTGATGTTTGAAACCTTTCTCACCTTGTTTAGATCGGCTGTATGAGATATTTAGTTTACAAATGTTCATTAAAATGATAGTTTACCGGTGATGGAGCCTGCAGGCAGGCTGTTAAATGAATTTTATACATTTAATAAATTATTAAAATTGAACGATAAAGGCGACCAGAGTCGAAAGTCATGTTGACATCATAATTCTATAATTTATATTTATAGAGCCTTTGTTTTGGTAGAAAACATAGAATCAAAGAACTTACTCAACAAAGTTTGCTTGAAAATTTACATAGATACAAAGAAATGATGTGTTTTTTTTTTTTTTTTTTTACAACGAAGCACAAACACTGGCGAGTGTGCTGACAATGAAATTTATTCGAAACAGTATCGTTTCTGAAAAAAAACTGAGTTGGGAGAATATTTTTTACACTTTACGATATTTACTTTTCACAACTATTTATAAATTACATATACATACATTTTAATATATGAACATCAAGGTGAAAAAGTTTATAGTATGTTCACATGAATATGATTTCCGTTACGAAAATACCGACAATAATTCAAATAAGACACAAGAAAAGGTGAGAGCGTATTTGTATTTTCCAAACGTACGCATATTAAATTAAGCTATTTGTAATTAATTACCAATATTTCATCAGATTTTTTTGCTCTTCATTTCATTATTAATCAGTAAACGTAATTTAGATAATTTTACATTTTCTACCGCTAATTGTTCTACATATTAAGACGAGGCTACTGCTGACAAATAGTTGCCGCTCGTTATATTTTTATGTTTGCGCATTATTAATAATAATGATCGCCTCGCTTTTATAGCGCCGCTTTGAACTATAACCTTAATAACGATGCAATCGAATATTTTCTTGTTTTGTAGCTCTTTTAATGCTTCTTTGTTTCTATTTTCTATTCAATATTTGTTTGTCTAACCTGTCTTACTAAAAATTAAGGCTAAATTATAATTATTACATTATTCCTGTTTAATACAACATTTCAATATGCAATTTGGGTTTGAATAGTGGCGGTGCATAGATTGCTCAAGTTGCGCTTTGGATGTTGCTCGTTATAAATAAACACGCAATCATTATAATTGCATGCACTCTACTGGACATTTTCATTTCGGCAAGTTTAGTTCGAGAGGAGAACCATAAGGGACAGAGCAATTGTGCGTACTTTATAGGCTTGCTGTTCAGGGAAAGTGAATGTTGCACACATTTACCGTAATCATTTATTTCCCTTTCGAGTTAAAGTGATTCAAACTATCACTTTGCATTATTGTAGTAATCAAGACAAGCTTCTTTCAAAATCAAATTGAATCTCTTATTGTTTTCATTTTCCGACTCAATTCACAAAAGGATGAGGAAACAAGAGAGTTCTTCTTAGAATATCATTGAATTATCATGTTCCCATTAATTATCAACAAGGAATTAGTAAAACGTAGTCTTTCATCGTTGGTAATTAAAAGCAATTGAAGCGTATCCTGATCCAATTGAGAAACATCGATGCCTGCCACATTAACTAGCAGATAGAAAATATTCCCAAGCTATGTAAACACCTTCCACTTGTATCTTAATATCTTACAATTAACATCCTAAACGATCCTTTCAATCTTACTATTGACTATGCAAGCGACTTGCTTTTAGCACGGCCCCAACTATACGCACTCGTGGACTGTAGGCAGCGTTTGCAATTGAGCCAGATGGAGCGGACACTGTAACACCTGATTGGCGCAACGATCGTGCTGACTGCTGCTTAATATCATTACAATCACAGAATTGTGGCGGTGGAGCAAGGAATTTATATGATGTAACTGATCCGCTGATTCCAGGGGCGTATTTTTATTTTCTGTAGATTTTAGAAGTTTATCTATGAAATCAGAACTCGAAAATGACATTGAATCATCGGAAATATCACTGTATGCAGGGCTTGTTGCTCCATCAGGGAATGTGAGACAGTTTATACTTGATAAAGAAAGCATAAATGGGCTATTCTGCCTCTTTGCGTTGTTCTTTTCGCCACCTCAGGGCGCGTGGGACTCTTTGTTGCTGATAGCATCAGCCATGGTCCCTCAGGCTTATGTACGGTTCAGTGAATAATGTTGGGTGATTTTCGACTGGCAACTAAACTGGGCTTATCTCGCACGTTAAAATGTTAGGTTAGTTATCATTTCACTAAGCGTCACAACAGCTATTATTGCGTCCACCGCCTTCAAGGTTTGGGAGAGGAGTGAAAATACTTATGCTTACGAGTATGATGCTTAACCGATACTTAGCTGGGAAATTAGGGTCCTCCACAGCCTCCTTGAGCAGAAACAATTTGTCCTGTCAGTGCTTGATTGTGTGATGGTGTTGTTGATGGTGAATTATTATTATTAATTTTGTGCAAGAACAGGCGATGGGTGAGCTGGCATCACTTGTACCATTGAAATTCCGATAGGAACTGCTGTTGTGGTTCCGACGGGACTAGGTGTATTTCCACTCCAGGGGTGGGTAGATTTTTAGGCGGGTCGAACGCTGAGGCGCTTCGACGACGAGGGGGCGACGAACTGCAATCAACACATGGTAAGGCATTTGTCGACGTAAGCCGAACGGAAAAAAATTACCTCTTAATAGTCTTCAATCACATCCAGGACCGCGCCAAGTCGCTACCGACACCACACTTGATCCTTCATCAAGATCAAGTTTCGTGGAGACTTGCCCTCTCGAAATAACTAAAACCAAACAAAACACCAAAGCTCTTAAAGAAATTCTCATTTCGACTATTGAATTTTCACCACCTTCGATTTTATTTCGCGATTTACTAAAACTTTTTAATCCGTTCAAGATGACTGTTAAGAACTAACTATTGCTATCTAAACATTCTCAAGTTTATCTTCAATCTTAACTGAATCTTCAATCTTAACTGTCCACTTGTACGCCTTCTCCATGTGGCTGTCAAATGCAACCGGTTGTCACATCGGACAAACCAGATGTGTGTGGAATGGCACGCCACATGGCGGCAATGTGCCTCTCCATTTGTCGCCAGTGGCATAGTTTTTCGATGGCCACGGTGGAGGGGCATTTCCAGATGGATATGTCTCGAAATGTGTCGGGGTTTGGATTAATTTTATATTTCGAATATTTATATCCACAGATCTAAATATTTGGACAGAAAAGAAATATTTTCTGCGCAACGATATCCGCACGACAGATGAAGTCCGCTGGCACTTCGAGGACATACCCATCTGGCCGGTTGCAAGGGTTCGGGATCGGAATCACTTCGATTCCCGGGCGTAGGCGTCACATTACAAACATTTGTTATTACGAATACTTTACACCAAACAGCAAACTTGTTGACGGCAATATGTTGCTGCCATATTTGTTGTTTCTTTGCCTTAGTGAACAACGTAACAGTGATCCTCCATTAGATATAATCAGCAACTTCCTAAAGACAGAACTACAGTGACTCCCAAAAAGGTCCGCACCAGTAAGAAATGTGCCTTCTTTTTCAATTTATGCTTCAATCCATGACACAAAAAGAAAAAGGAAATATTACTAATCCAACAAAACATCAGCTTGATAATTTAACTCAAAAAAATATAAAATGTACCGCAAAATGAGAAGTAAAACGAAGGATTAAAAAAGAAGCACAAAAATATGACGCCCCAAAAAGATCCGCACAACAAGGAAACTTGGACAAACATGTGCATTTTTATGTAAAAAGAACAAATTTGAGTGACCTCTTTATAGCATATCGGCTTCATATCTAATATTGATCACAAACCGCGTGTTGTTCGTAGCTTAAAAAAACGTTGTGCTTTTTAAATTAAAATGGGCAAATACATGTCTCCAGAGAAGATCCAGTTGGTGGTTTCTAACCATATGGAAGGCAAAAATGTGGCAGAAATATGTTCGAGCCTCAACATGAAACGTAGAACTGTTTACGACATTCCCCAGAGGTATAAAGAAGAAGGCAAAATAGACTTGAAGCATAGTCCTGGTCGCCCAAAGGTTCTAACGACGCTTGAAGAACGCTCTATCTTCCGGAAAATAAAAAAAAATCCTAAACTGAGTGCTCCAAAAATTGTGAGTGAAGTGTTCGCAGAATTTAAGAAAAAAGTAGGATGTGAAACAGTTCGACGAGTTTTGAGAAATGCTCAATACAATGGACGTGTTGCACGGAAGAAACCATTCATCAGCGAAGTGAATAGAAAAAAGCGTTTAAATTTCGCTAAAGATTTTATATTAAAGGAAGTCAATTATTGGGAGGATGTGATTTTTGCCGATGAAAGCAAATTCAATGTTTTTGGCTCGGATGGACGTGTTATGGTGAGGCGCAAGCCCAATGAAGAATTGAGTCCAATTAACCTCAGGCCTACAGTGAAACACGGAGGTGGCAGTTTGATGGTTTGGGGGATGCGTATCTACTCGTGGTGTTGGCGAATTAGTATTTATAGATGGTATCATGGATTCCCTTCGATATTTAGACATTTTGAAGGAAAATTTGCGAAAAAGCGCTGCTAAAATGGGCATTTTGGATTCGTTCAAATATTACAAAGACAATGATCCCAAACATAAGGCACGCATTGTTCAAGAAAGGCAGCTGTATAATTGTCCAAAAGTGGTTCATCCTTCTCCTCAGTCACCGGATTGTAGTCCCATTGAAAATCTCTGGGATGAATTGGACCATAGAGTTCGTAGCACGCCAATTTGTTCAAAAACGGAGCTAGAGAAAAGGCTTCGCGAAGAATGGGTGAAAATGGATGTTGAATACCTGCGGAAAATCATCTCCAGTATGCCAAATCGATTAAAATGTGTCATTGAACAAAACGGACATGCGATAAAATACTAGCTAACTAAAATTTTTGTTTATTTTTACAATTTTAGCTCTTGTGCGGATCTTTTTGAGGGATGATATTTTCTGCTTTTTCATGGAATTTCCTTTTTTGGTATATTTAAAGTAAAAAACTATTTCATTTATGTGATCTGTAAGACTGTTATGTTCTGCTCATAATAAAATGTTTAAAAAAATTTCCCGTTTTTAATTGCCTTATAAAATGAGAAAGGAGGAAAATTTCTTACTTGTGCGGATCTTTTTGGGAGTCACTGTATTACAGTGTATGTGAATAAGGAATTGAGTGGTAGATTCACCATCAACATAGGGTTCTATCTTGGATCCAACTGTTTTGTCATTTTATATACATATACACAATGTTTACTTTTCTAACTTGAAATTAAAATATATTGTTTATGCTGGTGATACTTTACTTCTTTATTCAGATTTGCTTTGGAGTGCTCTAGAGCAAAAAAATTTATGTCGTACTTAAATAAAACAAAGCTTATGATTTTTCGAGGAATAAGTAAAGCAGAAATCAATTTGAATGTCAGTATTTTTTATGGAAAAATTTAACGAGTTTCTACATTAAAGTGTATAAGAGTTATTGTTACTATAGGTTATTTGGTTACATTAATTACATATTATTATTTGGATTAAAAAAGAGTGATCAAAATATAATATAAATATGCACATGTTTTGCCTCTTGACTTATGGCATGTTGAATTGGTATCCTATGTTGGACATAAATATTAACTCAATTCATAGAATGCATAATCGGATTTTCAAGGCAACGCATGGATTGGCTAGGTGAATTTAAAGTAGTAGTCGTTTTTCTAATAGTACTAATAATATTAAACTGACAATTAGACTCATCAAAAACTAGATGTTCACTATAACAATATGAGAAATAGTTACTACCTTAAATTATCATTGATACGTACTGATAGATCGGGCTCCAGTAAGATTGGCCATGGAAGCTTTTAATTCATTACCAGTTGAGTTTAACAATGTCAAATCTTTTCACACTTGCAAGAAACTGTTACGTAAAGGAATATATTTTTCGGGTTTGTAGAGATTGGGTTTTCGTGTCTTTATTATGTCGAACTGAAATTTTGTTAGTCCTACTATATTCAGTTTTGGTTCATGTATCGTAATGAATAATAATATATTTAATTATACTATTATGAATGAGTTTCATCTTTTACTTTTATTTTTAACCTAATAAGTCCCCTAACAAATTTAAATCTAATCCATTTGTTGTACATATTTGTATCTGCTTTGTATCAGTAAATGTTAAAAAATTTAAAAAAATATACATAAGCTTACATTGAGTATATCCTCTTTAATCCTTCGTCATGTCGGGGTATAATGAATGACGAATGCGCAAATAGCTTAAATGAAGGAGCGTTTTACTAGTTCTACATGAAGAAGCTCAGTATCCATTTCCAATCCGATTATGCATTGATGCTGAATAGAAAGAAAATATGTATCCCATTCTATTGTATATGTAGCACTCCGCACTCTGGGTTTAAAAATTTAATCAAGTCAGTGAAGTCATCTATTATTTTAAGTATGGATTATCTTTCTCAAGAAAATATAAAGAAATATATATGCATATATATATACATATATATATATATATATATATATATATATATATATATATATATATATATATATATATATATATATATATGTGCCAAATATGAGCGCGATCTGTCAACCAGTTTGTTTAGAGCAGCTGCTTAAGTAGGTACACGTCAGTAGTGCGTTGCAATTTTTGAGATTTTGTGATTTTTTTTTTGATAGTGACCGAATTTAAAGTCAAAAACGCAGTAAATATCATCGATCAACCACCGTATTCACCAGATTTGGCTCCATGTCGTTTTGATGGTTAATTAAATATTTTGTGTTTTATTTGCGATTTCCGGGTACTTTTATGTCACAATGTAAAACAAAACTCGCTGAAGGCCATCGCAAAAAGTGCGTGTGGAAAGTGTTTCGAGGACTGGAAAAATCGTTGGCACAAGTGTAGTGCATCGGATGGGGTTTACTTTGAAGGCGACAAAATAAATATTGATGAATAATTAAATAATTTGCGTTTTATTTACAATTGCCGGATACTTATTTGTTACAATGTATAAAGAAATAAATTGTAGCTCTACGGCCCTTTTCGGGCCTTCGCTTAGGGATGGTTAGAGTATCTCATTATCATGATCGAATGTGTTGGCACTCCACAAGATGATTATGTATCGCGCTTTGGCCGTGTATTCGTCCACCCAGTTGCGATAAGTTCTGACTAAAAACCAGGACGTATCATAGCTGAACGGGCTTATAGTCCATCCGAAGAATCACTCGAACTAAATCTCGTTGCCACCAACGAGAGTCGAGCCAGGGACCTTTGGCTAACGGGATGAGTGCTCTAACCACTACATCACAGGGACTACATATAATACACACACACACACACACATATATATATATATATATATATATATATATATATATATATATATATATTTATGTATTTTATATATATATATATATATATATATATATATATATATTTATATTATATACATATATATATATATATATATATATATATATATATATATATATATATATAGCAGTACTAAATAGCAACTGCTGAAATTTCAATGTACTATCACGCTGCTATCAACTATACGAAAACAATTGTCTATGCAGTTGATGACAACCCCCTGTATCTTAATCTTCACTTAATAAAGTTTTATGATCTGTGAATGTCATAAAGAAATCATGAAAGTAGACGTCAACCTCATAAACTATAGAAAATAACAATCAACCAGAACTTGGAACATATTTAAAATATCTTTAAAGTTCGAACAACCTTCCAACATTGGTCGTACATCTGTAGAAATAATAAAGTAGAATCTTTCAAAATCTATCTCGTAAATTAAAACATTTTCTTTTGCAGCAAATATAAAAATCGTATGGTTTTACGTTTTACCCTTGGGCAACACCTCAAATCACTCACATCGTTTTACTTTCACCAGTGCTAAAGCACTCTCCCGAATCAATACTAGTCGGACTAATAATTTATTGTACAGACTTCCAATTAAACCCTGAAAATATGAATAATAAAAGTCATAATAAATAACATTCGAAAACGATCGGACCACAATTCTAATATGGGTCTTTGTTGTTTGGTCGCTCGATTTTGTCGTGTAACTCGACGTCTACCGTTTCTTCTTCAATCGTCGCTCCTTTGCAGTGAAGTGAAAATGTCATAAGGAATTACTTTCACTTCTTGGCATAGTCATTGACTTGGTTTTCACGAGAATAGAATTTCATGTGTGACGCCATTCATTCTTGATGGTTGTATTGTTTTCGGAAAGTTGCACATACCAAACGAGAGAAAGGACTTGGATTTCTGGGACAGTTATACTCTCTGGCTGTATGAAAGGAATTGAGGTGTTCTAATTTTTTTCAAGGGTGGCGTATACCTTTTGAGGAGTTATGTTTTTCTTCCTGATACGGCATATGAATTGTGTATGTGCAATTGCAGCTTCAATTCAAACGTGTAATTTGAAGGGTCGTAAATTTTCCCAGACAACAGGCAACCCAATGTCATGGTGCTAATCAATGACAACATAAATTTTCTAAATTGTTCTTTTTGAAGTTTTCAGTGACGGTAATTTTGAAAAAGAAGCGTGCGATTTTTTTTCAAAGATTGAGCATCTTAAGAGAAAATAGTGGGTCGGGCTATTTGATGACATTAAATGATTAAAAAAACGTAGGCACCAGAAATGAATTATTGCTCTAAAAGTTTTTCCATTGTTCGAGTAGTCAATTTTAAATATTTACTTTAATTCTTCGAAAAAGTTACACGCATTTTCCAAAACTGTATTATTCAGCTGGACACTGTATAGTAGATTGACCAATAAGAACTATGTAAGAGCGCTAAGATCTCATGATTTTGTTATTTTGGTTCTCATCTAGGAGGAGTCCACTTTTGTAGCTCTTTAGCGGTCAAATTTCGAAACGGATTTTGAGGAAATTTAGAATTATAGGTAACTAAAGCAAATTTTTCCATAGTGCACAAAATCATGAAAATAAATTATAATTATAAATAAAAAGTCGAAAAATTGAAAACTTAAATTTTTAGCTGCCCTTTTCAATCAAAATCGAATATTTTTGATCAAACTGGCAAACTGGTTGATAATATTTTTTATAATAATTCACCATCAAATGCTTAAATTCAAAATTATAGCCCCCATAGTTCAGGAAACAAGCATAAGTCGTTATTTTAGTGGCAGGCAAAGTGTTAAATATATTTCCATAGAAATGTTTTGAAAAGGCTTGCCTTAGAAGCATTTTTGCAATAGGATTTTTTCATTTAACAGTGTTTGACTTTCAAAGCAGTGGCCAATCAAATTATTATTTATTTATTGAAACTAATGGTGCCTAGGAGAAATTTGCCTTTCCGGCTCATGATGCCAACGGTCTTGTTTTGATTCAGACAGTGTTCCGATTATACGTTATTTATATAGGCGGGCTACCGACAAGAGGATAGAGGACTTAACATATGCAATAGAGATGCTCTGTTACAAGGTTTGATGAATTCAATGAAACTGGGACCCAGCTATCTCGATATTGTTGGCTGAATAGTATATTATAAACATATAGAATCAAAATTCCTTTCTGGACTTTTCTTTCTGATTGTATATATATATATATATATATATATATATATATATATATATATATATATATATATATATATATATATATATATATTGTGTAGTTTTGTTACGGTCATCGTTGTTGGGATGAGTTTAGTCAATTATTATAGTTTAATGTTAATGATTAGTAAAAACTTTCAAAACATACATTGGAGATATTGTTCGCTTTTTAGGGTTTTGTACTAACTTATAAAATCCGATTGAAATCGAGTCCGTCCATCCATTCGTCTATCCCTCTATCTCTTTGTCCGCTTGTTCTTCCGTCCGTTCGTCCTTCTCCCTGTCTGTCCGTTCGACCGTCCATCTGTGTGTCACTGCAGTTTTTCTCCGAAACTATAACAGATACAGATACCAAACTTTGTAGGTCGATTTCAGAAAATTTCAAAGGTTCTCTCCGTCTAGGTGAACCTCTACAAAATTGGTTTTCACCAAAGATGGTCATATTAGGTATCAAATAAAGTGTCAAACAGGTTTTAAAATAGTGTTAATAACATTAAAAGGCGTGTGTGTATGTGTCTCGGGTGATTGGACACCTGCAATCCGAAAAATCTGAAAAAAATCTTGGGGGTAGTCTTCTAACGTACATCAACAATAAATACCTTTGAAGTCGAAATTTACTCTATTTTGTTACTAAAAGTAGAATCTATACATTCGTTATTTTCCCCAGTCAAATCACATGGGTACCCTTATATTCAATCATGTCAAAGTAGATAAATTTAAGGCTGTCTTATGTTATAAGTTTGATCAAAATCTAACTACTCGTATATTCTGCGAAGGTATATGCATTTGAATATGTGAATAATTGGGCCGCCCCTATCCTCGCGATTGGACATATTTGAGCACAAAAACTTGTAGAAAATCAAGATCTAGATGAGTACGTGGCCAACAAATAACTCAGAATATAGACCCCTGTGAGACTCCCGAGTCAATACAAACTGGGTCTAACGTAGCTCCCTCAGCCACCGCAAAATCAGTTCGTCCCCTCACGAAGCTGCCTGTAATTTTTACAATATGGGCCGGAAAGCCAAGATTTATCATTTTATAGAGAAGCCCATTGATCCATACAGAGTCAAAGGCTTTCTCCACATCGGTCAAGCAAGCTACAACAAGCTTGTTGCTGCGCCAACAGCTCATTATTTCGGCTTGGAACACGGTCATAGCATCCACCGCGGAGTGAGCTTTTTTGAAGCCAAATTGTCTTTCCGGCGAAATCGTTGCCCCAGCAGAAAATTGTGTGATGCCTTCAAGTATTACCCTTTCAAGAAGCTTACCAATATTTGAAAGCAACGAAATCGGACGAGTATCGACTACGTCAGTACTACCCAACTTCTTGGGTATTGCGAGTATTTTTGCACATTTCCATTGCTGAGGGAAGTAGCAAATGTTAATGCAGTTATTTAGAATGGTCGCGAGGAGAACAAAGAAAACATAGGGAAGCCTTTTAAGCATATAATTGGAGATTCCATCAGCCCCTGCTGATTTTTTGGAATTTTGCTCCAGTGCCAACAAAGTGAGTCTCTCAGGACCGACAAACAGACCATGGCCAGTAGTTGTGTCAGAGGGGTTTTGAACAGAAAATCGGATCAAGCACAATTGATCATTGTCCCTGTCGAAATTCATTGTGGGGCTGTGCAATCACGAAGTAACGGAGGAACCCTCACTTGCTTTCTCTCCTTGAAGAGCTTTCGCAAAATGTTTCACGATAGAGTCAGCGATGGCCTTGTCATCCATGAACATGAATCTACCATAAGTGAGGGCCCCGGGCAGCCTTTTTCTGTCAGTTATCCTATTCATATGAGGAAACAAACAGGGATCTGGTTTGATACTTTCTAGAGCCCGTTCAAATCGCTTGCTAGCAAAAGCCGTGGTTCTCCTCGAGATCTTTAGGTCTAGGACGTAATCACTAGGTGAATACCTTTATACTTCCAGTTGATCACATTTAAATTGCGGTAGTAGATTCTTGCGAGTAGCTTTTTAAGCCGACTACGTCTACAATAAAGCTAATTCGTCGAGGATTTCTTATGAAGATCTTTGAGATGACCGTATCCAGGGTTGAATTTATACAAGCAACTCCCTTATCGATTTCAGGAATAGAAAGATTTTTCGACCTATTTATGAAATTCCCTTCAAGTTTCCGTCAAAGTTAGCACTAATTGCTGCCGAATCGGTTCGCTTGTATGGTATGAAAAGTTGAGGATCTGTAACCTCAAGTTTCACACCCTTTTTCACTCTTAAGGTCAGACACAATGAAGAAGTCAATAATAGAGGAGCTTCGGCGGAAGATACGCTCTTTCAGGGCAATCAGTATGAGATCCATATTTGATTGAACCCAGTTAGAAATAGCTGTTCCATAGCTATTAGATGCGATATTTTCCCATGAAGGATGCTTTGCATTAAAATCACCACCCATGGCATAGAAATCGAATTTTTTGCAGAGTAAGGACTGTTTCCAAGTCGTCAATGAGTTCCCTCACCGAGTATCCATGTCGAACGTAGATCCCCATGAACGCAAAGGTGCACCCTCCCAGCATGGAGCTCATTATTTCTGCTTCAATACATTTCAGACTTGGAAGACAGTGCCTTTGGACTTTCAGGTGATCTTTGTGAGCCATAGCAGCTCCAAGACTTCCCTCTGGATCATCACGCCTGATAATCTGTTATTTCCCCAGATGCACTCTGTCTTTCTTTGAGCCTTGTTTCCGACATAAACAAGAAGTCTGGTCTATGGGCGTTCAAGTATTCTTGAACGAAATTCCTTTTATAGCGTGGAGCTAGTGAGCATATATTGAAGATGGAGAGTTTAATAGAACTCATCACGGCAACACACTTTAAAGGCAAATTCTAAATACGCAGCTTTTTTCTCACTAGGGTTAGTGAGTTTTTTATAGTGGGGGATAAAAGATTCGACTTTTCGAATGAGTGTGAACAAGTCGCACCCGAAAAATTGTTGGCAGTCAGTACTCAAAATCGCATTTCGGTCATTCTGCGACTTCTGGGGTTGCTGCATTGGTTGCTGTTTTTGTTGCTGTATAGGCTGCGGTGCAGGCTACTTTTATGCACCTTGCAAAAGGCTAGAGTACGAGACCCCTTCACGTACATTTTTTTATAGAGGCGGTGATGAAATCCCTCCTTTTTTCTTTTGAAGGCTCTTCCTCCTCTCATCAACTTCTTTTGCTTTAGAACAACTTCTGAAACTCCCAGGGTGCCCCTTAGCATTGCAGTTGACATAAAAGATCTGGTATTTTTTCTCGCTCAATGGACTTATGCTGCTTGTCGCATTTTACGCATCTAACTTCAAGTCCGCAGTTAGAAGCGATATGATACAGGAAGGATGATTCTTACCTAATGTTGAGACTGAGGCCTTTGGGTTTTATGAAAGGCACCATTAATCTATTTATGAATTTATATAAAGCCAGGATAGTATATTGCTAGTAATATATTGTAGCCAACAAAAAAGCTGCTCAAGGTCTACATGGATTCTCCAGAAAGCTTAGCATATGTATATTTCAGGGGTACTTTTTGGCAGGGCTGGGTTCGCAATACCTTTTTGCAGAGGGACATTGTTGTGGCTCTTTTTTGAAATTTCTATTATCATTCATTTATTCATTATGATTATTTTTTCCTGAAATCTGAATTTAAACTTGTATAAATTTATAGGCTGTTATTTACCTGTTGTTGCTTTAATCGGACAAAATTTTACAGAATGTAAATTGGCTGTATGGGAACAATTATTGTTTATTTTTCACAATACAAAATCTATTTAACCAAGGTGTCTTTTAGGACTTCTGGCAGGCCAACATGAAATTAAAATATCATAGTGTAACTAGCAAAATGTTATAATTTTCAATTTTATGTATACTAACTGCTCAAATACCGGGAAATAGTGTATTGATGAATTTTTAACCCATAGAAAAAAAGATTATTAGTTTCATGCGTTTTTTTGATCGTTTAATTTTAATTATTATTCACGTATACCTTTTGAATGTGGGTAATTCAAAGGATTATGTTTTCACTAAACTGTTTAACTTACTTAACATATCCCTGTGCCACATTTGTAGTCAAGTAACGGTGAAACAATTAGGTAAAGTTCAAATCTCTAACTTTGCTTCCTATTTCTCGTCATCATAAATTCATCTGCAAGAGCGTTCTAGTTATTGTGACTACGTATGAAAGTCAACATATTGTAGTATGATACAATATATCAGTTTTTGATCATAATTCATTGACTTTGCAGACATCGAAACTAACACATGGCAAAAATAGCAAAAATGGCATTTTCTGAAATTCCAAATCAAACTACCCGCTACTTTTGAACGGGGATAGAGAATTGAATCGAGTATTTGCCAAATTGTTGGATTTACTTTCCATAAAGTCCCATGCAAATTATATTTCAATCGAACAATGGGAAAGGAGATTTACGGTTGCCAAATGTGCTGGATGATTTTATGTATGGCTTCCTGAATACCACTACTACCATATTTCATGAGCTCCACTAGAATCTCATCGATGTCCGGCGCTTTATTATTCTTTTGGGCTTTGATAGCGGAACAAACTGCACCCGGAGTTGATGGAGTCAATGGAAGCTCCCCGGAAATATCTGTAGACTCCGAAGTTCTGGATGTGTGTAGAGAATTCAAACCGTTTCTGAAATATGATGTCCATCTTTCCGTAATTATATTTGCATCAGCAGTGATGTTGCCGGCACCATCACGGAAGAGCGTTGACTTGGGTTGTATCCTTGTTTCAGATTTTTCACTACCTTGTATACTTATCTTGTGTTGTTCGCTACATTGATGCTTCTTAATTGATCATCATAGTATACGCTTTTGAAACTCTAATAATCTTATTCGGTACTCTTGTGAGATTTTCATAGTGTTCTCTCTTCGGCCTGATTTTTTTACCTAAATATTGTTTGTACACTTGATTATTTTTGTCCTATGCATTTTGACACTCATCATCGAACCAACCACTTCTTTCGTGTCGGGCTTGATGTCCGATTGTCTATTCTACCATGATTTTCATTGCCACAAAGCTCGTTGCTTGTTGTCAGCTATGTGTCTGATATAATGGGAGTCAAGAGTCCTCCTGAAATTTTTTCCAAAAAATGCCGTTTGGAGCATTTTGATGTCGAGTTTATGTAGTGGGCTGGTCTTCACCGAATACACCTTTGACATACGATATCGATACGTTGATTTGATCAAATAATGATCGAAGTTACGACTGGCTCCTTAGTATGTACGGATTTCAAGTATGCTCGAGACCCAAAGTGGTTGGATCAGAACATGGGCGACCTGGTTTTATGTATAACCGTCCACTGAAATCCAAGTCTCTTTATGTAAATATATGTCGATGCACGAAATAATTCGAGTGTATGACTAGATTTCTGCTACATGCAAGGACAATCAGGCGCTGACCGTTGTCATTTGCTTCTTCGTGGAGTCTATATCTTCTACTTTTGAGTATTATGTTTGATCTCATATCTTAAATTCACTTCCAGTCCAGTTCGTTTCCTGGATTGCCAGTATGCTTAATACAGGGTGCGTATGGTATTCGAGGACAACTTGAGAGTAAAATTAATTAGCTTGTATTTTTAACAAAATTTTATGAAATTTCAGGAATTTTTTAAACAATGGTAAATTAATATATGGCTATAAAGTTGTTGAATAAAATCGCCATTAGAAACAATAAACTTTTCGATCCGGGTCCGGAAACGATTACATGCTCGAATCAAATGCTCCTTGTTCATATTGACCATAACGGCATTAATAGCAGTCTTCAGCGAAGAAGTGGTATTATGAGGACGCTTATTGGTCTCACGCTGAACTACGCCCCATACGTAATAATCCAAAGGATTATTACGTATGGGGCGTAGGATTAAGGTCTGGGGAGCTAGGTGGCCATAACTTCGGTGTTCTGTGGTCATCGGCCATCCAATCTTGTGTCGCCATCGCTTTATGTGAAGGAGCAGAGTCATGTTGAAAAATGTATGGTCTGCCTCCGCTTACATTGTCTATCCAGAGTTTCACTATCGTCTCCAAAACCTCGATGTATGCAGCAGAGTTCACTCGAAGTCCTTGAGTTAAAAAGTGTGGTGGCATAGCATGTCCTTCTTGCTGACCACACCTAAAACCATAATAGTGGCTGGAAATTTTGAGTGCATAACAACAGGAACCTCCGCAGGATTTGAACATAACATTTTGGGTGCCGCTTGCACTTGCTCTAAAAGTTCTGCAGATTGGACAGTGTCAGAACGTTGTTCGTGCTTTTTGCGTTTTGCAACCGATTCTGTATCGCCTCCTGATGCTTCCAATTAATGGCGAACCTTATGCACGAATGAACGGGCGCAATTAAGAAAATTAGAGATCTCTAAATCTGTATGGTTCGTACATATAGCGACGATGAGAGCATGTCTCTTCATTTTTTGAGTGATGTTGTAGTCTGCCATTTCTTACTTGAAAAGGAAAAAAAATCAAAAAAAAATCGCGAAATTCAACTCAAATACCGTACGCACCCAGAATATGTTGACTGGCCAATTCTGAAAGATCAGGCGCAAGGTTGTTCAGTGACCTGATATTCCAGGATCCAATGCGATAGTCTTTTGTGGCTGCGACGTCATTCTTGTAGGTCCAATTCGTAACTCTGTTCTAGGTTTTAAAATAATTTAGGCTTTCCTAGAGACAGGCAGCTGTTCCGTCACCCAACCTTCATCATTCTGATGGCATCATTGTTACTTTTAATTCCATTATCAGGGGCGAAAGACTCGCCTTCACCCTCTTACGTCACCTTTTTATAAAAAGAAAAAGCTACCAATGACCACCACAAAGAAGGTATAAGTAGGGAGTTGGTAGCAGAGATGTAGGTGTATTTGCAGTTATCGACATTCCTCGTATTGGTGTCACATCATTGGGAAGCCAATAAGCCTAATGTGCGGTTCTGGAACCATGTACTACTATATTTGGTCGCAATCACTTAATCATTCACATTAAAATAACTTACAAAACTTAACCCAACAATGATAAACATAACCAAACAAAATATGCATCCAAAAAAATAAGAGCGCATTTCGGTCGTCGTCGTTACTAAGTTTCGGTTTCATTGACTTCAAAAAACTTTAGAGTAGATTAACTTCATTGTAAATGTTGAACCCTTGCACTCAAAATCGGAGGATATTCTATCTTTTTGTTGGTAGCCCACGTATATACATGATATATGATTGAAATCCCGTCCAAATCAAACACGTAATGAACCTTATGTAAATACACAAACATTTCAAGAGCAATAAAGCCAGTTATGAAATGGCTGTGGAATCCAGAGTTTCTGGTACACAGTTGCAATATTTGCAAGGTGGCTTCGAGTAGGCCTCAATATGAATGCATCGATTTTCGATATCTAGTAGCTTGATAAACTCTTCAGTCGGATACATAGTCAATCAGTATTGTTTTCCGAAACTTACAGTTATTCAAATTTGTATAGTAAAAACACAGTAACTACTCCAAAACTACAACTTTATTTAAACTATGGATATGGCCATTTCGAGAGTAACTTGCTCTCTTCTTCAGTCCATTGATACTAAAATCATTGACAATACAGTTTGATCTTAAATACTATGAGATTTTCAGGTACTAAATGGTTTTAAACAATCATAAAATTTAAGACAGAAAAATTTAAAGAGATAATAATGACCGAACATTGATTGGGACATTGATTGAAAGTGCAATTAAGTGTAAGAATAATGGGATATTTAGGTAATTAGCTAAATAGGGTGATCTCTGGTTCCTATTAGCAAGTCTCTTAATTAACTTCGATGGACAGTTTCCTTCATCTGTGTTCATACGTGTTTAGGGGTCTTGCTGCATTATGTAGAGGCTCTGCCACGCATCCAAAGTTCTACAGCTATGCAGAAAACGAAAAGTGATCCCGAAGTCGCATCAGATTCGTGGGAAAATCAGACCTCGTATCAACGCTAACTTGATAAAACGCATGGAACTACAATTATTAAACGACACTATTAGCAAGCTACATGCTCGCAAAGCTAATATGAATTTACGCGCATATAGCACGCACCTGCTATTTGCAAAGCAAGCAACGTCTATAGGAGCCCCGTTAGAACAAATGTTGGCGAAAATTCATAGGGCATATGAATGTGAAGTCATAAAAAAACGGAAATTGCAAAAGAAAAAGTGGAACCAGTTGGCAGACCAATACAAAAACAAAGAATCGACGATACCGATCTTACCGAATTTTGTAGTGAATAAATCCTCGATTGAACTTACGCCGGAACAAATAAAGGTGTTGAACCATGGCCTTGGATATGCTGTACGAAAACCCCCTCAACGAACGAAATAGTGGTTAACTTAGAGGCTGGTATCAAAAACCTCAATAATGATATCAAGGAAGAAATTCGTTGTGGCCTATCGAAAATAATGAAGAAGGGGGATCATAGGAAACCCGCAGTGAGCCGACAAGAGTTATCAACTGCACGACAACTAAAGGAACAACCTGTATACTTCCTGAAAGCAGACAAGAGCAATAATCTAGTCATCATGGATAAAGTCGACTATGATAACACTGTGCTCAGCAAACTGGCGAACGGTAATTTCATCGAGCTGAGGAAAGATCCACTGCCAGAATCCGTCAAATGTGTTGACCGAGCACTTAAGGAAGCCCGCAAGGTATTTGGTGATATTACCAAATTGAAAATGCCTAATCCGTCTCTGCCGAGATTCAAATGCCAACCTAAACTACACAAGGACGGTAATGAAATGAGGGAGATCATCACGGATTACAACTCATCAACCTATAGAATCGCCAAGTGGCTCGTAAAACAGTTTACGGACCTAGGCGACATATGTAGCAAATTCTCTGTAAACAACTCACTTGACCTCATAAGCAAGCTACAGACCATAGGGAATATTAATGAAAATGAAATGCTAGTATCGTTTGATGTAAAGTCGCTGTTCCCAAATACACCCGTAAAGCACGCAATATACCAATTAGAAGTTTGGCTCCAGAAATTCGGTAATACAAGGGATTGGATTAAGAAAGTGAACGTATATAAAAAGTTAGCCCTGCTCTGCATGAGAGAAAATTATTTCACGTTCCGAGAAAAATTCTTCAAGACAACGGTAGGAGTTGCAATGGGGAATCCCCTTTCTCCCGTTTTAGCGGAAGTCTTCATGGAGTACATCGAATCAATCATGGAAGAATCAGACATCATACCGAAAACATGGTTTAGATATGTGGATGACGTACTAGCCATAGTTCCAAAGGATCAAGCTGGGGACATTCTCGACGCGATCAACAAAATTCATCCAAAAATTCAGTTCACTATGGAAAAGGAGACAAATGGAAGATTACAAGCAAGTTACTCTCGAAATGGCCATATCCATAGTTTAAATAAAGTTGTAGTTTTGGAGTAGTTACTGTGTTTTTATTATACGGATACATAGTGTTTCTAATCGGTTTCAGGTTTTTTATATAAACATATACGCACGAAGATATTTCCTTTCGAAACTCCGTAATGTTTCTATCGTAATACTACTTAAATGAAGCTTAAGCTGATATTCATATTTAAAGATTTGTCTAACCAAAGTCTTGTAACAGATAGCTTCTACACGTTGTTCAATTTTGCTTGAATTAAAGATTCGGGAAAGAAGCATAAAAGCTTGACACTCATTACTAAACTTGGCTTTATTATGGTGGTTTAAGCAACGATAATGATCCAAATGAACACCGAGATATCGAGCTCAGCATTTCAGATGCATCCGCTCAACTAGCTTCGCTAACCGTAATGTGGTAATCCTTCCAATTGCGTTTCAAGTCAAGACTGGTCAAACTCAACTTCTTTCAAAAAATATTATTTTGCATTTCTCTGCATTGACTTTTGCTCGACAATTGGTGTTGTAGAACTGAACGCTGTACAAAATTTCTTCAAGATACCCTTCAACAACTGAGGCTTTTCCGTCTGCCGTATATGTTACTCGTGTCAGATCATCAGAGAATGCCACTAATGGGCGATGTTATACGCCCTCAAACAGATTAATCGAGTTTTCTTAGATGGAAAGGACGCGACGGCGAGAGAAAGATAACAAGACGCATGAGTTCTGAAAAATTTCTAACAACCTGGCCACACGAACTGCAACATATGCTCACCTATCTGATGCGCCTCAGAAATTTTCAGAAGTCTCAAGGCAATCATTCATTTATCGATAGCTCAAGGGGAAAGTTCTCGTATGGGAAACTGGAAATACATTCTTGGTCATGATGAAATCGTTCAGGACGCACATCTCATGTATGTTACTTGTGTTCACTTGTTGGCGGCTGACAATGAAATGGACTCAGAGATACAAAACAATTGAAAAAATTTTTATTGTATAGAAAATGAACCTGAGTGCAATGTTGGACCGTGTAGAGCTAAGACAGGGTTCAGCTAACCTGAATTTTGAAATAGGTCGCAATCCTGTTTGTGACTACATCTAGCCTGGCCCAATGATTGCAATGGTGACACATTGAAATCAAAGCCGTTCAAAAAACTGCGAATGAAGACTGAGAAAAGTAGTTGCGCCGTTATTAGATTTCCACTTCTTACAAGACATGATTTTCCATACAACATATTGCATATTTTGAAGACAAGGCATGAGGGGAAGTTCTGCTAAAGAAATTTAAAAATAAGTCTATAACTATACTTTATCAAAGCTTTTTTCTTTGTGAATTAAGTGTGCTCCCGCACATTCTCCATTTTTAGGTCTTTGTAAAAAAAATTTTACAAAGGCCTACTAGTTTCGCGACCTGTCTGTCCATCCGTGTGTCCGTGCGTCACAGCTAGTTTCCTCAGAAACTATAGAAGCTAGAATGTTCAAAATTTGTGAGAAGGTCAGAAGTGATGGTCTCTCAAAAGTAAAGGTCTTATCAAAAATGTAAAAAAATTTTAAGGGGGGTCCCCCCTAATAACGAAGTAGCCCTTAAAAGTGTTTTTTCATCAAAGATAGTCGAGTGGGGTCTCAAATGAAAGGTCTTGATTAGAACTTTTAGAATCTGAAATAAAACAAGTTGGGTAGACAGACCTATGCTCATGTCAAAAGGTTTTTGTACTCAACTTACAAAATGCAGTAACCAGCAACGAATAAAATCAAGAAACATGTCAAAGACGATTTTATTGGAGAAAATGTGAAATTCGAGGATCATACTATTATTAACAAAGTTGAACGAATTTTGACTTCTGAGGTATTTGTTATAGTTATACCCATAAATATCTCCTTTGATAATTTTTTCAGATTTTTTAGATCACGGGTGTCCATTCGCGAGGGAGGAAACCCATTTTTCATGTATTTCCCCCCTGTGCCCCCACTGAAGCAAAAACTGTCAGGTTAAGAACTGTTTTGAAAAGCACTCATAGAGAACTTTCAGTTGATACTCATATCGGCTACCTTTCATGAAATTTTTTTACAGAGGCCACTCCTCTGTACTGTAATCATCGATTCATGGCCTATTTTTTCGAATCCTAGAATGGTTACAAAGCCCTTTTGCTAGGAGCTCTCTCCTGCCTCTTCGACTTGTATGTACTCATCTTCATGATACCTATCACTCCTGAAATTTTCATGCAAATTCTAGCGAAGCTGTAGTGTCTAAGTCGGTAAAAAGCGCATATGGCTCCATAGCCATATGTTTCCATAGTAATACAGGGCATATTGCTACATAGTAATACAGGAAAATTCAAATCGGTATAACTTCGGTAAATACTATTTGATCTTTATGAAACTTTTAGAAAAGATCAATCTTATAAATATTCATCTTTTCGCTAAATTTTATAGAGTTTAAGGGTACCGTTTGGATTTTATTCAAGAAAACATAAAATCGATAAATCACACTATTACTAACAAAGTTGAGTGAATTTCGACTTCTCATGTATTTGATGTTGTTGTACTCATGAAGGCCTTCATTCATGATTTTTTTCAGATTTTTCGGATGGAAGGGGTCCAATCGCGAGGGGGGGTACGCGAAAAGTTCATACATTTCCCCTTCCCCTCGATACCGATAAGGCAATTTTAAGACTTGTTTTGAAAAGATCTCATTGAGACCTTTCCAATGACACCCTACTCGACTACCAATGGTGAAATTTTTTTTTGAGGGGTTACCTCCCTATATGGGGAGACCCCCCTTAAACGCCTTTGAAAAATTTTTCCACCATTGAGGTTTCAAGAGGTCACCACTTCTGTCCTTCCTACAAAGTTTCATGGCTATAGCCTCTATAGTTTCGGAGAAAAAGTGCTGTGACAAACAGACGGACGGACGGACGGGCAGACGGACACAGTTCGTGATTGCAGTAGGGTTTTGTATTTTAGTACAAGACCCTAAAAATCATTTTATGAATTAGGGGGTCCAGGGGAAGGCAATATGTACCAAAAATTGGTGTCTGGTAGGAGCACTCTCCTGCTTACTCAACTTGTTTATTTTCTAGCAAATGTTTGAGATCACTTTAGTCGAATCCCTAGTGCGGAACTGAAACTAGCAGTTTGGCATCAACTCATATTTCTTAACATGTACGGTTAGCACTTAATTAGGCGATAGCTTTTCAAGAACGAATATATCTCCTCTTTCTTTAAAATTGGGAAGACTTTAGGTCTTTTCCACTGTATTAGGAAATACGAATTGATCAACATATTATCGAACAATTACAAAAGTTTCTTATAGCAATCTCTGGTGAATGTTGGAGTTTTTTATGAATAATGCCGTCAATTTTACTTGATTTCTTGTTACGCATCCTGCTAGATGTGATACAAAAGTCCTTATATGTTAGTTGCTGAAATAATCAAGGAAATTACAACCTAGTATAAAATCGATGGTCAATGTTTCATTGAATAGATAAAAATATTGGCCACTCAGGATTGATTTGAAATCGAAGACTTTTATTTTGACGGATTCAGAAAGTAACTGAGTTCTTTTCTCAGGGTTTCGTAAATGAACCAACTCAAAATGAGCTACAAGCATTACAAGGTTATGTAAGTCATCACTTATAATTCCATTGCCTTGTGTATCTAGAGTCATATTGTTGGGGTTAAGACCTGCTTTATCTAGAAGGTTTATCTCATTGAGAAGTTCCAACATTTAGGCGAACACTTAATCGCACATGTGTGAATAAAGTATTTGACTCGGGGTCAATCACCACAAAAACAGAATGCAGAGGAGAATCAAAGCACTCAGCGGGATGTTGCAGATACGAGACATGGGCAAGTAACTACAAATATATTTAATACTTTAATACTAACATTATAAGAATATGAGTTTTTTTTTATTGTGAGTTGCGCTTTCACGCCTTATCTTTGAAACTGATCATTATGAAATTTTGTGCAAACATTCTGATCGGTGCAGAAAAGGACATAAGGTAACTTTTATCCTACGAAAAAAAACTGTTCCCGTGGGATAGTAAAAGTAGTTTTATACTAACTTTTGCCTACGGTTTCGATTGCCGGGCCCATGATGAACTCCTATATTTACAATTACCAGGCAATTCAAGAAAGAAAAAAACTGAAATAGAAGGCAATGGTAAGCGAAACAAACAGAAAAAGATACTAATTTAAAAAGTTATACCAGGCTTACCATTGCTTAGGGGTAGAAAAATGCTAGCAATAAATAGAAAACGTCAAAACAAGTCCATCTTACTAAACTAACAATAATGTCGAAAACCTCCCAAGTCCACATCATTAAAAAAAATATTTTAAATGCATAAAACATAACATTGGGCGAATACAATATCGAAACTGTGGGCAAATTTGTATATTTAGGCGCCAACATAGAAGAAGATCAATGGTGAATTCGATACAACCACTAGCTGTAAGCAATTTTTGACAAGCTGGAGTTCTCAACGATTATAAGACCGCGAAAGCTGCAATAGGCTGGCCACGTGAATCGTATAGACAAGCAACAGATACCCAAAAAGGTATTCATTGGGAGAATTGAAGGCCGGAGACGAGTGGGGAAGCCGAGGAAACGCTGGTCTGACACGGTCGATGAAGACAGTTCATCATTGCTCGAATTTCAAAATTTAAGGACACGGCCAATGGACCGAGACAGTTAGAGGTGCTTGTTACAGGAAGCAAAGGCCCGAGAGGGAAGAAGAAAGAATAGAAATAGAAAAAGTGGAAAAATGAGATTAAAATCAAATCGCGAACCTTAAGAATAATGTTAAATTTTGTTTTTAATAAGTCGCTAGAGAAAAAAAAATTCAAAGAGTTTTAAGCGGGTCCCCCCATATATGTTAGAGGAGTGACCCACGAAAAAAAATTGTACGTCAAAGGTATGTAAGTAGGTTTTCAAAACAGGTCCTGAAATAACTATATCATTATGGACGAATTTTAGGCGTACCCCCCGATTGGAAACCTTTCATCCGAAAAATCTGGAATAAATCATGACTATAGACCTTTATGAGTAGTCTGTGTGGTCTAGTGGTTAGCATAAGCATGAACGCATAAGCCGAAGGCCTCAGGTTCAAATCTCGTTGGGAGCAAGATGATTTTGTTCAGGAGATTTTTCGGACAGTCTATGAGTGTTCACTCAGTGGTGATATGTACTGATTTAATCAGATCATATCATAGCTGAGCAGGCACACGGGAGCATGGTACTGATCAAACCAACTTCCGAAAAAATCAATACGGTCATGAAAATGAGATACTCTAACTATCTCTAAGCGAAGGCCCGAGAGGGGCTGTAGTGCTACAAAGAAGAAGATAGACCGTTATGAGCACTACAACAACAAATACGTCAGAAGTCGGAATTCAGTCAACTTTGTTAGTGGTAGTATATTTTTCAATTTTACACTTTCTTGCTTAAAATCATAAGGGTACCCTCAAATTCGATAAAATTTAATGTGCAAATGTCAATTTACAAGCTTAATTATTACTGAAAATTTCAAAAATATCCAATCCTATGTAACAGAGTTTAGGGGTTTAAATTTTCCTGTATTACAATAGCAACTTTACATGGCTACGGGACAATATGCACTTCCAATCAACTCAGAAACTACGGGTTTGCTAGGATTTGCATGAACATTTCAGGAATTATATTCATGATGAATACCTTTGAGAATTTGTTCAACGGATGACATTTGTAATCGTAAAACCAAAGGGCGGCAGTTTTAAATGAGAATATTGCATAAAATTGCATTATTTTTCCCGAGCTTCAACATTTAAGGTACATGCTATTAACACTTGATTGAATTTATTTAGGAATAGCTGGAGATGAGCAGCTAAAAATAATTGGTGAAAAAATTATGAAGGCAGATCCAATAACAAATAACTTAAAGGTTGAAATTCGTTCATCTTTGCTAATAATAGCAGAATCTGTAAATTAAATATTTTCGCCAGTAAAACTGTACTTGTATGATTAAATTGGATGAAAGTAAATAATTAGGTATCCTTTAAAAGGTCCTTTTAATCAATAAGTTTGAATAGAATGTACAGAAGTTATTGCCGTTTGAATTTTCTCCGGTTACAACAATCACATACGTTTACTACTTTGGCTTCCCATCAAACCAGACACTCCACTTTTGATTGTATTGTCTCCAAGTATGTAATATAAAAAAAGACATTTAAGATTCGGGTTAGTCAATGATTTTAGCAGTATTGCAAAAAATTTTGGCCAGTTAAAATAGAGTAACACTGGTTTTTCTGTTATAGCAAGAATATATTTGTTGTACATGGCATTAAAGTTTTTCTTGAATTAAATCATTCTATAATCGAATGTCTGAATATCGTAAGTTAAGTACAAAATCCTTCTGATATAAGCGTAGTTCTGTCTACCCAACTTGTTTTAACTATAGATAGTACCGGGTGTGTTTGAGCTGTATTTTAAAATTAATAAATTTAATGTGTGGGTGCGTGTGCTGAGATTATCAATTAAAATAAAATGTAATATTATTCTTACGGTTAGTTATTTAATTTTTATCTATTATTCTACTTTTTAGGGGTTTGTTAAAAAAATTACAAAGAAGTCTGTCTGTGCGTCACAGCAAGTGTTGTCAGAAACTATAGAAGCTAGCAAGCTCAAACTTTGTGGGAAGGTCAGAAGTGGTGATCCCTCAAAAGTTTAGGTTTTATTAAACATTCAAAATTTTTTAAGGCTGTTACCCCCTTATGCTGGAGAGACCGTTAAAAATTTTTTTTATCATATGTGGCAGAGTGAGGTATTGATGAGAACTTTCAGCATCTGAAATAAAAAGTCATTTTATGCATCAGGACGTCCAGGTGGAAGCAAAATGTACGAAATGATGTGTTCAGTATCAAGCTGAACTGTGTGATTATTAAGCTATTTATCAATCAGTGCCCATTAAAGCTGGATGGGCTCATAGCCCGACAGAAGAAAGAAAATAGAAAGAAAAATTGATTGCCACCAACTAAGCTTTGAACCAGCTCATTGCTGAGCAATCCAGTTGCTGAGCCATGCGGACCGCGCAAATAAATTTAATTACATCAAAAAGTGGTTATTCAGCATACTTGACTACCAAACTGAGAAGAACATTTTTCACAAATCAAAACTGATTTTTAGCTATGTTATATCAACTATTCATCAAACAAGAGATCTGCGAAATGGCAAGCTTTTGGAAGCTACAATGGGCTGAGCACGTACAACGATTACAGCTAAAAAGTTGTTCGGTAGAAAAACAGAGGCAAGGAAGGTTAGAGAAGGAAGAAAAGAAATTGGAGGCACTAACTGAATGATGTAAGTAAATCCGAGAGCGTTCCTTGTAGTAATATGCGATTGACAAGACACCTTAAATGAGATCTCATTACGATTATAAAATAATTAATAAATATTAAACGAGGTCTCATTATCATCATCATGATCAATCAGCTTAATATGCTAAACGCTGAATACATGCATTGAATAAAAAATCTCCGCACCAAAGTTGATAGTGATGAAAATGCTTACTGTCCTTGCAAATACTATCCATCCTATCTTGCGAAAGTCTATCCTGACATCAATCTCTTTTCGAAAGAGTTTGAGTTCGAACTCATTAATTTCAGCAAATTAATCTCGTCGCTTGAATTTTTTTACATTTCTCAGTTTTCAATCCATAAAGCTTTAAACTTCAAAAAAGGAAGATGTATCCCCTCTAGTTTTTTCCATGACTTCTCGTGTCTCAGCTTAGCCTCCACATCAGCAACCAGCACTCTTTTCAACCAAGAAGCAGCAACAAAAAATCCCATTTATTCCGAATGTCGTTTGCATTGTACTCTTCTTCTTAATGAGTTCACTACAAAATGAGTACTTAACCCTTCCGCATTTCGACATCCTCCAGTGCCACGCACAACCACCAAGCACAACTGGACCTTTCCCTCATCACTTCACACAGTTTCTATAATGAAAGGGAAAGCAGAGGATTTCAACCACCATACAACACACCACCCCCAACCCACGTGACATGATTTGAAAGTCTTCTCTTCATCACTGATTCTTCCATTTTTCCATCATAGTTAAGTTTACAGAAAAAAATTCTCTTCTCCCTTTCACCTGATTTACATCCACTTAAATCGCAACTCCCCCCCAAAACTTTCATCTTCGGAATGCCCAGTGCTTGTAACAATCTCATTCTCTGGCCCTCCACTCTCCAAATGCCACCGCCGACCTGATTCGTCCTTCCATTTGTCCGTTCGTTTTTGGACGTTCACTTACTTTTTTCTGTGCGTGTTATCCTTTCGTTATTTTCTTCCCTCAACTCTTGCACGAAGTGAATTGGACGAGGCTAAGTAGAAAAAATAAAATAAGGGAAAATAAAATAAAAGCATTCTCCAATAATGTTACATCCTCCCGCATGTCCTGTTCTCAAATCAGCCAGCCTTTACTTTCATACTGACTACAAGGCCAGCTGGATAGCCAAGCTGACTCGTTGTTCCTGGCCTTGTTCAAGGATATGCTATCAGAAAAGGGGTGAACGTGGGAGATGTAAATGAAATATGCAGATGTCCGAGAAGCTGTGTTTTTTAGCTCCCCTTTACTTTTTTTTCTCAACAAAATTCCTCGTCGTCATCGTTGGACGTCGTTGCTGGCCTAAATGTATGTGTATCGCTTAAACCTTTTCTCTCGTGCCCAATATTCCTCTTACGACATCTATAAAAAGGATTCAAAGACACATCATTCGTTTGGTAGGACATAGTACTGATCCTGCTGGCAATGCGTGGTTGATTTTTTCAAGGAGGGAGGATATTTTCAAGTTTGTGTTGAACTCTTGTGGTGCTGCTTTATACTAAGCATATTTCGCAATGAAATTTTATTGAAGATTGAGAGCGAGTAGTTAAATTAAATGAATACAAAAAACGAAACTTTTTTTACAGATTGCATCGATAAAAATTGTCAGTGATGAAAATACAATTTTTGGAACCCAACATACTAATAAACGAAAGTCTAAAATGCAGAGGTTCAGTAGAAGATATAACCAGCAATCCAAATAGCCATCAAATTTTCATAGATAAGTATGATACCCATTCAACTACTAATTTCACTACCACTATTCAATTTTTAGAAATTAGGGATTCCAAGTACTTCCACTTGTAACTATATCGACAAAAAATCGTTAAAAATTGATGCAAACTAGAATGTGACCTAAGAAAGCAACAATTAATGTTCTTTTCTCCAATTCCCCTTCGCAAAATGTTCACTTATTCTTTACGTTATTTGGACTTTATTGTCTTCATATGCGATTTTTTGAGTTCCAAAAATGTAAAGCCTATCAAACTGACCGGTCCAAACCAATCGATATTCAAACATTGTACATAAATTTACGGAGAAATTTCTTTCAAACATATCACACACATGTGGCTCCTACACGCAAGAAAATGCATGCGAGAAAGGACGAGCCAAATTTTGATAAGAATGGGGACGAGGGTTGGATATTGGACGTCAGGCTACTAAAGATTTACATCCCATATTCGTCGTGTTTTAAAATTCAAGGCTGAATTTTGTTCCTGAATTATGAAGTTGAATGATGCCATGTAATGAAATGGACAGCTCTGTATTAGGGAAGAAAAATAGTATTCGATTTAAGTTGGATTTCGGTTGAAGTTTTCACTGCATGAACAAGAGATGATATCCTTCGTTTTTGTATTTTGAAGAAATTTGGTAAAGCATGTTTGCAGTTTTTAAGATTGATCGTACATAACTCAATGTACTAAATATTATCGATGAATGCAATCATTTTGGATTTACATATTTATAGACTCTTAACCGACAAAAGTTTTTGCTAATTTTTGCATAGAGGCCCAATGCGAAAATCGAGAAGAATGCTTGACTAAATATTTTCGAATGGTTGTGGTTGGGTACTCCGAAACTGTAACCAACCAAAACTCGCTCTAGGACTTAATGCAGCATGTCTAATAAAATAAAATTCTAGAATCAAAACATTTCATTGGATATCATTTAAACCAGCACACAGTATAACGAAGTAATAACGATAATAGACAAAAATCATTAATCACCAGTTATTTTCAAACAAACATTTTAACCAATTGATTTAAGTTAAGACATCCTAAGTACGCGGGAAGAACAATTAGGGCTTGAAGTCCTTTTATTAGGTGATCTGCTGCGTATTCATGTTTTTCCCATGTTTTACTTTTGGCGATTTTTGCGTATAAATGTGATTTCGCCATAGTGTGTCATTAAAACTTTTCATATCGATCGAAATTTTTCTCAAAAAGAAAGTAAACTAAATAAATTTAAATCTTAAACAATTAACTTTGATTCAATGTTGAACAATTAATTAAATAAGTTACTTTCCTTAAATATTCAAGGACATGAATAATAATTGTTTTTCTTAAAGAAAATGTCAGTTAAGTTGAAACGTATTTAGGATATACCATCTGATTATTAGAACGTTTTTTTATCTTTTCTCCACAACTTTTATGCAGTCAATAGTCCTAGAATAAAAATTAATGATTAAGGTATCCTTATTTATATTCATAACCACGTTTACTTCGAAGATACATCGTGAGTGTCATATGCGAGAAAATATGCAATATACAATAAAAGAGGATCAACGGCGATTGTATAGTACAATGAAGGGAAAATACACAGAGTGAAAATTAAAATATTATATTCTTTATGCAATTAATTTGATCTTCATTCATTGGATTTGTATTTCCTGGAAAATATGTATGATGAAAACTTTTACCAGCATCGATGATGGCAAAGAAAATGAATAAATCAATATTAAAAAATAAAAGCTGCCTCAACACGAAAGCAAGACCCTACTGAAGCAATCAATTGTTAACTTACCAGGGCTAAATACAAATCTTGGTCAATTACTAATTGACATTTGCACATTTACACATTGCGTGCAAAAAGTTCTACTGAGGATCCATGGTCTGATCGAGCTGTTGGTGTATTTGATGGAGTGCATTAGATGGGAGAGTGAATATTCTGGCAATAATTTCATTATCTCTTAAATTACCGAGAACGTTCAACATAAACCATGCTCATTCCGCAACCTCATTGAAATGTCACGCTGGTAGAACTCAGCTAGGCAGAACTGCTAAATATGATTGTAGATAAATTTTTTGGGAGAAATTTACCTATTGCGGAAGGTGCATTAATATACTATATATATATACTATATATATATATATATATATATATATATATATATCTATATATATATATATACATATATATATATATATATATATATATATATATATATATATAGATAAGTATGTATATATATATATATATATATATATATATATATATATATATATATATATAGATAAGTATATATGTGTATATATATATATATATATATATATATATATATATATATATTTATATGTACATATATTAACCTAGGGTTTTCCATTAAAGAGATAACAGTAAATAAATTTCAATAAATCGATTGTGAGACGTAATGTCTAGTAGGACCGTCTTGTTGAAATCACATATCGTTGATGTCAAGCACATTCAATTCTGGCCAAAAATAATCTTCCAACATAACATGATAGCGCTCTCCATTGACGGTAACATCATCCATGAAAAAGTACGGCCCAATCACACTTCCTGCATGAAAACCGCACCAAACACTAATTTTTTACGGATGCAACGGTGTCTCTAGGGCACCTGTGCTTTGGTTGCTGACCGATAACGCATATTTATATTGTTACATGTACAAATAATTCTGCGAGCTACTGTCGCAATTGTTTTCACAACAATGAAGAACACGAATTCACTCGAAACCACGAGAACCCAACAAAGCATGATCAACATCTGCAAGTGACGTCACTCCATTCATTAATTTTCTCGGTAGAACATTCGCCAAAGTGCGAGAAATGGGTGAATAGGTAGAGACCCTATATAAAGGCGAGCTGAATGAATGGGGGGATCAGTCATTAGAACCGCGATAACAAACAAATGCGAAAGTGTGGAGTGAGAATTGATCGAGTAGTAGAAAAGTGTGTTTCGTAATAGTGAAGTAATTTAGAAGACAATTGCGATAGTAAATTTATGGACAAGTGTTAGATAATTTTAATAGTGACAATTAAAATTAGTGAAAAGTGTTAACTGATTATTGTGCATTTTATTTAATTGAATAAACTCTTTTAACTTAAATTAAAAGACATTGCGTTTTCACTTTCCCGGAACATTAAAATTATTAGCCGCGAACCAATAACACGCGACAATGGTGTCAGAAGTGGGATAGAAAAATTTTGAAAGTGAAAATTTGAACATTTTTATAGTGCACAATAGTAAAATTTAAAGAAACATTAAAAATGCCACGAAGCTTAAACTTAAAAATTAATGAATTGACCATATCGGAGCTCAAGGAGGAGTTGGAACAGCGGAATCTGGCCACACAAGGTACAAAGGCCATACTGATTGCACGCTTGCGTGACGCGATCGAGTCGGAAGGCGTGAATCTGGATTCGGGTGAGCTCTCAGATGCCGAAAATGGTGCAGAAGGTGGAGAAGCAGAAACACTAAAACCAAAGGACCCAGAAAATGCACTGATGCAAATGTTGATGCTGATGCAGCAAGAGCAGCGACAACAGTCATCGAATTTAACAGCGAAGTTAAATGAACAATCAGCGCAGCTAAATGAACAGACATCTAGTTTAGCTGCGAAGTTAAATGAACAATCAACGAAGCTAAACCAACAAGCAATCGAAATCAAAGCAGACATCAAGGCAGACATCACACAGAAGCTGGAGAAACAGTCAACCGAAATAAAAGCGGAGCTCGGTAGTCTCAACAAGCAAATCAAAGGCGTCGAGGAAAAGGTTGACCAGGTCGAGGAAAAGGTTTACCAGGTCGAGGAAAAGGTCAGCCAGGTCGAGGAGAGAATCAACAAGGAGATGGAAAACATGAAAAAAGAATTGGAAGCAGCAAAGGCAGTAGTAAGCACCTCACCAGCCCCAATTATAACCGCAGCGCAAAGCTCATCTAGAAATGTGCAAGCACCAATATTCGATGGGCAAACGGTCTGGACTATTTACAAAATCCAGTTTGAAGCAGCCGCTAGGATAAATCACTGGAATGAGCAGGAACGAGCAACTGCGTTAATTCTTGCTCTAAGAGGTCCAGCTGCCGAGCTTTTGCAGACTATCCCCGTTGAGCTGCATTCAAACCCGGTTGCTATAATGAATGCGCTGGACATGCGTTATGGAGACGATCATCTGAAGCAGATTTACCGGGTACAGCTACGGCATCGGATGCAGAAGTCTGGCGAAACCTTGCAGCAGCTAGCACAAAACATTGAGCGACTGGCACTTTTGGCTTACCCAGCGTACGACCCAGAACATCGAGATGACGTAGCAGCAGAAGCATTCATCAGCGCCTTAAAGGACAAGGAATTGCAACAAGCCGTGCGGTTAGCTCAAAAGCAAACAGTCAAGGATGCATTGGCTTATAGTTTAAATTTTGAGGCAGCCAAAAATGTGACCCGTACCACTGCCCGGGTTCGCGAGGTACTGGCAGATAATTGCAGGTGTGAGCGCGTGGGAATTGAGCGAGAGCTGCAGGTGAATGGTGCGCCTAGATGCTGGAATTGCGGGGAAAAAGGGCACCTGCAAAGAGACTGCAAGAAGGGAAGAAGACCGAGCTATTGTCCAGGGTGGTGGAGATCCAGACCGTGCCAGGAGCCTAGAATGGAGGCCCATCAAACTGCAAGGGCCAACTTCGTGGGGCGAACGTTGGCTAGGAGTATCGACATCCCCAGCACCGTGCCAAGGCAACATCGTGGAGAAGCAGACAGATGCCTTCCTGGTCAAGTTGATGAAGAACAATGCACCCTAACAAACGACACTGGTGCAACCCGATCGACGATCCGACCAGACCTAGTGAGGCCCCAACTGCTTCACAAGGGCAGAGTTCATGGGATTGCTGACGCCCTATCTCATCATCCATGTCCAGCTAACTGCAAGCATTGCCGACGGAATGAGGAGAAGGAACCGCCCGTTGATCTGCGACCGATAACGGCGGAATTCGATGAAGGTTGGTCATCGGAGGAGATTCGAAATGCCCAGCTAGCCGATGAAGACATCGGACCATTGCTCGTATGGAAGGAGACAACTGGGCGACCTGAGTGGAAGGACGTTTCAACGCATGGCGCAACCCTGAAAAGCTATTGGGCACAATGGAACTCCCTTCAGGTGGAGGGTGGTGTACTCAAGCGGAAATGGGAAACGGCGGATGGCAGCTCCTATAGGATGCAAACTATACTACCCAAAAGCCGAATCCACGATGTGGTAAAGGAAATGCATGAAGGATCCTCGGGAGGCCATCTTGGTGTTAACAAAACCTTAGCGAAATTGCGGGAAAGATTCTACTGGCTCCACGCTCGAGAAGACGTAGAGGACTGGTGTCGCAGATGCACCATTTGCGCTTCCGTCAAAGACCCAAAACGACGACTGAGAGGACAAATGCAAACCTATAACGTAGGCGTGCCATTCGAAAGGATTGCTGTTGACATCGCTGGACCCTTTCCTGAATCTGAATGGGGAAATCGATACACGCTGGTTGTAGCTGATTATTTCAGCAAGTGGCCCGAGGTCTACCTCATTCCCAACCAGGAAGCAACTACGGTAGCCGAACAGCTAGTGTTAAATTGGGTCAGCAGGTACGGCGTGCCTTGTGAACTACATTCGGATCAAGGCCGAAACTTTGAGTCACTAGTTTTTAGCGAAATGTGCGAGCAGCTGGGAATACGGAAAACGAGGACAACACCGCTGCATCCCCAATCCGATGGAATGGTCGAACGTTTCAACGGCACGCTCAATAAACACCTTGCCAAGATGGTTGACGAGAACCAAAGGGACTGGGACCGACATATCCCACTATTTTTAATGGCGTATAGAGCCGCTAAACATGCGTCGACGAGCCAAGCCCCAGCCAAAGTCATTTTTGGAAAGACTATTCGTTTGCCAGCCGATATAAAGTTCGGAACACCCCCTGAGAAACCCCAAACGATCTCGGAGTACGCAAGTGATCTAAGACAACGGTTGAACCAGATACATCGGACAGTGCGAAAACACCTCGAATCAGCTACTGACCGCATGAAGACCAGGTATGATCTAAAGGCATATTCTACTGGCTTCCAGCAAGATGACTTGGTGTGGCTTTATAACCCGCAACGGCGAAAGGGTAGGTCTCCAAAGTTGCAACATAATTGGGAGGGACCATACCGAGTTACAAAGCGAATCAACGACGTCGTATACCGAATACAGGAACATCGTAAGCCGAGAGCTAAAATGAAAATCGTGCATCTGGACCGTCTTGCCCCATATTACACCCAGGGAGAATTGACTACAACTGGCGACACATCTTTTCGGGGCGAAAAGAACTGAGGTGGGGGCAGTGTTACATGTACAAATAATTCTGCGAGCTACTGTCGCAATTGTTTTCACAACAATGAAGAACACGAATTCACTCGAAACCACGAGAACCCAACAAAGCATGATCAACATCTGCAAGTGACGTCACTCCATTCATTAATTTTCTCGGTAGAACATTCGCCAAAGTGCGAGAAATGGGTGAATAGGTAGAGATCAGTCATTAGAACCGCGATAACAAACAAATGCGAAAGTGTGGAGTGAGAATTGATCGAGTAGTAGAAAAGTGTGTTTCGTAATAGTGAAGTAATTTAGAAGACAATTGCGATAGTAAATTTATGGACAAGTGTTAGATAATTTTAATAGTGACAATTAAAATTAGTGAAAAGTGTTAACTGATTATTGTGCATTTTATTTAATTGAATAAACTCTTTTAACTTAAATTAAAAGACATTGCGTTTTCACTTTCCCGGAACATTAAAATTATTAGCCGCGAACCAATAACACGCGACAATATTTTGATTATTAACAAAGATATATATATATATATATATATATATATATATATATATATATATATATATATATATATATATATATAAACAAGCCAATTGGAAAGTCCCCGGTGTGATACAAAGATGGCGGTGCTAGTATTAAATCCATCTGATTTTTAGTTAGTACCAACCTTTAAACCATACGTGTCAAAATTTGACAGCAGTCCGACCATTACTTGGTGAGATATTGCGTTGTGAGTGTAGCTACTTTCGTTATTTGAAAAAAGATGAAAAAAAAGAATTACGTGTGCTGATAAAATATTGCTTTTTGAAGGGAAAAAGTACAGTTGAAGCAAAATCTTGGCTTGATGAAAAGTTTCCGGGGTGTGCACCAGGAAAATCAACCATCATCGATTGGTATGCTAAGTTTAAACGTAGTGAAATGAGCGCCGAAGACGGTGAACGCAGTGGACGCCCAAAAGAGGCTGTCACCGACGAAAACATCAAAAAAGTTCACAAAATAATTTTGAATGACCGTAAAGTGAAGTTGATCGAGATAGCAGATTTTGTGAAGATATCATCTGAACGTGTACGTCATATCATTCACGAATATTTGTACATGAGAAAAACGACTTCACAATCAACAACGTGTTAATAATTCTGAGCAGTGTTTGAAGCCGTTTAAGCGCGATAAGCCTGAATTTTTGCGCCGATATGTGACAATAGATGAAACATGGCTCCATCATTTCACTCCGGAGTCCAATCGACAGTCAGCTGAGTGGAATGCACACGATGAACCGAATCCAAAGCGAGGAAAAACACAACAGTCAGCTGGCAAGGTTATGGCATCAGTATTCTGGGATACGCAAGGTTTAATATTCATTGATTACCTCTAAAAGGCCCAGACCATCAACAGCGATTATTATATAGCGTTATTGGATCGTTTAAAGGATGAAATCGTTAAAAAACGGTCCCATTTGACCGAACGTGCATATAACAGGCCAATTGAAAATTATTGGCCTGTTATATGCACGTTACTGAGCTATCATTCAGCTCGTGTATATGGTACCTTGGAATAACTGATGCTCCTTATTTACAGCTATTTGAGATGCGGCATCGAATCACAAACAGCGCCACGGAACGAGCGCGTGTCGAGAATGCTGGTGGCGGCTGTTTTTTGTATGAGAACATGGTCAATCTGGCTGATTGTGCGACCGTTCGGGGATGCCCACGTTCCATTATGGATGTTTCGATGTGGAAAGCATGTGGAGCTCACTGTGAAGCCCCTACTAGTAGCGAAGTCTATCAACCTTTGTCCGTTGTCGCTGGTCTCTGCATGCAGACTATACCCTTCGGTTGTTCCTCTACGTACTGTTTCTTGACCGATTTTCGTATTGAAGCAACCCAAAACAATTTTAAAGTTGTTTAACGGCAGTGCATCGACAGTGTGTTCCGGGTTGCTGTAAAATTTGTCCTTGATTCCCTTTTCCAGACACTATAGAATTTGGTCTTGATACGATTCGTACGGAGCCTTTCGTTAATAGGCTTGAAGTCGGTGATAATTTGTTTGAATGCGCTGTCAACAATGTAAGCCAATCCAAACTCATGGCGCCTCTGCAATTTTCCGCTTATAAACACAGTGTACGTTTGCATGTTAAATATGTCTTCACAGTGCCATCTGATTCTTGCAGTGTTAGGCTGTTGATTTTGTTCAATTATCTATCATTCCAAGTCATTATCCCCAGTGTGATGGCGACTGAGGGCCTCAAAACTCTGAAGGAAGTTCTGGAAATTTTAAGGGAGATGGGTCTTATACTTAGACCGTCAAAGTGTGTTTTTTTTGCATCCGAGTTAACCTTCTTGGGTCGTTGCATACATAGAGACGGAATGAAGCCTGGAAGCAAGAAAATGGATTCTATACAAAAATTTCTAACGCCTGAAAATGTGACCGATGTCAGAAGATTTCTTGGATTAGCGGGGTTCTTCCGCAAATTTATTGAATGATTCTCAAAAATTTCTAAGCCGCTAACGAATTATTTAAACACGAAGGAACAGAAATCCTTCGTATGGGACGATACTGCAGACATGAGCTTCAACGAGTTGAAAACTTGTCTCTGTTGTGAACCCGTTCTAGCTCTTTATGATCCACGTGCTGAACACGAGATACATACCGACGCCAGTTCTCTTGGTCTCACATGAGTCTTGATGCAATCTACGGAGGAGAAACCATTCCGGCCAGTAATATATTTCAGTAGACACTGCACTAATGCTGAAACGAATACAGTAGCCACGAATCAGAGGTACTGGCAATCGTTGAAACATAGATCGATTCCGATTTAATTTGGTTGGAAAACACTAACGAGTGGTGTCCGATTGTAATGCAATATCGACGATGAGTTGCTCGATGGTGGCTAAAACTCCAAGAATTCGACTTTGATGTGGTGCGTCGAGCAGGAAACAATATGAAACATGTCGATGCATTAAGTCGTCGACCACACGAACAACCAAAAGAACCGACAAAAATAGCAGATGAAGTGATATCTTTCCAGCGACAGGACCCGAAACTAAAGGAAATTATGGATACAATTGATGAAGTATGTAAATCAGCTCAAATTGCCCAATTAAAGTGCGATTAGACTCTTAAGAAAGCAAGATTGATGCGAAAAGTAAATGGCAATCTTAAATTTGTAGTGCCGTCAGCCGTCCGCTGGACACTAGTAAAAAGTTTTCATGACGATGCCGGTCATTTTGGCGTTGATAAAATGGTCCATAGGATACAAGAACTGTTCTTTTTTACTCGAATGCGCAACTACGTGAAGTTGTATATTGCTTCATGTCCGGAGTGTTGTCTCAATAAAGTACCAGCAGAAAAAATCGAAGGTCGCTTATTTTATGAACAGGTTGAACCTATACCTATTAGGGTATTGCATATTGATCACTTAGGACCATTTCCTAAGATCGAGAAAGGGAATCTATACATAATCGTAGTAACGGACGCTTTCAGTAAATTCACAATGGTTCGAGCCACGAGAATAGCCAACAGTCGACCAGTAGTTACCATGTTGAGGGATATCACGTCATACTTTGGACTACCAATCCGTATTATAAGCGATCGAGGGTCGGGATTTACATCGAAAGAATTCGAGGATTACTGTGCAACGTTTGATATTCTGAAGGTGCCTGTGTGAACCCCACGTGCTAACGGCTAAGTTGAGCGCGTTGACCAATCAATATTGTCATATCTACGATGTTCGATGACGGATTGTAAAAAATGGGACGAGTTTCTACCGGTTGCAATAGATACTAAATTTTCAAATAATTCGACGATCGAATTCACACCTAATCGGATGGTTTTTAATTTCCGTTTGAGGGATGTAACAGGGAGCCGTATCATCCAAGAACTACAGGACGATACGGGTGACAATAATCAACTGTCGATAAGCGAAATTCGGCAGGAGGCTGCACAGCGTATTATGACCAAAACGGAACGATGGAAAATAAGACTCCTGTTTTATACCAAGAAGGAACTTTAGTGGTTATACAGAACATACCAATAGCAACCGGGGAGTCCCGTGAATTGGGGCCAAAATATCGAGGGCCATATGAAGTGGCCAACGTTTTGAAAAACGATCGCTATGTTATCAAAAGCCTCGAGGATGATCAGAAATGAAAATTCAGTTCCGTGTTCACGAGTGATAAAATGAAACCATGGTGCCGACTCAGCCCAGATTTGGATACCTACGACTTTAATGACGATGGCGAATACTACGAAGAAATCGAGCCGATTTCTGGCCAGGAGGGTCGAGCTGTCAACTCCAACTTGGCAACACTGTAGCAAGGTACTCAGCTAGTCGAGTCGAACCAAGCAAGTAGGAACAACGTATCATATGATATGATTGTAAAAGATATTTTTAACGTGAATTTGTGAAGGATAGTTAATATTTATTACTGAAACAAGGCGGTGCTATCTTTAAACAAAGCAATTCCCTAGCGTCCACAGTCCTTTATTTCTGACAATTGTCATAAATTAAACGTTTGAATTCAAAATAGCAGCCTCAAAAGTCAGGATGTAAGCAAAATTGGTTTTTAAGTAGCAACTAAAGTGTTGCATATATTTTCATGGAAACATTTGAAATGGCTTACATTGAAAGTATTTGTACAACAGATAATTTTTCTTAGCTATTATTGGACTCTCAAAAGCGGTCAATCAAATTATTATTTGCTTTTTGAAACGAAAGGTGCCTACGAAAAATTTTCCGTACCAACGGGAATTTTCATTTTTTTAACATATAAGTGAAAAAACGTCTTTGAAAGTAACAAACTGTAACTTGATACAACTAAGTGTTGAATATTCCGAATCGATTCTCGCGACCTCGTTATATTTTTGGAGAGTAGATAGCCTTTAATTTTTTCCTTTCGCTTCTAATTAGTCATGCTTTTGTGTGGACAAAGACATGTCACTTCTTCAACAAATAATTTTTAACGAAACGTATCCTTTGACATTCTGTTGATTTCAATGGATTTTTTGTTAAAACGCGTCATATTCTTGGTTGTGTCTCCCTCTTTCGGGTTCGATTTTATTCAAACTTTATAGCCACAAGAACCTTATTATGTACACCCCATAAGCTAAAGGTTCCTGGTTCAAATCTCGTTGATGACAAAAAAGTTTGTTTCAAGCAATACTTCGGACGAACTCTAAGCGTATTCAGTTGCGATAAGTACTGGTTTAAAATAAGAACGTATCGTAGTTGGGTGGACGGACCCACAGCAAAGGCGTGGTACTGACCATAGCACTGATAGAAACCATCAAGATGATGAAATACTCTAACTATCATTAAGCAAAGGAGCTGTAATGCTAAGATGAAATAGGAACTTCTTTTATTATGTGTAACAATAAACATTATAGTAGTTCAAGAATGCCCTTACGCATAAGGTATAAATTAAATTAATCAATTATGTAATAACTTGGAAAATTGAATGGATTTTGCTTTCTCGTAGAGGCCTATCTCGGTGATTGTATTAAGCTTTTATGGCGCAATAATTTTTAATCAAGGGAGTGTCATTATTTCAAAACTCCACAAATATTTGGGATTAAAGCTTTAAAAAACAAGAAAGAACTCTTGTTGTGATGTAAACAGGCAAAAACGAACGAACAAAAATTTCGCAACTTTCGTAGGCTTTGTGAAGTCAATTTTACAGATACATTAAAAAACAATTTTAATACTTCTATTTGCTTGTAACATTCATTTTTCCCAGCAGTAGGTATGCTGATTTGCACGTTTGAGTTGAAAGCAAGCTAGTATCTTTTATTTGGAACGAGAACAAGTATAGATTCTTATTTTTAAGTGATTGTGAAATATAGCAAATTATTTTTTGTTTTAAAAGCTAAAGAAACCAAAAACATTTTAGCCACTCAATAATATTATGTTATTTATAAATTAAATGTCTCATTCAATCATGCAAATATGATTTGGTTCAGAAAATAATTACTTAGTTAGAGGCCAATCCACAAAATAAACCCAAAATGCTATGCCGAATTCCTTCATGCAAATAAGATAATCAATATTGTGTACTCACAGTCCTTAAATTCAATTCATAGTCTAAATGCCTCTCACATATTGATTGGCTTGAAACTCTGAAATATGTTGATTAAGTCAAAAGACATTATACTTACAAAATCATTGAAAAAAGCATTGTAAGGAACAATTAGACAGGATGAGTCTAGCTCAAAAAATAGTGCTAGAGCAGTAGATCCTTCAACTACATTTGAATAAAAACAAGTTAAATATCCATCTCATTCGTGAACTTGCAAGCAAACCGATGCAATTTATTGCACCTTTGTAGCAACGCCCAACTCAATGGCATTCTGTGATAAAAACTTGCATTCAATACTATATTCCGCTGCATAAGATATCACTTTCAATCATTCTGTACTTTACCTGAACTAATTCGAATACCTCTGTTTCTTTATCTAATGGTATCGAAGTGAGTTAACCTAGCAATTTAAGCTCGTAATAGCAGGACGTTCTATTAAAACATAAAGATATACAAATAAACCGATAATCAAAAATAACGTACTGCAGAACATTGGAAACATCAAGGATAACGGAATTCGTTAAATCTGAACTTTGAATATAAACCGCGTTCTGTCCGGTTTGAATTCAGGATAGGTATGAAACTATGCTAATGCTTTCAGGTTCAAATATATGCTGAGTTGTAATTGTATTCACTTTTATTTACGGATAAAGGTTTAAGTATACGATAAATGTTAATGCTGCTGCAGCAGAAAATCAAAGCCAGACCTATTCAGTTTTTCTGCTTATTGCTGCAATCCATTACATTCTCTTTCCCATGGACGAATTTCCTAGATACATAATAACTACTATCATTGATTAAATAGTGTCAAAGATATTTAAAATTATATTTACCTCACCTGAAAATTTTGAGAATATATCCTGAAAATGACCTAGTCACTTCGTAGAAAATTCCGTTATGGTTATAATCAGAAAATTTCAAATGGCTATAACTTTTTAAAAGTCTACGTGTTATTTTGCTGACTTCGACTTACAGTGTACACAATCTATATGCAACAAAGTAATAACGAATCACAACATAATTTCATTCATTAAGAATACATGAAATTATCGATGAATATAAATTGTTGATACAAAAACTAATTGAATTTGTATAGAAGGAAAATTGAAAATACATTTTCCTACTGCTTCAATCGATGCACTCATGAGCTGATACCGGATGTGAATATGGGTAAAAAACGTTTCACGCAATTTTTGAAATATTTCATAGTATTTTAAATCGTTAAGTACTTGACATGCTTTGTTTGAAGGCATTTTAGTGCTGTTACATTGCAAAACGTTTAAGCGTTTCTACTTAAAAAGCACCACTAACAATATGTAAAGTAATCATAAATATAATTTTTTCCCATAAATACACACAAATTAATATTCTCCGTGGGACCGTGGCTAAAAATAAAAGGATGATGAGACTGACTCCTATCTAACCAAACTTTTGAGCGGACATGGGTGTTTACAGTCTTATCTGCACAAGATTGGTCAGTCACCGACCACCGATTGTCGGTTTTGTCCGGGAAAGGAAGACGATGTCTGCCATACATTTTTTGCGTGCACAAACTAGAGCAGGCTGCAACGGACCACTACAGGGAGACGGTAGAGCTCACCCCGGATAATATAGTCGTCGTGATGCTTGAATCGGTTGACAAATTGAACCAGGGGACACATTATGTTCGGGCAGTCCGAAAAGATGGAAGGAACTCACACCAGCTGGGGACGTTGAGGCTGGGGGATCGCTTGTCTGGCAGTTCCTCTTCCCCTCTCCCCTCCCGCTAGAAAAGGGATCCCTCAGCACGAGGGAAACAAAACAACAACATGAGACCTACGCCGAAGAAATGTGTCAACGGTTCCAGGCTGGTTTCTCGGGTTGACAGGGGAGGCGTTTAATGGGTAGTCCAGTCGCTTGAGAGCATGGGAGCCCCACGCTCAGTACATTCTGGCATTCACCTCCCAACCACAAAAAAGTCTAATCAACATCACATCCTAGATTGGGCATGGGTATACACAGAATTGCTTCAAATGCTTTAAAACTGTATGACCAAACCAAACATTTAAAACACTTTGCATTAAAGCACTCAAACTTTTGAGCTCAACGTTAAGTACCAAACCGGTCTTCAAAAATCTGCTGCGAACCTGTTAAGAAAATTGAACGCTTAAAGAGATTTAAAAAGCAGTTAATCGTTTTAAAATCGACTTAAAATACACACTGCCATAAAAACATCATAAATGTAGTGGTGTGTGTCTCCAACAGCAAGCGTACTTACCAGGCCGTTCAACTAAAAACCACAAAGTATATGAAACAGAAAATAGTAGAGAAATGTTTCCCTCACAGAATGCGGCCTTTATGGATGCCGAAGGAACTTTCAATAATATTATAATAGGTAGTATAGTAGCAGTCTTCCAAAATATGGAATGGTGACATATTCAATCAAATTTATGGCGAAGCTATTGACAAAGTGAATGATCATAAACGAGAAAAGCGGTGTGACCTCAAAGAAATTGACTAATATTGGCACACGACAGGGTGGCATAGTATCACCAATTAAAATGCACAAGATGGTTCATGATTTCAACTAAAGGGATTTCAGAATGATTGCGTAAGCAGGCATCGTTATACTGTTAAGTGCAAAATTCAAAGAGATCTTGTCTGGCCTGATACTACGCGTTCTCTCTATTATATAAATGGGCGATGACCATAGCTTATGTATACAAGAAGCAAAATTTAGGAGTAAGTCAGAAAAAAGCGATGGTGGTGCTCTTTACAATGGAAAAATTGATCGGAAGACATAGAGGTTGAAACCAAATTTGCCAACTGAAGCTATACTACAGAAGTAAAGCTAATAACTACGCACAAGGTGATAATGCAAATCCAGTGAACGGCCTGCCTTGACATCCCTAATGCCCTAAGGAAAATGCTAACAGCTGTGATTGAGAACGTGCTCAACCTGATACCTTCGTTAAACGCCTCTTTTTTCTTTTTCTTTGTAGCACTACAGCCCCTCTCGGGCCTTCGCTTCTTGCAAATAGCGCCTCCAACTATCTCCATAATTGACCGCGTCCTCCAATTCCTAAATCCAAGCAACGATGAACTGTCTTCGTCGACCGAGCCAGACCAGCGTTTCCTCGGTTTCCCCACTAGTCTCCAGCCTTCAGTTCTCCCAACGAATACCTTTTTGAGTATCAGTTGTTCGTCCATACGATTGATATGCCCAGCCTATTGCAGCTTCCGCAGTCCTGCAATCGTTGAGACTTCCGGTTCGTCAAAAATTTCAAACAGCTCATGGTTCTATCGAATTCGCCATTGGTTCCCGTGTAGCTTCGCTCCGATTATTCGCCTCAGGACCCGTCGCCCGAAGGCCTTCAATATTTTTGCTAACGCTTGGTTTAGGGTATATGTTTCATTCATAGCATAACACAGGTCTTATCACAGGTTTGTTTTTCTGTGTATGCGCTGGTTTTCAAGATCGTCAAAACTGAAAAAAATATTTTATTAGCGAACTGTATTCTTCGGCGTATTTCGTCTCTTTCATTACTGTTTCTCGTTATTTTGGCGCCCAAATACACAAATTCGCTAACATTTTTGATGTTCTATTCGCCAAGTGTGATATTTTGTGTATTTGAGGTGTTTTTCCTCGACTGCGTCATGAGCTTTGTTTTATTTTCATTGATTTGTAGTCCTACTAGTTTTGCTTCGCTGTCGAGTTTCAGGAGGAGTTCTTTGACAGTTGTTAATGACCACGATCAAATGTTGACGTCGCCCACATAGGCTACTTCTTGGCTCGACTTGTATAGTAATGTTACCTCGTGTATTGACATTATGACCTTATGACTGACTCCAGAGCCAAATTGAATAGCAATGGGGCCAGCCCATCTCCCTGCTTTAGTCCGATATTTGTGTCAAAGGTATCGGTGAGTTGGCTATTGGTGCGGACCTGAATGGTCATCGACGTCATAGTCTTTTTAGTAAGATGGACCAGTTTGGCTGAGATGGCATAGCAAAGCGTTATTTGGTACAGTACGTTATGATCAATACTGTCGTATGCCTGCTTAAAGTCAACGAAAATTTACTGCACGTCTATGTTGTACTCCAAGCAGCTCTCAAGTACTTGCTTCACAGTTAACAATTGGTCTATCGTCGATCTACCTGGTCGAAAACCACCTTAATGCTCCCCAATCATACTGTTGGCGTATGATCCGATTTTGTTTCCTAAGATTTTTGAAAATATTTTGTATGCCGTACAAAGTAGTGATATGCCTCTATAATTTTCGCACTGTAACTTCCCACCTTTTTTGTGGATAGGGGATATAATTTATTTCCTCCACTCTTTCGGCATATGTTCTTGTTTCCAAATGTGCTGGATAACTTTGTGAATAGCTTTAGGAATACTGCTGCTACCATATTTGATGAGCTCCACTAGAATCTCATTGATGCCCGGCAATTTATTATTCTTTTGGGCTTCAATGATGGAACAAACTTCATCCAGAGTTGGTGGAGCCAATGGAAGCTCTCCGCAGACATCTAAAGGCTCCGATATTGTCGAGCTGTACAAAGGATTAAGGACGTTCTTGAAATATGATGCCCATCTTTCCATAATTTTGGTTTCATCAGCGATGATATTGCCGGTGTCATCACGACAGAGCGTGGTTTTGGGCTGATAACCCATTTCAGGCGTTTCATTACTTGCTTTGTTTGTCTTGTGTTGTTGCTCGCACTTCTCAATTGGTCGCTATAGTATTTTTTTTAATTCTAAATATATCTTATTCGCTACTCTTCTGAGATTTTCATAGTGCACTCTTTTTGTCCTGGTTTTCCTACCTACGTAATCTATGTACGCCCGATTCTTTTTGTCTAACGCATTCTGGCACTCATCATCGAACCAATCATTTCTCTTGCGCCGGACTTGATGTCTGATTGTCTGTTCTGCCACGGTCTTAATAGGCGCTTTCACTTCCATCCAGAGCTCGTTGCGAATATGTCTTTGACATACGACAACAATAGGTTAATTTGATCAAGTAATAATCTGAATTACAATTGGTTCCTCGGTATGTACGGACGTCAAGTATGCTCAAGGCCCAACATTGTTGGATCAGACCATGATCGATCTGGTTTTATGTGTTGCCATCTGGTCATATCTAGGTCATTTTATGAATGCGTCGATGTGGGAAGCAAGTCGAACGTTTGACTAGATTTCTGCTGCATGCAAAGTCGATCAGGTGGAAATGCGAGATCATTTATATGTACTCCAGGACGTATAAAAGCTGAACTTTATGCACATGGCAGGCGTTGTCTTGTACGAAAAAACAATCATACTGTGTGATTTGCAGTTTGAGTAGTGAATTCGCTTTTATGTGAAATGTTCACAGTTTACAAAATTTACCAAAAATCTTAGTTTATAACCACTAACATTTTTCACGCTGCGATTTCGATTTATTGTAATACTTTCCGTCAAGGCACGTGAAATTTACGTACTTTTGTGAGGGAATTCACTACTTTTAGGTATGGAAATATGTTTAAGGGTGTAATAACCAATGTTAGAGAAGTGCGATGCTTGTAATGAGAGGCAATAGTTGCAGTTCATATTGATGTTGCAAAGTAACAGCAGACATTACATGAGGGAACAGATTGTCATCTTAAAACCGCACACTTTAACGGTCAGTAATACGCATCAGGAAATAACTCTAGCCTTGTGTTATAGTCACGATATGCTCCGACCAAAAAGCTTTTGTACCGAATCTTTATTGAGTAGAAAAATATCTTTGCGTTCATTAAGACAAGGACCTTAACAGCCATAATTTTGCATTTTGACATCAAGTGCTTACATTAAACTTCACTTAAATTTTCCGGTGTAAGGAGCGGGCCCCGGGAGCTAGAGGGGCTCCTAGACCGCATAGAGCGGAGTTATGTTGTTAATGAAATAAACAGCTGAGTATGTTTAGCTTGTGCTAACTATGGAAGAACATCTGAATTTAGGATCATATCAGATTAAAAGTAGTGTTAATATATTTTCCAGATGGAACTTATGAAGCTTTGAACTGTCCCGCAAAAATTATGGCTACAGCGTGACATAAAAAATCAGCGACACGATGTACAAAACCAATTTTAAGTTTTATCCTACAAAGCATAACCAAAAATATCAATAGGAGTCCACTTCCATAGGTAAAAATATTGTTGAAGGTTTGTTTCCAATCAAAAATTTCTAAAGGCCTGTAGCTTATAAAGATTTCGCAATAACATTATTTAAACCTACAGATACTGAAAATAGCATAAAACTTGTTTAAGAAAATACGATTCATTCACATAATTTAAAACACACGCTCTAATTATCTGAATTCAAACATGAATTACGTATCACTGCAATATTTATAAAACAATCAACATTGTTTGCCATTGAGATTGGTCAATTTACTTCGTTTCCTAAAGTACACAAATTTGCATTACTCGTATCAAGGAACATCCTTGACTAACAAAGTTGAATCAATCCAACAGTCAACATGGCCTCTAGCGGCGACAGACTGTCTGGCTTTTCACGAATAGCATGCTAATTCATGATCAATTGCATCAGATGGCGTCCATTGTCGTTTTCAGGGGAATTCGGATCAAAGCGATCTTACGACTTATAAAGTGGAAATAACTGATTTAGTAAAAATGTGGTTTCAAATCAAATTATTTTGCATTCCAAAGAATTTAGGCAAAAGAAATTAATTTCCAAATGACAGACTTACCGAAGAAACGAATTACGATGTCACACAAAATGTGCATTTTAGTTGATTGTTTGCAACAACGACAACACACGAAATCAGGGAAATCATTTAACGAGCACTTTAACTAACTCGGCACTTATGTATCTGCACAACAATCCACCCGCGAAACAATCTACCATAATTTTCAAAAAAGAATCCCGATAGACTCCCCCTTGTAATCTTGGCTCGCGACCACCTTGCACCTTCGTCATCGACCGAACATCGAGTGATGTGCAGATTTGCAGATCGCGCAACCGACAGCTCCATTCGCATTCAATAAACTTTTCGATTTCCTAATTTTCGGAAACAAATCGAAACTGAATGCCCTTTTAAGCTTTGGATAAATATGATAATTGATTTATTGCATAGATCAAGACATTCTAAAGCTAGTTATGTTTGATAAAAAGGATACTTCTAAAGTAAATGGGGGCCTATCTCTCTAATAGGAACAAAAGGACTAGAAGCCGAATTTGTAGATGCTAGTTGAGCATTTAACTGATTTGAAAATCGCTTTCAATCATATCTGAACGAATAATGTACTTGAACGCTTTTCTAAGTTTCCTAATATCCAATTATTGGTCATTCCCCAGAAATAATTCAACATATCACACAATTTTCGAGTTCTGTTTCTGAAGAAGCTAATTTATGAACAGTAATGCAATCAATTTTCGACTAGGCATATTTTTTTATGCATTTTTTTAGCATTTACTTTATAGCGATTTCATACGAAAAACTTGAAAGTGTGCACTTTTTTTAGCTTCCAATGTGCAGAGATGGAAAGATTTTTCAACATTCTCCGCAAAAAAATAAGATAATGTGCAACATTAGAATTAAACTATAATGATTTAATTACGCCTGATTATTAAACCATTACAGAAGTTTTATGATTAATGTTCGATTTTTAATAAACTTCCAAAAGAGAAATTTGCTATGAATTTTTCTAAGGTTACGTGTTGAAATAAATACCCTATAGAAGAGCAGCTGGCGAGCATCAATCTGTCTGCCACAGGAAAGTTTCTTGAAAATATAGAAGCTGCAGCCATTAAGTTTTCCGGAAAATTCAGAAGTGAAGATCTTTTTACGGTTTTGGCTTAACTAAATTTTAAGTCTTTTATAACTGATGTCAGCCCATTTGATATATGTAGGTAACACTAAAACTTACTCAAATGGGATATCATCATAGATATTGAGAGTACTGGATCCGCAACCGGTCGTGAGAGCCGAAGCAATTGGCAACCTTCGCTAAAGTTGTGTGAAGTTGAAGCTTGGAGTGATATGCTTTTGTTTTAGCACTCTATTCACGGCGAAACGCGTTCACATTTAAAATGTTTTTAATTTTAAAGATCGTGCGTACGTAATCGGATCTTTAATTCACTGTTTTAATTAAAAATTTACAAAATTTCCAACCGCTTTGACACATGAGTTTTCCCGCGTGTTTCGCGCTCTTTTCGATTTTCTTTTGCTTTGACGTTCGAGTTTTTCGTGAGAGTCGTTTGTTGTTTGTACTCAAACTGTTTTCCGAATAATAACGAAGGCGCGATTGTGTGCACGTGAAATGAAATTTCGTTGGTGTGCTCGGGTGTCAGTGGGGGAAGCGATTCTTCTGAAGAGAGAAAAGAAAAACCTGTCTGGAAAAAAGGGGAAGGAGAAGCAGAGGGAATCATATAGATTCGAGAGCGTAAGTTATTTATAACCTATTTATGTGGCAAATTTGCTTCTCACATGGACGAGTACACAGATTTTCGTTGCTCGTCCATTTGTTTATATGTCTTTGTGCTCGACGCGAAGGTCATTTTGGAAAGAAGGCCAAACTTGGCTGGGATGCCAAAGCATTATTTGATACAGTAGGTTACAATCAATACTGTCGTATGCATGCTTAAAGCCAACGAAAATTCAGTGTACGTCTATGTTGAACTCCCAGCAGCTCTCAAGTACCTGCTTGACTATAAACTATTGGTCTATCATGGATCTGCCTACTCTAAAGCCACCTCGACACTCCTCAAGAATACTGTTGGCATATGATCTGATTTTATTTTCTAAGATTTTTGAAAATATTTTGTACGTCGTATAAAGTACTGATATTTCTCTATAGTTTTCGCACCGTAGCTTGTCAACTTTTTTGCGGATAGGGAATATAATTGATTGGCTCCACTCGTTCGGCATATGGTTTTTATTGTCAAATTTGCTGGATGACTTTATTGATGATTTTTTGAGCGTCACTGTCACCACATTTAATGGGCTCAACTGGAATTTCATCGATGAAGATTTATTACTTTTGGGCATTGATGGCAAAATAAACTTCATCCAGAGTTGGTGGGGCCAATAGAAGCTCTCTGGGAATATCTATAGGCTCCGCTGCTCTGGAGCTGTACGGAGGGTTTCGGAGGTTCTTGAAATATGATATCCATCTTTTCTTAATCCTGTTTTCATCAGCGATGGTGCTGCCGATGTCATTATGGCAGAGCGTAGTCTTGGGCTGATAACCTCGCTTCAGGCTTCTCACTACTTCGTATGCTTGTCTTGTGTTGTTGCTCGCTGGACTGCTTTTCAAATGGTCATTATAGTATGTATAATCTTTTCTTAACTTTAACTATCTTATATACTACTCTGCTGAGATTTTCATAACATTCTTTTCTTGTCCCAGTTCTCTTACCTGAATATTGTTTGTGCGTCCGATTTTTTAAGTCCAACGCATCCTGGCTCTCAAGGTCGAACAAATCACTTTTTTGCGCAGGCTTTGATGTCCGATCGTGTCTTCTGCCACGGTCTTAATCACCACTGTAACTTCCACCCATATCTCGTTGCTTGTTTTCGGTGATGTATCTGATAGGATGGCAGATAGCTGCTTGTCGAAGATCTCCAGAAAGTTTTTGCCACAAACGCCGTGTGCAGTTGTCGATGTTGAACTTCTGTACAGGATTGATCTTCAGCGAATAAACCTGTGACATATGGCATCATTATTTTAATTTGCTCATGTAAGGATTAAATCATGTAACGATCCGAGTTACAATTGCCTCCACGAATTTCGCTTTTACACGAATTGCACACAATCGTTCATTCATCAATAATGTCTAATTTGAACTCCCTATCCACAATACAGTCTACTCCAAATTGTAATTGGCTCTTATATGGTCGTAATGTAGATTGGACCAAAGTTTCTGAGCCAGAGTAACACTGAGGTCAATAATATGTTCAACTCTAGTAAGTTGATCATTATCGAGATGATATTTCACAAATGTTTTCTAATCACTTGACATTTACTAATATTAAGCTTGAGATTGTTTATATGATATCAGCTTATTAGGGAGCCGAGCTTTGATTGAATCAATAATTAATCCGCTGTTGTATTGATGGTGTGATAGATGTGGCAACAAATACATTGAACAAGAGAGAGAAGGTGACTGCCTTATGGTACACCAGAAGAGAAGATGATGATGAATTCGAGATATGGGGTGCAGTTTGGAAGGTAAGAGCCTAGCTAGTTGAAAATGATTTTGAAAATCAAACCTTCTTTTTCAAAGAAGAATCGGTGGCCAAGAACCCGAAATAAAAACGTCCAAAATAACAGCGCTGTCAGAACTTTCACTCATGTGTATACAGTATATTTGTATACGTGTATGCAGCCATCATCCATATGGGGAAAAAAGCAGTAGCCACCTCGTAGCGAGCATCATGTTTAAGTAAAATAGAATAATCAGCAGTGACTTGGCATATACATCAGGTAACAGAGTGTCGTGGATAGATATATTGTGTCACTAATAAAAACAAGTCGAGTAGACCGTAGTAATCCCCCGTCAGAAGGTTTTTGTTGTCAGCGTATGCTATGCAAACTTTTACAGTCCGTGTTTAAGACGTATGTGAGGCTTCTTGATTTAGACAGGAGTACGCTACTATCAGGAGGGGTTTGTAGTCGACATATGAAATGCAGACAATTGCGTTACATGTCAAAAACATCTTGATTTGATTCTATGATGACTTTGTAATGTTTTTCTTTTACGTCCGCTCGAACGAAATCGGAACCGACCTCTCATCGGTTTTTGACGTGAAGTCTGAGTCGTGCCAACGAATGGTACCAACCGGTCAACCTGTCCGTGCACCCGTAATCCATTTCGCGGTGGCTGCTTGTCGGCCAGCTTGTTCGTAGAGGATTTCAGTCGCAGGTCTTTAAAATGGATTACGCTCAATTACGTGTTTCAGCCACCATTAAGTGCCCGTTTCAAACGTGTCTAAAATTCAAGCATACGGAACTGAAACCTATCGCTACGTTATTCCATATTTCATTCATTCTTTCAGTCAACAACAAGAAAATTAGTTTATATTCCACGTTCCGGAAGTTCACCGATGCGGTACCGAAAAATATACTACGTTAATTCAACCCCGAAGAGCTCTACTTAAAAAAAAAAATTCAAAGCAAACGAAGGTACCGCGTAGCACACGCAACGCAATTTTTACAAACCTACCCTCGTCACGGTATACTTACCGGTCGTTCTCACTCCCGCTAAAAAAAGGAAGGGCAGGCTGGAAAGGAAAGTCGTGTTACTACTTAGCTATTCATGTTATTTTATTTCATTATATTAAAGGGTTTTAAATTAAATCCACCTCTAATTTTTCCGCGGGACACATTAAAATTACAATAATCTTTACAGGTCAGTATTTATATCTACTTTTTTACTTTATGTTAGTGTCTTGTTATTCTTAAATACATTCGAACACAAAATTAATAATTGCATCGCAACAAAATAGTTCATTTCTTCTGTAGCTTTATAGAAAATTGCGTCCTAGCAATACTAAACGTATAATATTACAAAATAGTTTAACACTACCAGTTCTTACACCTAATGCGAATGAAAAATATTTGCTTTAAAATTATCAAAAAACATGCATTTTGAAAATGTGCATTAAGTTGCGATCGAACGTTAACATTCGTCTTTAAATAATGAAAAACCAAACTTACTCCGAAATTATCTTATCTAATAGCGGGCCATGCAATTCAGTTTTCAAAGCGATCTTGTCGAACTTTGATGATTGATATTTGCTATAAACGGCTTTCAATGATGAGGTGAGCGTATTTTTCGCTAATGTCGCGAATTTCTTAACCGATGGCCGTAGAGAATTTACGGTATATGTTGCATAAAATTTCAATGTATTTGTCCACAGGTGATCATCAGTTGTGCTACAATCCTTATTCAAAAGTTTCAAGGACTGCAACAGTGACGCGGCAGCTATGTTACTTCTGAGGGCCGATAATGTGCTGTGGTATACTCAATTGTTGCAAGTTCTAGGAAATATTTGGCTAGCATATGATTTTCTTCAGCTGTGCTTGCTGCTTTGGAGAAACGTCGCGGGAAGTGAATACTGGACGGTCACCCCAAATTAAAATCAATATTTCTGATGGTCCTCTGTTCAATGCTTAGGATATGTTGCTTTGTGTAAGAATCGTCCGCGATATATACAAAATCCCAAATTTCTGGTGGATAGAGCTCTTCGTACTTTGAGGCCAGGAAAAGAGCGCCAACGCCTACTAGTTGCAAATATTGTCGCTCTGTTATCTGTACTTTCTGCAAGTATCTGTCAATTATGCTAACAGTTAAATGATGTCTCAGGCAGTAATCGAAATTGAAAAGACACTTCATTTATCCAGTCCAAAAGTACAGCTCGCATTTTTGGGATCATCTCTGTCTGTCACCAAGTGTCCTTTGCCAACCGATAGATCGATTTCCAATGAAATGCATAATCTGAAACCAGCAATGGGTTTTTTTCGAGTCCCCTGCGTCAATATTTTTCACATCTTCAAACAGTGGCGATGAATGTGCTAAAATCGCTTATTTTAACTTTATGTGTACTATAACAGGTGCAGCAGCATATTGAGGCTGTGGAGCAGGTATAGCTGCTTTCGGCTTTTCTTTTTTTTTCTCCTTACACAAAACGGCCTTAAGTTTAGATAGATAACGACGTGATACGTTACTTTCTTCTCGACGCACTGCCACTATAAGGTCTTGAAATGTTTGTATTTTTTTTAATGTCACCTGCTTCTCATCAACTTTTGGCCTACCTACAACACTCGATTTAATTTTTCTATCCGATTCGAATGGCACGCGAATTTATTAAATGGTAACGACAACGAAATTATCAAGTGCGCGCTTTATCATGCCACAGCGACCTTACACCTATTGAAAAAAATCCTTTTTTCTCGGCACCTCGCCACGAATGCCCTCGCAAACATGCTTAACGGCTTTGAAAGGGGTGTATAGTACTCGTACTAATGAAGGATGCAGTTAATGAGTCGAAACCACTGGAGGCGCTGTCTGTAAGAAACTAAGGCCTGTTCAGGGCTGTAGAGATGCAAAGATGATGAGTCCGAAATTTCTCGAAGCGTTCTGCTCAATTGAATTCTCCTATTGTTCAACCTAGCTAGCCCTATGATCCTTCTGGAACAATTTGGAAAATGGTGACGATTTGAACTATTTTAAAATACAATAGTTCCGCTTTTCACATAATAGGACAGAATTGTTTATGGCAAAAAAAACTGGGATGCCCCTACCTATAACATTCACCTCCTCTGTTCAGTTATAAGTTTAGTTAATGTTAGAAGCATTGAAAGTGTGCAGTGATCGTGAAACATGGCCGACCTCACCAAGGCCATCGTCGATAAGTGTATTGATTTGCAAATGTGTTTATTTTATCAATGATATTTTCAATTTAAGTCAATATTTACTTGTTATTGTAGAATGTTTCCCATGAAAGAGAACATAAATATCTACGTTTATGCGCTTGCCTAGACGACTGTAACTTTCATATACTTCTAGAAGGATTCTAGAATTTAGATATATCATTTTTGTTTTTCAGTACATACCTGACTTTACTTGACCTATTAGAGACTCCACCGATAAAGTGTTAGATGCGGCTCTTTTAACCCCCACCAACGCGAATGACGATGTCACGAAGATTTAGCCCCGAAGACAATCTATCTACTGAACACGTTCCTGGCAGACTCCACGAGCGGTTTCGAGAAATGCTTTTCTGCTGCTACCCAGTTACAACTGTTGATAGTTTAATTTATTTATTTTATTCTTTAATCAACTCTTAAAACTTGCCTTAATTTCCCGACACAACAAAACTGCAACTCCCTCAAATCTTCATATGGCTGCGTCGGACTGACTTTGACATTCCCGGAGAAAATTGACGGGGGATGGGAAATCGTCACAACTGACGTGAGATGGGAAGCCATATGGTAATGTTGGGCCGATTTATTACAACTTAGATATATCCCTTTCCTTTTTTGCTCCTGTACTCAACAAGTTATATTTCTACAGTTTTTTTAAGAAGTTTTGGTTCAAAGGTATCCAAGGGCACACTTTCGTCATACATTTTGACTCCCTCCACCCCTCAATATTGTACCTAATAATTTGTGTATTGCTTTTGCTGCAAAATATTTAGTACAACTACAACTTTTGGCCTATCTAAAGGCAGCTGTAACATTTAAACGCATGCAATTGATGTTTTAAAATCTCATGTGACATCACAAAGTCACGTAAAAATTGTGAAATCTTTGTTAGTCAGAAATAGAACATTAGAATGCAGTTGCGCAATACCTCAATGTACAAAATGTTTGAAAAATTCAACTTGACTTCCTATAGTACTTCTGATAATCTGCATCAATATAAACTAGTAAATTTGTTAGCTAAATTTGACCCTGTTACACAGGAACAAGTTTGCAGAGTTTTGAAGGCCAATTAGTTACCCAAGTAAAACTTTGGAAAATGAGTTAATTAACATGACATTGACTAACTGCCATATTATAAAGGCTTTTATTAAATTGAAATGTTATATGCATTTCAAAATGCACGCGTAAGGCTAGCAAAATTGACTCGGATAATTAAGAATCTTCCAATTAATCTAGCCAACATTTTTGTAGAGCTTATATTAATTTTAAACTAGCAGAAGTTTTGTTAGAACAATTACCAGCCCTTGGATTGTCTTTAGAGGATATAAGAGGGTAAGAGTTTGATAGCGGATACAGTATGAATGTTATTTATAGCAAGGCCTAAGCCAGGATAAAAAATATGATTCCATGGACATGTTTGATTTTCTGTAGAAATCTTTTTTTGAACTTAAAGGTAGTTTTTAATATTCGGCAAAATATTGTTACATGTACAAATAATTCTGGGAGCTACTGTCGCAATTGTTTTCACAACAATTAAGAAAATCAACAAAATGAATTTACTCGGAATCACGAGAACCCACCAAGCATCAACATCTGAAAGTGAGTCACTGCTCCATTCATTTACGCTCGCTCGAATGTTCCCGCTAATTCGCCAATGTACGAGAGCTGGGTTGAATGACTACAGACCCTATATAAAGGCGAGCTGAATGAATGGGGGGGTCAATCATTCATCCAAACGCGATAAGAACTGCGATAGTGTGTGGGAAGTGATATTGTTCGAGTAATAGAAAAGTGATTTTCGTGATTGTGAAGTAATTTCGGAAGACAATTGCGATAGAAATTTATGGACAAGTGGAAGTTAGATTTAAATAGTGAAAATTAAAATTATGAAATAGACCAAATAAGTGACTGTGCATTTTTAAGTAATTTAATAAACTCATTTAATTTAAAAGACATTGCGGTTTCACTTTCCCGGAACATTAAAATTATTGGGCGCGAACCAAAACACGCGACAATATGTTTATTTTCTTTTCTTGATCAATTCATTTCATGAATGTAGATGGTATTTCTCTAAGTCCACCTAGTGAATCGAGATAAGAAAGCCAAATCGAGGCAATAAAACCACCAAAACATCAAATGGGGTAAATTTACGATGTATTCCATAGAGTTTAGCAGAACACAGAAATACATATGTATCTCAACAGAAGACAATACTTCGGATTTGTTAAATCGAATAACCCTTTAAATTTTAACGCTCTGAAATAATTTGCAATAATTTGAATTAAATAAATGTCTGTCATTAAATCAAGAAAATAAACCAAAGCTTTCTTTAAAACGCACGTTCAGATAGGTGCTTTATTCAAACTCTAGAAGGATTGTAGAATTTAGATATATCATTTTTGTTTTTCAGTACATGCCTGACTTTGCTTGACCTATTAGAGACTCCACCGATGAAGTGTTAGATGCGGCTCTTTTAACCCCCACCAACGCGAATGACGATGTCACGAAGATTTAGCCCCGAAGTCAATCTATCTACTGAACACGTTCCTGGCAGACTCCACGAGCGGTTTCGAGAAATGCTTTTCTGCTGCTACCCAGTTACAACTGTTGATAGTTTAATTTATTTATTTTATTCTTTAATCAACTCTTAAAACTTGCCTTAATTTCCCGACACAACAAAACTGCAACTCCCTCAAATCTTCATATGGCTGCGTCGGACTGACTTTGACATTCCCGGAGAAAATTGACGGGGGATGGGAAGTCGTCACAACTGACGTGAGATGGGAAGCCATATGGTAGCGTTGGGCCGATTTATTACAACTTAGATGTATCCCTTTCCTTTTTTGCTCCTGTACTCAACAAGTTATATTTCTACAGTTTCTTTAAGAAGTTTTGGTTCAAAGGTATCCAAGGGCACACTTTCGTCATACATTTTGACTCCCTCCACCCCTCAATATTGTACCTAATAATTTGTGTATTGCTTTTGCTGCAAAATATTTAGTACAACTACAACTTTTGGCCTATCTAAAGGTAGCTGTAACATTTAAACGCATGCAATTGATGTTTTAAAATCTCATGTGACATCACAAAGTCACGTAAAAATTGTGAAATCTATGTTAGTCAGAAATAGAACATTAGAATGCAGTTGCGCAATACCTCAATGTACAAAATGTTTGAAAAATTCAACTTGACTTCCTATAGTACTTCTGATAATCTGCATCAATATAAACTAGTAAATTTGTTAGCTAAATTTGACCCTGTTACACAGGAACAAGTTTGCAGAGTTTTGAAGGCCAATTAGTTACCCAAGTAAAACTTTGGAAAATGAGTTAATTAACATGACATTGACTAACTGCCATATTATAAAGGCTTTTATTAAATTGAAATGTTATATGCATTTCAAAATGCACGCGTAAGGCTAGCAAAATTGACTCGGATAATTAAGAATCTTCCAATTAATCTAGCCAACATTTTTGTAGGGCTTATATTAATTTTAAACTAGCAGAAGTTTTGTTAGAACAATTACCAGCCCTTGGATTGTCTTTAGAGGATATAAGAGGGTAAGAGTTTGATAGCGGATACAGTATGAATGTTATTTATAGCAAGGCCTAAGCCAGGATAAAAAATATGATTCCATGGACATGTTTGATTTTCTGTAGAAATCTTTTTTTGAACTTAAAGGTAGTTTTTAATATTCGGCAAAATATTGTTACATGTACAAATAATTCTGGGAGCTACTGTCGCAATTGTTTTCACAACAATTAAGAAAATCAACAAAATGAATTTACTCGGAATCACGAGAACCCACCAAGCATCAACATCTGAAAGTGAGTCACTGCTCCATTCATTTACGCTCGCTCGAATGTTCCCGCTAATTCGCCAATGTACGAGAGCTGGGTTGAATGACTACAGACCCTATATAAAGGCGAGCTGAATGAATGGGGGGGTCAATCATTCATCCAAACGCGATAAGAACTGCGATAGTGTGTGGGAAGCGATATTGTTCGAGTAATAGAAAAGTGATTTTCGTGATTGTGAAGTAATTTCGGAAGACAATTGCGATAGAAATTTATGGACAAGTGGAAGTTAGATTTAAATAGTGAAAATTAAAATTATGAAATAGACCAAATAAGTGACTGTGCATTTTTAAGTAATTTAATAAACTCATTTAATTTAAAAGACATTGCGGTTTCACTTTCCCGGAACATTAAAATTATTGGGCGCGAACCAAAACACGCGACAATATGTTTATTTTCTTTTCTTGATCAATTCATTTCATGAATGTAGATGGTATTTCTCTAAATCCACCTAGTGAATCGAGATAAGAAAGCCAAATCGAGGCAATAAAACCACCAAAACATCAAATGGGGTAAATTTACGATGTATTCCATAGAGTTTAGCAGAACACAGAAATACATATGTATCTCAACAGAAGACAATACTTCGGATTTGTTAAATCGAATAACCCTTTAAATTTTAACGCTCTGAAATAATTTGCAATAATTTGAATTAAATAAATGTCTGTCATTAAATCAAGAAAATAAACCAAAGCTTTCTTTAAAACGCACGTTCAGATAGGTGCTTTATTCAAACTCTTGAAGATGCCAAAGACCTAGCTGCCGAAATAAATAGCAGGATGTTCGATTTTGGGCAAAAGGTGTTATTTCTGCCCGAAGTGGGTTGATAGCTAGTTCAAAACCAGAGATTGGAAGAATCCACAAAAAAAAATCCTAACATAACCACTTTTGCGCCCCGTAACCAGAGAAAAGCGAAAATTCTTCCTTTGAAAGTCAATGCTCTCCGAAACGGTACAACCTCGTGAAGTTTTTCGACATTCAAAGGCTTATTAATTATTTCTCATACATAGCTTTAGACACATCAAACACTACTGGTTCCTCAGGAATTATGCTTCGAAAAGTGGTATCGAACTATACATCCTGATGCTCCCGAAGCTTCTCAATTTTGCATACTCATACTTTAGTTATAATAATTCGAGGACATTGTTATAAATTTTAAGATTTTGAAAAAAAATCAATCTTACTTTCACTCCTGCTAGATAGTCGGAAGATTCCATTCTGAACATATGTATCTATCTATCCTTTATTTGGAGGACCATGAAAAATATTTGGGGTGGCAAAACCAAATTCTTGTAAGAGAACGGAAAATATTTAAAACTAAAAATAACGGTGAATAACGGGTTAGGCAGAGAATGGCTTATAGAACTCTTTAAGTGTTCCACACTTAATGAGTTCTTTGAGCGAATCCCTGAACATATTCTCTCACTTTAGAATTAATTATCTGACTAAAAATTCAACCAATTTTACAGTCTTACATAATTTAATAAATACTGTGATTTTTCAATTTGAATTCTTTGTAAAAGGAGCCTTCGAGCCCAAGGCGCCTTCCCCTCAATTCTGCAATTTTCGAGCCGATCACGTTCAATCGTTCAATTGCACTCCAATTGAACACAAATAAATGGATTGCAATGCTGTCAACGATGTTCGATCATTTGTGTTTTGGCTCTTGTCTAGTTCGGTCGTACAGGTACGTTCGGGTTCTTGAGGAGATTCCATATGCATTTATTTAGTATACTTTGAGAAGTAGTTACGCGTGTGCAGTCTTTTGAAATCAGGCGTCGTCAGTTTTAGATTTTTATTTGATATTAGTCTCGATTATTCACCTGATCAGTTTCGCGAGTGAATAGTGAAACCTCCATGCATAATCAGTTTCGGTGAGTCAAAACCCTTCAATATTTACTGCCTATACTTTTAAATGAGTTTACCGAATCCTATTAAATAAAATTCACTTCATCTGAAATAAATGTTGATGTACGCAAAAATGATGGGGAACATTAAGGATTTTCGCCTCAGATGAAGTTATTATACCTTCCTCGATGGGAAGCCGTTATCTGCCACGACACGATTCATCCTGTCGGTGGGATATCTTAGCATGGAATTCTAGGCGTAAATTTGGGTCAACTTAATGTCAAATTAGTGGGGTCCCAGTAATATTCTGATTTCAGAAAATAATTTCAAAGAGATATTTTGCATATGTAAATATCGAACCAAATCAATTTCGGACTAACTTTTGTTTGATCATGCAGAGTTGACAGTGATAAGACATGTTTTATGGTTCTTTTGATAAGGTTTACAGAAATATTTGCACTTCCATCTCTTTTTGTGCAAAACAATCTTTTGAAGTTTAATTTTGAAAGCATTGGTTTTTAAAGCGAAAAAGCCTATACTCCATTTTTAAGGTCTTTGAATAGCTATTACCTGAAAATCAAAGACGATAAAAAATACCGGGTATTTGAAACCTGAATAATATCTTCCACACCTTTTTGGCATGTAAATTGAAAACATGTTACGACACGGAAGTAGAGACTTTAATAAGTGGGCTCAAATAATTTTGATGCCTGTCACTGGAACTTGGTCGAAGAAATAGAGTTTACAATGGGCAAAATTTCTCCCATATAAATTTCATTCTGCGACGCGTAATGTGTAGTTGTAGTAACGATTTGACATTTGCAGCCTACTTACCCGACATCAATTAGAGAAAACATTGAAGACCGTGAGAACATTTTCCAATCAAGCTGCTTATGTAGCCATTCAGTAGCGGCAAAATCACATGGGGCCAACAAATTCAAACTGTGCCATCTGACACATTTTCACGTAAAAATCGTACTTGTGCAGAGAAGATTCGTTTTGTCCAACGCATCCTGGCACTCATCACCAATCATTTCTTTTGCACGTGCTTCAATGTTCGATCATCTGTTCTACCATGGTCTTGATTACAGCTGTCACTTCCACTCATAGCTCGTTTTCAGTCATGTGTCTGATCGATTGGGAGACAACTGCTTGTCGAGGATCTCCAGGAAGTTTTTGCCACAAACGTCGTTTGGAGTATGCCGATGTTGAAATTCTGTGGGGCATTGATCTTCACGGAATACGCCCTTGGCAGATGATACCGATATTTTGATTTGATCCAGTATTCATCCGGGTTACAATTGTCAGAGACGGTACCGAAAACAATAAAATTAAAGTCGATACCGAAATTACTTATCCAATCTTATTTATTAAGTACGAGGCGTCCCCATTGAACGATTAAATCAACTCACTATCTCTCGCATCTTGTTGCTAACGTCTCACGCTATAGTGTTGCCAGGTGATCGCTCGGCCACTCCTGTTTCGGAATGGTCCAGGATTTCGCCATATTCATCTTCGTTGTTACCCGAGTTGCTGGATGAGGCGTTACTGATGTCATCTAACTCTTGTGCTGAGTTACACCAGGGTTTCATTTTCTCCAACGTAGACACTGAACTAAAATGTCGTCGACTGTTGCTCTTCAATCCAACCAATGTCTCCACTAAATATCAGTCCTTACCGAGACATTTTTGAACAACAAATGGGCCTTTGTACTTCGGCTCTAATTTTCGTGAATCTCCCGTTGCAGGCGGCTCGTGTTCCAATAGAACCAAGTCATCAACAGCGTAGACGGTGGAGGCAGCGTGTCGTTGATCAAACCGTCTTTTCCATTTTTCACGTTCCCTTGAGATGTTAGCCATAGCAGCGTCTCTTCTTTCCCTCATATTTGTATCGATCGAATCTCCAACGTTTTGTTGCAGTGCGGATAACAGATGATTTGGGAGAATTAAGCCGGAAATCGGACACAATCTCGTTAGGGCTATAACCAGTCGTATCACTTTTCTGGGTGTTAATAGTCCACTGAAGTGCACGCATTTCTTCGTGCCACCGATTATTGTTTCCAACCCGAGTGCGCAAATAATTGAGTATCGAATGATGCGCTCGCTCCACTTGGCCGTTGGCTCGAGGGGTATGAACTGTGTTTTTGATGTGTTGAATATTGTTTTCAGCGCAACATCAAGCAAATGACTTCACTGTAAACGCAGAGCCCCGGTCGGTAATGATGCAAGAGGGAAGTCCAAGACACATCGTCATTTCGTTTAAACATCGTAACACTGGAACGGTTTTCGTATTTTTAACGGCTTTTATGACGATGTATTTGGTAAAAGCTTCGGAGATTACCAAAAGGTACGAATTACCAGAGTGGCTTCGCAGTAATGGTCCTAGATGATCGAAGTGAAGTCGTTTGAATGGAACGGGCTCCATTTTGGTGAAATGTAGGCATCTTTCGGTCTTTTTGCCACGGGCTTCATTGTAAGGCGCGCTGTGATGTAATCCTTCACATATTTTCGTGGAAACCAGAAATTTTCTTTTATTGGGCTTATCGTTTTTTTCAATGCGAAATTACCTACGTCATCGTAGCATGACTGTACAACTTTCCAACCCACTTTTTGAAGAACGACAAAACGTAGCTCCTTGTCGACGACACGATAGAGACGGTGATCCCTTGATTCAATACTTTAACTTCGATTGTTTTTCTTGCGGTAACATGTTGTCTCCCTTTAGGACGGCAATTAAGTTTTTCAGGGTTTTGTCCTGAAGTTGCATCGTTAGAAGCTAGTGTTGTTGACCGATCGAGACAGTAAGTATGAAACCGGCTGTTTCTATATTTTTCTCTGGTCCTACCGGAGCTCGGCTGAGCACGTCAAAGTGCGCCATCTTAGATCCGGAACGATGAACGATATTGAAGTCGAATTCGAGAAGTCGCATCCACCATAGGGAAATTCGGTGTTTCATCTCGCGGCAAGTTTTAAGTTTGGCGATAGCGCTGCGGTCCGTCACCAGTTCAAAGTGTTTTCCTAGGAGGTAAATCTTGAAACGCTCCAGCCCATCGATGACTGCTAGGACTTCCTGCGCGTAACTATGATACAGGCTCTCAGCTTTGGTTCAATGTCGACTGTAGTACATTACGGGCCTCCGATTTCTATCACTTTTGGACTGGAGTAACACAGCAGCAACACCATGGCTGCTGGCATCGGTGTGCACTTGATATTCCGCAGTTACATTATAAAGTCCAAGGACACGTTCATCGCATAATATGTTTTTGAGCTTCATAACGGCTTCACCATGCTCCAGATCCCAAGAGAATGGAGTATTTCTTTCAGTAGCTTTGTAAGTGGACGAGCAATGATCGCGTAGTTTTCCACAAACTTCCGAAAGAATCCAGGCAACCCCAATAATCGACGGGTTGCTGTGATATTCGATAGACGCATGAACATTCTTATTGCTTCGGTCTTCTCGCAGCCAGGAACGATTCCGTTTTCGTTCACAAATTTATCTCGCTTTGCTAAACTTTTATGATTTCATTCATGACTTTTTGAAATTCCCCTGGAACATTTGCCTGACCGAAAGGCATACGGTTAAATTCCATCTTGCCGTGGTTAGTTACAAGGGCGGTAAATTGTTTTGACGACTCACCTACTTCTATTTGATGATACTCGGTACGGAAATCTAAACACAAAAAGTATTTATTCCCCGTAATGGACGCAAATATCTCATCGATTACTGGCATTAGGAAAGATTGTTTCACGGTAATTTCGTTTAATCGGCGGTAGTCAATATAAAGTCGATGTTTGTGGTTTTTTTTTCGACCAAAACTATTGGTGACGTGCATGGAGAATTAGATGGGCGGATTATTTTATGTCCGAGCAGATCTTCAACGATACTATTAACGATCGATCTTTTTGTGAATGAACCACGGTAAGGTTTTAAGTCGACTGGTTTATCTGTTGTCAAATGTATCCGGAATTTAGTTAACGAAAACTTTCCCAGCTCCGATAAGTCTTTCGCGAAACATTCTCTATTGGCGATTAACACTGATTTTAATGTATTTTTGTCCGTGTCCGATACAGAGTCCTAACTTCCACTTTGTCTAAGTCCACGATTCTTTCCACACGACAGTCTCCACCTTCTATTATCAAACGTTTACGGTTTCCACACAAAACGTCACTACTCCAGAGTACATTCTAGCAAATAAGGTCATTGTCCACGATCAACATGGTTGTCTCAATCGATTCATTGTCGAATGTCACTGGCACTCGCACCATTTTCATACACATATATTCACTGCCCGTGAATCCCTTCAAATATATTTTACATTCCTGCAGCAAACCATCCGTAAGACATTCCGCAAATACTTTTCGAACATGCGTACGATTTCTGTCTGTATCGATAAAAGCTACAATTTGTTTATTGCTTACTTTTTTTCGATTGGCCTCGTCGTTATTATTGGGACATGATGTCGATAGGTGCCCTACGCGCGTACATAAATCGCACCTCTCACGACGTTGAGGCTTCGAGCAATTTATGGACAAGTGTCCCGGAAGAAAACTGTTAAAACATGTACGTAGCTGTCTTCGGTCATTTGTTTTAACACTATTCAAGTCGGCATTTGTTTTTGGGGTCAGAATAGAGTTGCCTCTGGCAAGGCTTGCTACACTTACAGTTTCAAGTGATTTATGGAGTTGCTTTGGGCGGTTTGCCAAAAATCGGCGGATGGTTTCGAATAATTCTGCTGTCGTTGTAAACTTCAAACACGCTAGCGCATTTTGCAGAGCGCTATGACCGAGGTTGGTTCGAATATATCGTGTCGTTGTCTTTTCATTAAGGCCGCCTCTTCGAGCAATCGCGCACTTGCGATGAATAAACGACTTGATAGATTCCCCTGATTTTCTGATCGTTGTTATCAGCTTTTCATGGATGGCACTCTCGGTTAGGTCGTTTGGGAACTTTTATTCCAAATCGCGTGCGAGCGTTTCCCGCGAAACATGCGGCCGCGGATGGCTATCAAAACATAATTTTTCTGCTCCTTTAAACTTTGACGGTGTGGCGAAAAGAAACATCTGGTCGTCCCAGTCGAATGTGTCTCGCAGCATGTTGATCTAACTTATAAATTGAGCCAAGGTACGTGACTGCTCGGAGTATGGGTCAAAATCGGGTAGCATCTCACCAACTTCACGAACGATGTGTGGGCGGCTACTAATACGTGTTGTGGGCAATATCGGTGTTCGTTCTTCTGTATTGTGATGTGTTGTCGGTGCAGCACACGATGGAAAAGCAACGAGCGGTTGCCGTACGTATGAGACGCTGGAGGCTTTCGGCGGCAACATTGAGACGTTTAATTTTGCTGACGACAGCATCGCGGGGCATGTTGATGGCGGTGGCATGATCGGTTGTACGTCGGCTTATATTGCTGCCGTCGTATTAGTCGGCGTTGGCGAGGACGTCTGTACGTATGTATTGGTCGCCGTTTGCGAAAACGATTGTACGTTGTCAACAATGACCACAATTCACCACTGGTATTTTACGATTTTAAATTGTATACAGAATCTCGCATAAACGTCGCGCACTTTAGGGTGATATCTTACTTCTAAATATTGTCAGAGATGGTACCGAAAACAATAAAATTAAAGTCGACACCGAAATCGCTTATTCAATTTTATTTATTAAGTACGAGGCGTCTCCATTGAACGATTACAATCATCTCACTATCTCTCGCATCTTCTTGCTCGCGTCTCACGCTATAGTGTTGCCAAGTGACACAATTTGCTTCTCAATCTTCGCTTTTACATGAATTGCATGCAATCGTTCATTCATCAATAACCTCTTTTTTGAACTCCCTATCCACAACAAAGCCTACTCCAAATTGTTATTGGCTATTATTGATAATGTAGATTGAACCGTTATTTCTGATCCAGAACACACCGAGGTCAATAATACAATATTGTCGCGTGTTTTCGGTTCGCGGCCAATAATTTTAATGTTCCGGGAAAGTGAAAACGCAATGTCTTTTAATTTAAGTTAAAAGAGTTTATTTAATGAAAAATGCACAATCATTTATTTTCACTATTAAAATTCTAACACTTGTCCATAAATTTCTTATCGCAATTGTCTTCTAAATCACTTCGCACTCAAACAATCAATCGTCTTTACTTCGCGTTCCACTATTTCGCAGTTTTCTATCGCGGTTGTAATGAATGAACCCCCCCATTCATTCAGCTCGCCTTTATATAGGGTCTCTACCTATTCACCCATTTCTCGTACATTATCGAATGTTCTACCGAGAGGTACCTGGTAGATTCGAGCAAATTAATGAATGGAGTGACGTCACTTGCAGATGTTGATCATGCTTGTTGGGTTCTCGTGGGTTCGAGTAAATTCATTTGTTGACGTTGATTATGAAAACAATTGCGACAGCAGCTCGCAGAATTATTTGTACATGTAATTATTTGTACATGTAACACTGCCCCCACCTCAGCTCTTTTCGCCCCGAAAAGATGTGTCGCTATTTGTAGTCAATTCTCCCTGGGTGTAATATGGGGCAAGACGGTCCAGATGCACGATTTTCATTTTAGCTCTCGGCTTACGATGTTCCTGTATTCGGTATACGACGTCGTTGATTCGCTTTGTAACTCGGTATGGTCCCTCCCAATTATGTTGCAACTTTGGAGACCTACCCTTTCGCCGTTGCGGGTTATAAAGCCACACCAAGTCATCTTGCTGGAAGCCAGTAGAATTAGCCTTTAGATCATACCTGGTCTTCATGCGGTCAGTAGCCGATTCGAGGTTGTCTTAGATCACTTGCGTACTCCGAGACCGTTTGGGGTTTCTCAGGGGGTGTTCCGAACTTTATATCGGCTGGCAAACGAATAGTCTTTCCAAAAATGACTTTGGCTGGGGCTTGGCCCGTCGATGCATGTTCGGCAGCTCTGTACGCCATCAAAAATAGTGGGATATGTCGGTCCCAGTCCCTTTGGTTCTCGTCAACCATCTTGGCCAGATGTTTATTGAGCGTGCCGTTGAACCGTTCGACCATTCCATCGGATTGGGGATGCAGCGGTGTTGTCCTCGTTTTCCGTATTCCCAGTAGTTCACACATTTTGCCAAAAACTAGTGACTCAAAGTTTCGGCCTTGATCTGAATGTAATTCGCAAGGTACGCCGTACCTACTGACCCGATTTAACACTAGCTGTTCAGCTACGGTAGTTGCTTCCTGGTTGGGAATGGGGTAGACCTCGGGCCACTTGCTGAAATAATCGGCTACAACCAGCGTATATCGATTTCCCCAATCGGATTCAGGAAAGGGTCCTGCGATGTCAACAGCAATCCTTTCGAATGGCACGCCTACGTTATAGGTTTGCATTTGTCCTCTCAGTCGTCGCTTTGGGCCTTTGACGGAAGCGCAAATTGTGCATCTGCGACACCAGTCCTCTACGTCTTCTCGAGCGTGGAGCCAGTAGAACCTTTCCCGCAATTTCGCTAAGGTCTTGTTAACACCAAGGTGGCCTCCCGAGGATCCTTCATGCATTTCCTTAACCACATCGTGGATTCGGCTTTTGGGAAGTATAGTTTGCATCCTATAGGAGCTACCATCCGCCGTTTCCCATTTTCGCTTGAGTACGCCACCCTCCACCTGAAGGGAGTTCCATTGTGCCCAATAGCTTTTGAGGGTTGCGCCATGCATTGAAACGTCTTTCCACTCAGGTCGCCCAGTCGTCTCCTTCCATACGAGCAATGGTCCGATGTCTTCATCGGCTAACTGGGCGGTTCGAATCTCCTCCGATGACCAACCTTCATCGAATTCCGCCGTTATCAATCGCAGATCAACGAGCGGTTCCTTTTCCTCAATCCGTCGGCAATGCTTGCAGTTAGCTGGACATGGGCGACGAGATAGGGCGTCAGCATTTCCATGAACTCCGCCCTTTCGATGAACAATTTCGTAGTCGTATGACTGCAATCTTTCGATCCATCTCGCAACTTGCCCCTCGGGGTTTTTGAAGTTAAGTAGCCATCTCAGCGATGCATGGTCCGTTCAAAGAACAAATTTCTGGCCATATAGGTATTTGTGGAACTACTTGGTGGCCTCTATTATAGCCAATAGCTCTTTCCTGGTCACACAGTAGTTCCTCTCACTTTTTGAAAGAACTCGACTGTAATACGAGAGGACTCTTTCTTCGCCATTGATCTGCTGGGAGAGTACAGCTCCAATACCGCTGTTGCTTGCATCGGTGTCAACTACAAACATTTTTCCGGGTTTCGGATACGCCAGCACGGGTGATTCACACTGCTTTTCCTTCAGGGTCTCAAAGGCTGTCTGGCATTGTTCGTTCCAGACATACGGACGATTTTTCTCGGTTAGCTGATGGAGACACTTAGCTATTTTGGCAAAGTCTTTGACGAATCTTCGATAGTAGGTTGCCAGACCCAGGAAACTTCGTAGTTGGCGCTTGTTGTTTGGTGTTGGCCAGCTTTTCACGGCTTCAATCTTCTCAGGGTCTGTTTTGACCCCTTCTGCTGATACGACGTGTCCCAGGTATTTTACTTCAGCTGCGAAAAGGGTACACTTGTCGGGACTAAGTTTCAAATTTGCCAGTCGCAGCCTGGAGAAAACCTCTTCTAAGCTCCGCAAATGCTCTTCGAACGTTCTCCCGATGACAATGATGTCATCTAGGTACACCAAGCAGGTTTTCCAGGTTAGACCACGTAGCACGTATTCCATCAAGCGTTCGAAAGTGGCTGGAGCATTGCAAAGCCCAAATGGCATCACCACAAATTGCCACAATCCGGTCCCAACTGAAAATGCGGTCTTCTCTCGGTCCTTCTTGTCGATTTCTACCTGCCAGTAGCCACTCTTGAGATCGAGTGTAGAAAACCATTTTGCGTCGGCTAAAGTGTCCATGATGTCATCGATGCGTGGGAGTGGGTAACTATCTTTCTTAGTGACGTCGTTAAGCTGCCTATAGTCGACACAAAAGCGAGCGCTACCATCCTTTTTCTTTACTAGAACTACAGGCGCGGCCCATGGACTGACAGAAGGTTCAATAACGCCTTGTTTTTCCATGTCCGAGATCAGCGCGCTCACTTCTCCTTGTTTGGCTATAGGGAGACGTCTCGGTGCTTGTCGAATCGGCTTGGCTCCCTGTGTATCTATGACGTGAGTTACCAGACTCGTTCGGCCTTGGTCATCCGGGCTTGTTGAGAAGATGTCACTGTACTTGATGACCAGATCAGAGGCTCGTTTGAATAGCTGCACTGGCAATTTGACCTGCTTCAATATTGCAGACGTGGATTCCCGGGCTTTGTCTGTGTCTTGCCTCCTTTTCCAATGATGGTCGTGAGTAGCTTCCAAAGAGGTGATGGTGGAAACAGGCTGGCAGCTGCCGATGACTTCTCCCGCTTTGATGCTCGTGGTTGAGTCTGCGGTGTTAAGGACTCTAACCGGCACATATCCGTTCCTTAAAGATCTTACAAGGCATCGTCCTACAATCAAACTGCGCAATGCGGACGTCTTCGTTGGCTCTATCAGAAAAGATCGGTGGTCTCCAGAATCACCATCAAGCTTGGCCCATACAATGCTTTCGGAAGAATTTGGTACATCAGTGTCAGTACATACCACTACATTCATCTTGGGAATTTGGACGCTGGGATCCTCCATCAGTACTTCGACATTCTGCCATTTCAATACACGTTTGCCCAAATCCAACGTGATTCCATGTGGTCGCAGAAAATCCATTCCGAGAATGCAGTCATCCATAATATTCGCAACCAGAAAATTGTGTCGGAACACAAGGTCTCCCAACTGTATCTGGAGGTTGACCTCTCCATGAACAGGTGCAGTTTCTCCCGTAGCTGTCCGTAGTGAGAAAATTCTGCCCTTGTGAAGTTGTTGCTGTCTAACTAGGTCTGGTCGGATAATCGATCGGGTTGCACCAGTGTCGATTGTTATGGTGCAGTTTTCTCCGTTAACTTGACCCGGAAGGCATAAGTCCGCTTCTCCACGATGTAGTCTTGACACGGTGATGGTGGGGCTGGGGACGTCGATCCTCCTAGCCAACCTCTGCCCCACGAAGTTGGCTCTTACATGTTTCCCGACCCCTCTGTTTGAAGGGCTTCCATTCTGGGCTCCTGACTCGGTCTGGATCTCCTTCTAGCTGCACACCCTGGACAATAGCTCGGTTTTCTTCGCTTCTTGCAGTCTCTTTGTAGGTGCCCCTTCTCTCCGCAATTCCAGCATCTAGGCGCACCATTTACATGCGGGTCTCGCTCAATTTCGACGCGCTCACACCTGCACTCGTCTGTCACTACCTCACGAACCCGGGCAGTGGTACGAGTCATATTTTTCGCTGCCTCAAAGTTCAGACTGTAAGCCAATGCGTCCTTAACCGTTTGCTTTTGAGCTAAACGCACGGCTTGTTGCAATTCCGGGTCTTTTAGTGCGCTGATGAATGCTTCTGTTGCTGCATCATCTCGATGTTCTGGGTCGTAGGCTGGGTAAGCCAAAAGTGCTAGTCGCTCAATGTCTTGGGCTAGCTGCTGTAGGGTTTCACCAGACTTCTGCATCCGATGCCTTAGCTGTGACCGATAAATCTGCTTTAGATGATCGTCTCCGTAACGCATGTCGAGCGCATTCATTATAGCATTCGGGTTTGAGTGCAATTCATCGGGGATCGTCTGCAAAAGCTCCGCAGCTGGGCCTCTTAGAGCAAGAATTAATGCAGTTGCTCGTTCCTGCTCATTCCAGTGATTTGCCGTTGCGGCAGCTTTAAACTGGGTCTTGTAAATACTCCAGACCGTTTGCCCATCGAATATTGGTGCTTGCACATTTCTGGATGTGCTTTGCGCTGCGGTTATAAGCAGGGCTGGTGAAGTAGTTACTACTGCCTTCGCTGCTTCCAATTCTTTTTTCACTTTTTCCATCTCATGGTTCATTCTCTCTTCGACCTGGCTGACCTTTTCCTCGACCTGGTAAACCTTTTCCTCGACGCCTTTAATTTGTTTGTTCAGGCTGCCGAGCTCCGCTTTTATTTCGGTGGACTGTTTTTGAAAATCTGCCTTGATTTCGATCGCTTGTTGGTCTAGCTTCGCTGATTGTTCATTTAGCTTCGCTGATTGTTCATCTAGCTTCGCATTCAGACTCGATGACATCAGCATTAACATTTGCATTAGCGCATTTCCTGGCTCCTTTGATTTTGGTGTTTCTACTTCTCCACCTTCTGCGCCTTTTCCCGCATCTGAGAACTCACCCGAATCCAGATTCCCGCCTTCCGACTCGATCGCGTCACGCAAGCGTGCAATCAGTATGGCCTTTGTACCTTGTGTAGCCAGATTTCGTTGTTCCAACTCCTCTTTGAGCTCCGATATGCTCAATTGATTAATTTTGAGATGTAAATTTCCTGGCATTTTTATTGTTTCGGCTATTTTTCCACGTTAATTTTCACAATTGTGCACTTTAAAACTGTTTAAACGTTTTCACTTCCAAATTTCAATCTCACTTCTCGACACCACTGTCGCGTGTTTTCGGTTCGCGGCCAATAATTTTAATGTTCCGGGAAAGTGAAAACGCAATGTCTTTTAATTTAAGTTAAAAGAGTTTATTTAATGAAAAATGCACAATCATTTATTTTCACTATTAAAATTCTAACACTTGTCCATAAATTTCTTATCGCAATTGTCTTCTAAATCACTTCGCACTCAAACAATCAATCGTCTTTACTTCGCGTTCCACTATTTCACAGTTTTCTATCGCGGTTGTAATGAATGAACCCCCCCATTCATTCAGCTCGCCTTTATATAGGGTCTCTACCTATTCACCCATTTCTCGTACATTATCGAATGTTCTACCGAGAGGTACCTGGTAGATTCGAGCAAATTAATGAATGGAGTGACGTCACTTGCAGATGTTGATCATGCTTGTTGGGTTCTCGTGGGTTCGAGTAAATTCATTTGTTGACGTTGATTATGAAAACAATTGCGACAGCAGCTCGCAGAATTATTTGTACATGTAATTATTTGTACATGTAACAATATGTTCAACTCTAATAAGTTGACCATTATCGAGATCGTATTTCGCTACCGTTTTCTCACGTGAGAAGCTACAATACGAGTATATGCTAGACATTTACTGACATTGAGATTGTTCAAGTGATACCAGCTTATCAGGGATCTTTGAATCAGTTACTAACCCGCTGACGTATTGATGTCGTGATAGATTTTTCAGTTCTTAACGTAAAACAGATGTGGTATATCATGGAACTAGACATATTGGGTGCAGTTTGAAAGGTAAGAGGCTAGCTAGTTAAGAATGAATTCTGAAAATCAATCCTTCTTTTTGAAAGAAGAATCTGACTTTAGAAATAAAAACGCCCAAAAAAGCGCTGTCACGGATATATATGCAGCCATCACCCATAGGGGGGAAAAGCCGTAGGCCACCTAGTAGCGAGCATCATGGTTAAGTAAAATAATCAACAGCGACTTGGCATATACATCGGGTAACAAAGTGTCAAGCGTAGTTATATGGTGTCACTAATAAAAACAAGTCAAGTAGACTGAGTACGCTCCTATCAGAAGGTTTTTGTACTCAAGGTATGCAATGCAGACTTTAAATTACGGTATTTAAAACGTAGTCCGCGTGGTGTAGTGGTTTGAGCACTAAGCCCGCAAGCCGAAGGTCTCTGGTTCGAGTTTCGTTGGCGTCAGCGAGATTTAATTCGAGTGATTCTTCGGACCGACTATAAGCCTGTTCATTAATGATACTTCCTGGTTTAAAATCAGAACGTATCCTAGCTAGGTGGACAGACACACGGCCAAAGCATCATAATGATCAAATCACCTTGTCGAGTGCCGATACATCTGATCATGACATTGAGATACTCTAAGGCCCGAAAGGGGCTGTAGTGCTACAGAAAAAAAATTTAAGACGTCGGTAAGATATCTCGATTTAGACAGGAGTACGCTCCTATCAGGAGGAATTTTTGGTCAACCTATGAAATGCAGACAACTACGTTACAAAGCTAAGACATCTTTATTTGAGTCTATGGTGATATTAAGGGTCCCCTTTTTATTTCTTGCCTTTGTGCTCATTAAATGCTATTTCTTCAATTTTTAAAAATATTTTTTGGTTCAAAGGCATCCGATTGCAAGGGGAAGGGGTACACTTTTGTTATAAATTTTGACTATCTCGGCCCCTTAATATTGTTTCTTTGTCAAAATACTTGGTGTATTATTTATTTATTATTAAATTCCATTGAACAGATTAAAATACAATCCAAGTACAAAGAAAATAATTCATGATATGAGTTTAGAATTATGAAAAATACTATTAAAGATGCTACAAAAATAAGAAAATAGAAGAAGTAAAGTTACATAAAAAACTCTACCATAGACGGTCTCAAGTCCTTTTGAGAATGGAGGAAGGGACGCCCTTGTTTCCCCAACCCACAGCCAGTCAATGTGAATTAAAAATACTGGCAGTCCAGGAAACGAACTGGACTGGTAATGATATTCAAGTCATGAGATCCCACACAATATTCAATAGCGAGAAGCCTACTGGAAAGCGAGAATTTAGAGTGGCCTTCATTGTGGGTAGGGAGTTCAAATCGCACGTTATTGATTTCAAGGCAATAAACAAACAGTTGTGCGCGATCCGCATCAAGGCGACATTCTTCAAAATCTTGCTGATCAATGTTCACGCCCTGACTGAAGAAAAGGACTAGTCGCCTTATTGCCTACAAACGACACAATAATAGAGGGTGCGCACGGTATTTGAGGACGTGCATAAATGTGAATATAACTTCGCGATTTTTTTTTTTTTTTTTTTTCCTTTTCAGATAAGAAACGGCGGACTACAACATCATTCAAGAAATGAAGAGACATGCTGTCAAGTGCAAGCGATCATAGACGAGGACCCTTCAAAACCAATGAGTGTCCTTGCGAGTGAGCTTTATGTTTTTGAGCGCCTTATTCGTAGAGTCGTCCACGAAGACCTTCGGTATAAGTCTTACGTGATGCGCAGAGGACAGTTCATGTCGGAACGAACACGGAAACAGAGAGTTCTCCGATCAAAACGTCTTTTAAACAAGATCAAACACCCTGAGGCGCCCAAAATGTTATGGTTTTTTTTCCGACGAAAAAAATTTTGACCAAGATCAAAAGACCAATCGCAGAAATGACAGATGGCTATGTTCAAATCCTACGGAGGTTTATGTTGTTATGCACACAAAATTTTCAGCTACTGTTATGGTTTAGGGTGTTGTCAGCAGCGAAGGACATATGTTGCCACCACACTTTTTTACTCAAGAACTCCGAGTGAACTCTGCTGCATACATCGAGGTTTTGGAAACGGTAGTGAAACCCTGGATAGACAATGTAAGCGGAGGCGGACCATACATTTTTCAACAATACTCTGCTCCTTCATATAAAGCGATGGCCACACAAGATTGGATGGCCAAAAATTTTCATGACCACATAACACCGAACCTATGGTCACCTAGCTCCCCAGACTTTAATCCTTTGGATTTTTACGTATGGGGCGTAGTTGAGCGTGAGACCAATAAGCGTCCTCATAATACCACTCCCTCCCTGAAGACTGCAATTAATGCCGCTATGGTCAATATGAACAAGGAGTATTTGATTCGGGCATGTAATCGTTTCCGAACTCGGATCGAAGAGGTTATTGCTGCTAATGGCGATCTTATTGAATAACTCTAACGCCACATATTAATTTAACGTTGTATAGAAAATTCCTGAAATTTCATTAAATTTTGTTAAAAATACAAGCTAATTAATTTTACTCTCAAGTTGTCCTCAAATGCCGTACGCACACGTTAATTCTGGGTGATTTCAACGCTAAGGTTGAGACATCTCAACGACTGGAGGACATAGCCTCCACGATAAAACAAATGATAACGGCCAGCGCCTCATCGACTTTGCATGTAGCAAAAATCTAGTCATACGTTTGACTTGCTTTTCACATTGACGCATTCATAAAATGATCTGAGCATCACCGGATGGCCACACACAAAACCAGATCGATCATGTTCTGATCCAGCAACGTTTGGCCTCGAGCAAACTTGACGTCCGGACATACTGAAGGGCCAATTGTAACTCACATCATTACTTGATCAAATTAACCTATCGATGTCGTATACTAGAAAAATTTTACATCGAAAGGCTCCAAATGGTGTCTGTGGCCAAAAATTTCACGGAGACTTTCGACAATTAGTTAGCTCCCATCTTATCAGACGCGTCGTTAAAAACAAGTAAACAGCTCTGGATGGAAGTGAAAGCGGCTATTAAGACCGTGTCAGAACAGACGATCGGACATTAACCCCGGCGCAAGAGAAATGATTGGTTCGATGATGAGTGCCAGAATGCATTAGACAAAAAGAATCAGGCGTACAAAGATTACGTAGGTAGGATAACCAGGACGAAGAGAGAATACTATGAAAATCTCAGAAGAGTAGCGAATAAAATAATTAGAACTAAGAAAAGAAAACACTATGACAACCAATTGAGAAGTATAGATGTAACTTTAGCGAGCAACAATACAAGACCTTTGACACATCGTACTTTAGCTTCTTCTCAAAATTCAACTTCTTCATAGCAAACTACGAAGCTCCAGCCTTCGTACTGAACTTGGTTGACTGGCTGGAGTTTTTTGATAGCTTGGAGTGTGAGAAAGCTCTGAGTATGTTTTATAATTACCTCTATGAGTTGATTAAACACTTCACACCTTTACAAGATCTTCACAAAGTAAAGCAGAAACCATGGCTAACTAAACAAGTACTTTGTGCCTTGAATGCTAAAAGTAAAGCACACCGCCGTTTCAAGCGTCGTGGTACTGAAGGATCCAGAGTCCGCTTTTGTGATCTGCGTGTTGTAGCAGAAAAAGAACTAAAGACTGCAATTAAAAACTACTTCAGTAGCTTGAAGAGTTCCCACATTTCGAATAATGCGAAACCATTCTGGTCATACATTAGATGCTTCAAGTCCTCCTCTTCTGTCCCTCCTTCAGTCCACTGGAAGAATATCGTTCCCTCAGTTCTTCTCGTCAACTTTTATTCCTTCTCATGTCTCCGATCCAGTTAGTACACCTGTACTTCGGTCCATTGACATTTCTTCACTTTTCACCGACCTTAATCCTAATATATTTCACCTGGTCCTGATGGCTTGCCGAGTATTTTTGTATTTGTTGCTCTTCAACCTCAGTCTAAAGACTGGTACTTTCCCTACTTATTGAAAAAGAGCAATCGTTGTTCCTATTCTTAAAAGTGGGGATCCTTCTTCGGTGTCCAATTATCGTCCTATTTCCTTAATTTCCTGTTTTCCAAAATTGCTCAAGCGTTTGGTACATAACCAGCTTTCACTTTCATTTACCCCTATCTTGTCGAAGGAACAACATGGGTTTCTCGAAGGTCGCTCTACGGCCTCAAATTGAATTGAATTCACCAATTACATTGCTAAGGCCCTAGGCAATCGATTGCAGGTTGATGTTATCTTCACCGACTTCTCGAAGGCGTTTGACATGGTCAACTATCAACTTCTTTGTTACAAACTAAAAGCTTTTGGGGTTGCTGACCCTCTCTTTTCATGGATGGACTCCTACCTGTCCTCTCGTATATGTTGCGTTAGTTACTGTGGAACTACCTCTATTCCATTTTATCCATCCTCAAGGTTCCATTTTAGGTCCCCTCCTATTCCTATTGTTTATAAATGATCTTCCTTCGGCTATCGCCTTCAATTGCCTACTGTATGCCGATGAATTCAAAGTCTTTCGAGCTATCAGGTCTGTACAAGATTGTCAATATTTCCAACTATCCAACTATCCAACTATCTCTGTCTTAATGTTGCCAAATGCTATAAAATGACTTTTAATCTAAATCAATCTCCACTGACTTTCACCTATATGTTAAATGAAGTCCCACTCGCTGCTGTGAGCTCTGCTAAAGATCTTGGTGTTACTTTTGATAATAAGCTCAATGTTGAGGCACACACTCTAATCGCGACTACTAGGGCCTCAAAAATATTGGGACTTATTTTCAAGCATGCTTATAAACTTAACAATATATCTACCCCCGTCCGCTTGTTTATCTGTCAATACACGACGTATATTACTATACAAGTTGAGCCACGTTGTAGCCTATGCAGACGGCAAAGCTTACGACGCAGTCGAGGAAAAATACATCAAACACACAAAATATCAAACTTGGCGAATATAGTATCAAAAATATGAGCGAATTTGTGTATTGAGGTGCCAAAAAAATGAAAATGGGTAATTAATACAATTAATTACCCGTTTAATTAATACAACTCGCAAATAAAATACTTTATTCAACTTTGACAAACTTGAAGACCAGCTGCATACACAGGAAAATAAAGCTCCAAGTATACAAATCTGTGATAAGACCTGTGTTATGCTGTGGGTGTGAAACATGGCTCCCCTCATCCGAGCATCAACAAATATATTGAACGCCTTTGCGTGACGGGTCCTGAGGCAAATAATCGGAGCGAAGCTAGACGGGGACCAATAGCGAATTCGAAGGAACTGTATGAAATTTTTGACGGACCGGAGGTCTCAACGATTGTAAGACTGCGGAATCTGCAATGGGCTGACCGGGTGCATCGTATGGACGAACAATGGATACCCAAGACGGTAGTCGCTTGGAGAACTGAAGGCCAGAACGCTGCTCGGATTTCGAGGTTGGAGGACACGGTTGATGGATCGAGACAGTTGGAGGCGCTAATTGCAGGAAGTGAAGGCCTGAAAGGGGCTGTAGTGCTGCGAAGAAGAAGAAGAAAGTTACATAAAAATGAATTAAACATATTAGTAAGAGCTAGGAGCCTTTTTAGTTTGAAAACAAAATATGAATCAGACAAAGGGCTAAGCTCTAGTTTGTCATGCTTCCTAATTATTCGCAAAATGGGTGAATAAAAACAAATATTTCTAAGAGCAAACGGAGCTACAAAAAATGTATTTATCCAACAAGGACCTGTATCTAGATGGAAAGGTAACTCAGAAGACAGTGTTGAAAATATTTGATGGGTACAACGAGGATACAAAAAGCACAGATCCAGGTAGATACGATGGGACAACAATGTTGGGAGGCAAAGGAAGGCTAACCGAGATTCATAAGGTTGATATGGGAGTTTGAACTTATTGAACAAGACACGAATAAATTTACGCTGAAAATTCTCTAATGAGTTGACGAAATATGAGTACCGAGAAGACCAAACGACGGAGGAGTTTGCAAAGATAGGACGGACAAGTGAAGAAACAAGTTGAAGTAGCAGGAGAGTGCTCCTACCAGAAGAGTATTGTAAAAAAATTAGTAAATCAAACAATATATTCTGCATATTAAAACTTGACTAATATAAATATTCCATAAATTGAGTTCGAAGAATTATTATGGCTATTATATTTTTATATTTGCCGCCATTTTGTTTCAAGTGTTTTGACCCCGTCGTTTAATTAGTCATGATAACACATCAATAATACAAACCGTTTCTAAAATTTTTATCGAAATTCCTGCATATAGGGTTTTCCAATAAGAGGTGTTATCTTGAATAGATCTTATGATTTAACACCTTGCGACTTCTTCTTTTGGGGCCACGTGAAAGAAAAGGTCTATGCCAACAGCCCAGCGTCGATTCAAGACCTCAAAGATAGAATTCGTGAGGCTATCGAGGACATAGCGCAGCCACTTTGCGATTTGGTTCTGGAAAATTTCATCAAAAGGATATGGTCCTGTAAGCGTGGTCGTGGTGGTCATTTGCCTGATGTTATTTTTTACTATTAACGGCATACCTTTTTCTTTATAATGAAATAAACATTTGATCATTTGTATTAAAAAATGGTATTTTTATTTTAATATCAAAATAACACCTCTTATTGGAAAACCCTATATTTATAGTGGCTATGTCCGTTGCAAACGTGTATCTCCCTAGTATCACGTGTTAATGTTGTTGTAATTGTTAAATATTCAATCGGCTATAACTTAGCTGTTTATTGTTCGATTATTGTGAAATTTTCAGAACACATACAAATGCTTTCAAAAAACTTAAATTGTAGTTTTTGAGAAATTTAAGGGTCCCATTTTGGTTTTATAGGCAAAAACGTAAAACTTATAAACTATTATTAACAAAGTTTATCGAATTTTGACTTCTAAGGTATTTGTTGCCCTTGTACTTGTAAAGTTACACCTCTGTGATTTTTTTCAGATTTTTTGCGTCAAAGGTATCCAATCGCGAGGGAGGGGGCACACAATTTTCGTACATTTCCTCTTCCCCTGCACCCCTCAAAGCATTTTAAGCCATTTTAAGACCTGTTTTGAAAAGTTCTCATTAAGACCTTTCATTTGATACCCATATTGCCTACATGCGAAGAAAACTTTTTTTTTCAGGGGCAACTCCCCTATATGGGGAGACCCCCTTAAAGACTTTATAAATTTCTTTTCGTGATGAAACTTTGAAGAGGGCGTCACTTCGCACCTACCTACAAAATCTTATGTTTCTAGCTAATATAGTTTGCGAGAAAAAGTGGTGTGACACACGGACGGACGGATGGACAGACGGACGGACGGACAGACAGGACACGAAACTAGTAGGGTATTGTAAAATCATTTTACAATACCCTAAAAAAGTGAACAGGAGTAGAAATATTATTGAATTTGTGAGCCTGTTTCGATGTCTTAGACGTAACATTAAGAATGTGAGCATCAAAACTGGGCAGAGAATCAAAAATAGCACCAAGATTCTTATCGGAATTCAGAACAGTGAGAGGAACATCATTTGAGGTATAGCTAAACGTTAATGGAGAGATCTTAAGGGTAAAAAACATTTTACTGCGTTCGGCAACGTTAAGGCAGAGATAATTATATGCACAACAGCTATACAAAGCACATAAATCTTCCTGTAAATACTGACAACCATGTATAGACCTAGCTATGCGAAATAATTTAAAATTATCTGCATATAATAGGGAAAGAGAGGTGATTACCGATCGAAGATCATTTACAAACAAGAGGAACAAAAGCGGGCCAAGATTGGAACCTTGAGGAACACCAGAGGAAGGATAAAATGGAATGGAAGATAAACCACAGTAATTAATACAACATATACACGAAGACAGATATGACTTTATCTATGATAAAAGAGGACCAGCAACGCATTCAATTTGTAGTAAAGAAGCTGAATGTTGCCGATATCAAACGCCTATGAAAAATCGATAAAAATTACAACAACTTGCAAGTGATTATTTCATGCCCTTGCAATGAAATCAGTGAACTTCATCGAATTCGTAGAGGTAGAACAACCTTTAAAGAATCCTTGTTGCACTGAAAGCCGGTTGTGTATCAGACTCTCAAATAGGTTAGGAAAACAGGAAAGTAACGATTTTTTTTTTTGTGGTAGGGAGGTGAATGCTATTTATGCACAGAGTGTGGGACTCCCATCGCAACTGGACTACCCACTAAACACCTCCCTTGTCAACCTGAGAACCCAGCCTGGAACCGTTTGACACATTACTTCGGGCCAGGTCTCTTTTTGTTACGCCGTGGGGTGCGTTCAAGCTGGGGAGTCCCCCTTCTAGCGGAAGGGGAGGGGGGAAGAGGAAATGCCAAAAGAGCGATCCCCCAGCCCCAGCGCCCCCAGCTGCTGTGAGTCCCTTTTATATTTTAGGACTGCCCGAGCATAATGTGCCACCTGGTTCCATTTGTCAACAGATTCGAGCATCATCGCAACTATATTATCCGGGGTGAGCTCTCCCATCTCCCTGTAGAGTTCCCTTCACAGCCTGACCCATTTTGACACGCAAAAAATGTGTAACAGGCGTTGTCCTCCTCTCCTGGGCAAAACCGACAGTCGGGAGACCGTGACTTACCGATCTTGTGCAGGTAAAACTGAAAACACCCATGCCCGCTCAAAAACTGGGTCAGATAGAAGTCAGTCTTACCATGCCTTCGATTCAGCCACGGTCTCACATCCGGGATGAGGCGCGCAGTCCATCTTCCCTTCGTGCAATTCACCCAAGACTGCTGCCAATCGTTGAGCGAGCGCTGCCTCTCCTCGTGGACAACCATCTCCCTCGCATCCTCGCTTCGGCACAAGTAAATAACGCGGCGCTCTCTAGCAAGGAGGGCGACAGGTATCACGCCTGCAATAACTCTCGCCGCCGAGTCGGAGACTGTTGGATACGAAGATGCAATTCTCAGTGCTGCTCTTCTCTGTACCTGTGCCAAACGTTTTCGGTATACCTCCTTGCTGAGAACGTCGCCCCATACCTCTGCTACGTACAGTAGCACTGACCCTACAGCACTCATCAAGAGGCGTCTTCTTGATGGGCTAGGTCCCCCTATGTTGGCCATAAGTCGACTCAGCCAGTATTCCCGAAACAGCCTTCTCAGCCGTTGCCCTGATTTGCTCAGAGAAACTCATCTTCGAGTCGATCAGTAGCCCCAGGTTCTTCATCGCTGGCTTCGATTCGCTTTGTATGTCTCCAATACTGATCATCCTTACTCTAGGGATTCTCTTTTTTGTCAAGATGACCACTTCGGTTTTCTCCAGTGCTAAACTCACCCCGCGCGCAGTCATCCAGTCCCTCACTCGGCGCATTAGCATACCTAGCCTAAGTTGCGATTGTTCAACGGTGCGTCCAGCGAAAGTAACGATATTGGACGCTAATTGGGTGCAGAAGAAGGATCACCACTCTTGAGAATAGAGACGATGTTGGCTCTTTTATAGTAAACAGGAAAACTGCCCGTACTTAAACTAAAGTTGAACAAGAATGCCAGAGGAACGGATAAAGAAGCCGCTAAAGATTTTACAGAGATATTAGGTGATCCATCTGGATCGAGGGAAATTTTGAGGTTAGGGGACTTACTGATGGTTTTGACTTCAACGACATCTGTTCTAAACAAGGAAACGTCAATGGAGATGAAGATATGGTATGTTAACAGGATAGGAGATGCAGGACAAAAGATCAGGTGTAAAAGTGAAACAAAAATATTCAGAAAAAGGTTTGGAGCTCCTGGAGGAGAAGAGCTCACAATATATTTCCAGTGGACAGTGGAAAGAACAGAAGACGAGGCCTTAAAGACCCAATGTAAGACCAGAAAGGCTTCGCGTTTTCGCTGCGAAATATTTAATACAACAATAATACGAAATATTTAATACACTAATTTAAACGCATGCAGTTGATGTGTTTAAATCTCATGTGATATCACAAAGCCACTTAAAAGTTGTGAAATCTATGTTAATCAGAAATAGAATACTAGAATACAGCTTGTTACGTAGTACCTAACTCAATGTACAAAATGTTTGAAAAATGCAACTTGACTTCTCATAGTACTTCTGATAATCTGCATCATCATAACAATTGAATTATTTGTTAGCTGAATTTGAACCTGTTATGCAGGAACAAGTTTTGAAAAAAGAAACGAGAACAAATTTACTCAATTAAAACTTTGGAAAATGTGTTCATTAACATTATGTCTGACTTTATAAAATACTATATTATGAAAGCTTTTATTAAATTGAAATATTATCAGAATACCCTCGTGACACTAGCGAAATTAACTCTGTTAATTAAGAATATTTCAGTTTATCAAACCAATTTTTTTTAAAGTTATAATTATATTATATTTTTAGAATTTATATTAACCTCAAACTAACAGAAGTTACGTTAGAACAATTATCAGCACTTGGCTTGTCTTTATTTCCCTATTCATCATTTCCCATACATAGCTTCAGAAACATCAATCACTACTGGCTCCTCAGGAATTCTGCTTCAGAACCCATCGAATGTTCCACACTTGATGAGTTCTTTGAGCGAATCCTGAACATATTCTCTCACTTTAGAATTAACTAGGTATCTGATTAAACATTCTTTCAAATTAATAGTTTTACATAATTTCATAAATACTGTCATTTTTCAATTTGAATTCTTTGTAAAAGGATTCTTCGAGCCCAAGGCAGAGCATATCTAGTATATATGCTTAGTTAGTAGTATATATGCTCTGCCCAAGGCGAGTTCTCCTCAATTCTGCAATTTCCGAGCCGATCACGTTCAATCGTTCAATTGCACTCTAAATGAACACAAATAAGTGGATTGCAATGCTGTCAACGATGTTCGATCACTTGTGTTTCGGCTCTTGTCTAGTTCGGTCGTACGGGTACGTTCGGGTTCTTGAGGAGATTCCATATGCATTTATTTAGTATACTTTGAGAAGTAGTTACGCGTGTGCAGTCTTTTGAAATCAGCCGTCGTCAGTTTTAAATTTTTATTTGATATTAGTCTCGATTATTCACGTTATCAGTTTCGCGAGTGAATAGTGAAATTTCCATACATGATCAGTTTCGGTAAGTTAATACTCGTACACTTCATTATTTACTGCCTATACTTTTATATGAGTTTACCGAATCCTATTAAATAAAATTCACTTCATTTGAAATAAAAGTTGATGTAAGTAAAAATGATAGAGAACATTAAGGATTTTCGCCTCAGATGAAATTATTTTACCTTGCTCTATGGGAAGCCGTTATCTGCCACGACACGATTCATCCTGTCAGTGGGATATCTTAACATGGAATTCTAGACGTAAATTTAGCTCAACTTAATGACAAATTAGTGGAGTCCCAGTAATAATCTGATTTCAGAAAATAATTTCAAAGAGATATTTTGCATGTGCAAATATCGTACCAAATGAATTTCAGACTAACTTGTTTGATCATGCAGAGTTGACAGTGATGAGCCATGTTTCATGGTTCTTTTGATAAAGGTTACAGAAATATTTGCACTTCAATCTTTTTTTGTGCAAAACAATTTTTTGAAGTTTAATTTTGAAAGCCCTGGTTTTTAAAGCGAAAAAGCCTATACTCCAGTTTTAAGGTCTTTGGATAGCTATTACCTGAAAATGAAAGACGATAAAATATACCGGGTATTTGAAACCTGAATAATATCTTCCACACCTTTTTATCATGTACATTGTGTAGTGTATTGTAAAGTGGTGATTTTAATATGTACGTCCCGTCTTGGTCCAGGAAGTAGAGTTTACAATGGGCAAGATTTCTCTCATATAAACTTCGTTCTACGACGCGTAATGTGTCGTTACCGTATCAATCAGTGAAGTAGCAGTACTGATTTGACATTTGCAGCCTACTAATTGACATCAATTAGAGAAAAAATTGACGGCCGTGAGAATATTTTTGTGTGAGGCCAACAAATTGAAACTATGCCGTTTGACATTTGGCCCTGTGTCGTGTCGTAAAGCAGTCTTCCGTCCTTCAGTTAGTCCCTCAAAATCCGCATTAGATATTCTGGAACTTGAAAAGAGCTTTCTAGCGTATCCAGAATATCCACACATTTACCGGAGTTGAAGGTGATCCTAACGTTGAGTGTCACCGACAGGACGATCCGTCGCTTGGTGTGGCTACATGCCTGTGCCTTTTGGTCCACGCTTCTTTGATAAGGCTCTCTAGCACTTTCCCAGCCGTGTCTCGAATGCATACCGGGCGATATGCAAACGGTGATCCGAGATTTCCCTTCCCTTTGCTAATCAGTACAAGCCTCGCTCGTACCGGGAAAACTCCGTCCCCTAGGGAAGCGTTGAATGTGCTGAGCAGCAAGTCAAGACAATAGTGATAGACAAGTTGCAGCACCTCAGCTGGAATACCATCTGGACCTGTGAATGCTGTTTCACCATGGACCGCGTTAATATGGGATAAATGGGGAAGAATGCCCTCACAATCTCGTCTATCTTTCCATGAATGCAAGATTTCCTTGGGGAACTAAGCTTCCACTAACTAGCTTGTAGCTAAGGCACCACGGATCCTTGTTCACATTATCTACTAGATCTTGCCAGCAGCGAGCCTTGCTGGTGTTAATCAATTAACGAAGGCATTTCCTGACTGACTTATATACTGCTGCCCGGTTGCATGCCTCATCACGGTCCCGTGCGCATTGAGCCTTACGACGAAGCTTGTGACACTCCCTTTACTTTTCAACCAGTAAACTGTGGGCTTGCCATGCCGGGGTTTCCGACGGGGCGTAGAAGTGTTGCAACCAGTCGTGATAATGCAAACAGTCGTGATGAGTTAATCATGCAAGCAGTCGTGATGAGTTCATCATGCCTTGAGCTGCCAGTTCTTCTATCCCCTGCAAATCACCCTGCAGGGGAGCACCTCGACAAACCTCTCGACATCCATCTTTTCGATGCTCCACCCAATTGTAGAAAATCGAGAGCACGTACATCAAGAGACAACATCACTGCTCTCAACAGAATACACTGAGATCCACTGGCTGAGTAGTCCTCTAAGACTTTCCGATTGTGTATTCTCCGTACTAAGGACTCCGAGACGAATGTCACGCCCGGTATGGTTCTTTCACAGCCAATACGGCAGAAAGTCAGCATATTTCCGGTATTTAGTACGACAAGTGCCATCCTAGCCGCCATTTCTAGAATTCGTTTTCCCCGCGGATCTGCTTGAGGCATACCCCATTCAATTACTTTTGCGAGCATGTTTGCCGTCTGCGCTCGAGACCGCGCCCCCCAAAGATGGTATCGATTCGTTCGGCTTTAGGTACATACTGAAGACGGTGGTCCCTGAGCATCGAACCTACACGAAATCATCCCCCTGTAGTGAAATGGAAGTAGATTAATGTCCGTAAAGGACTGCAGCGATGATCTCGGCGAAAGAGGGTGGTGGGATCCGCCGAGGTTGGCCTTGTCTGAGGACGCGTGAATCCGCTGGCAGGCAAGCGTTGCGGTGTCGGGGGACGGGTTCTTTCCCCCAGCACAAGGACCCACTGCAAAAGAAATTCTGCATCTGTGAATTGAAAAGGTTCGAACGAATAGCGACCGAATCGAGAATGAGGTAACCTACTAAGGGTAAAAAGTTGCTTACTTAAAGGACAAATCGGGCCTGGAGAAAACAGACGGACTTAACAGGACTTCGTCGTTACCGACGATACTTATGTCTCTCAAAAAAGAGTGGGGCATCCTGGTGGAAATGTTACCCCCTCGCACCCTCCCGACCGGATCAAGATCCAAATGTAAGCGTGGCCATATATTTTCCATTTAAGTGAAAACCTCATACAAACATAATTTAATCATAATATTATATAAGGAAATCACATAACTCTATGCCATAAATAGGCAAGCGAGCGGAAGGCCACTTTACCCGAGCAAGAGCACCTGACACGCATAAAAAATGGTGAGCTCGCCCGATGTCTAGCTCATTATAGTGGAAGGGCCGGCAAACGTGGCGGGTCCCATACCCGATCAGTTTCTACGAAAGGAAAGACCGAGAGTACTTTTTAATTCAACATTTCTTTATTTTCCTTTATCCTAATGGCCACTAGCGGTTATATTACTCAAAAACCAAATTTCGCATTTAAACAACAACAACCATATCAAGATATAAAACGCTTGTGGAATTGCACGAATTACTTCTTCCTCTATGGCTTTTCTTTCAACCTCTAACTACCCATTTCTTTATCAACTAATCAACTAGTAGAGTCTATAAAATTAAATTAGTAACAACAATAATCTTTCGGTTATTGACTCTGTGGGATTTTTCTTGCTGTACAGTTAAAATCGATCCTTAAAGATCATCCTCTATAATTACAAACATTATTTCTAAATTTAACAAAAATTATTTTGTAACTTTCTCTTTGAATTCTCAGCACAATATAATATATGTCCGGGTTTCATATACCAAATACCTGAAAATACTTTTCAACATTCCAACAATATTTAAGTAACAATTTTTTTCAAAATGTTTTATCTCATAAATTTTTCATGATGTTTGAATTATTCAAATATCCATTATTGAATGCAAGTTAAAATTGAATTAATGTGCATATATGTGTATGCATCAAGTATTGTACATGATAAAAGAAACAAGAGGGTTCTTACCCAACATCCTCGCTGGGCGCCCGCTGATGAATGTGGGTGATACAATATTGCAGCAATACTTAAGTCCGTTATAGCTACTATTCAAATACAATTCCTATCAACTATACTTTAAAATTTCCAATAAATATTATTCGAGGGGCAGGAGTCTAGCTCCATTAATCTTTTATTCCGAAAATTAAATCATGTGATTAGCACCGAAAACCACCAGTTACTGTCACTAGTTTCTATACTACCAAAAGTTTGCAAAATTTTGAAACAGTTCAAAGACACAACTAGTTTAACAGCGATTTATATCTACTTCGGCGAGAGAAAGTAAATTAATTTTCAGGCAAAGTTTCTTGCATAAAAAGCTAATTCATCATCTGAAGTCGCACTCAACTGCCCACAATAGTTCACGAATCAACCGCCGATCGGTTCATTAGCCCACCAAGACATAATTCAATGCAAGGAAAGTGAATTGAATGCAAAAAGATAAGGATACTAAAGTACCATGAAGAGTTATGTAACAAAAAAATGACATCGTAATCAACATGTTTCTGCACGACCTAAATCGCTGGTGATTGGTTCGCGCGTTCGTCCATTCATGCAAAACTTCGTGTAACGAGCGCCAAACAAAATAAGTACAAATGCGTCAGCATTAAATAAGTGAAAGTTAGTCACTGATTGCTCTAGAAATTTATTTTCATGTAGGACGATTTCAAATGAACAAAAATTTCGTACTTCACACACAAACAAGCACACTCCATTTAGTTTCTACCGTTTCGATGCAAATCCGCTTTCAATGATACGGTTTTACTTTCAGTTACGATAAGAAGCACAAAACTGGTTGCCCATATTCGCGTTTAATATTTACCAATCGCATGAAATGCTGAATAAATGCATTTACTCCTAGATTGTTTAAACAGTTGAAGTGAATCAGAGATTATGATTCAATGATAGGAATTCTCTGCATCATTCACAGTGGTCGCATTGTTATCACCTCTTAACATTCTAGGAATTTTCGATTTATGTTCGGTTGGGCTGCGTATTGACGATTCCCGGCAAAGGATGTAACCTCTTTGAAAAAAAGTTTAATTTTCCGTTGTTTTTACGACACACCACCACTTCTGTTGCAACACCACTTCTGATGCAAAACATTGATTGCTTGCCCATAAATACTTTCAGTAGCATGTATAAGCCCAATAAATTTTCCTTGCTGATTCCTTCATTCTATCTGTCTTTTACATGAGCTTGGGCAATAGACACATCAACCTTTCACTGACACGATTTTGACTGAACCTACAGGGCCTTCCAATAAGAGGTATTCTTTTGATATTAAAAGAAAAATGCCATTTTTTAATATAAATGATCGGATGTTTATTTCATTATAAAGAAGAAGGTATGTCGTTAATAGTGAAAAATAACATCAGGCAAACGACCACCACGACCACGCTTACAGGACCATATCCTTTTCATGAAATTTTCCATAACCAAATCACAAAGTGGCTGACCTATGTCCTCGATAGCCTCACGAATTTCATCTTTGAGATCTTGAATCGACGCTGGGCTATTGGCGTAGAGCTTCTCTTTCATGTGGCCCCAAAGGAAGAAGTCGCAAAGACTTAAATCACAAGATCTCTGTGGCCAATTGTGATCACCTCTTCGAGAGATCTGGAAACTTTTCCCGTAAAAGATCAATGGTTTCGTTGCTTGTGTGGCACGTAGCGCCGTCTTGTTGAAAGTAAACGTTGTCCAGATCAACACCATCCAATTCTTTATGCAAAATATGGTGTAATGACGTTTGTGGGATGTCTAATTCCAAAGAACGACGAGGAATGGAATGCTCTGCCTGGATTTTCTTCAACACTTTCGGCTACATCAGCAATATTCTCGGCTGTTCTTGAGTGACGTTCTTCACATCACTAAGCTCGAATTTTTCCACCAATTTCTGTATTGCGGCCCCGCAAGGTGCTTCACGACGACCCAAAAATGTTCGAGTTTTACGAACCGTCCCTGCGAAATTTTTACCATTTCTATAGTGAATTTTAATAATTTCAATGCGTTGTTGATGCGTGTATGGTTCCATTTTTATTAATGGTGTAGTTTCTACTTGTCAAATGTCAAAAAATGTGAATGTGTGAATATAAAAGTTTTCGTTTTGAGGAGAAATCGCAAATAAGCTTAGAGCAAAACAGGAAGAATTTTGAATTTTCAAAGCGAGCATACGGCGCCTTAACTACGCTGCTTGTCAATAGTAGGCCCATCCCAGGTCAAATTGTGTACAGCACGTAGTATCCACACTCAATCCACCCTCCGGAAAAATCCGTAGATAAGTCGAAGAATGCACCATAAATCCTCGGCAACAGGTAAGCGGTTAACGCTGATGCAACGACTGGTGCGAATGTAAACATGTGTTTCGATGAGAGATTTCAGGATTACCAGATCTCAAAAAAGTAATAATTTTACAGAAAAACAAAATCATTCTATGCATTCTTTAGTTTTCTATTAGCATCTGGCGGCACTCCCATGTTCTGAAATGCGTAAAAGAACACGTGCGCCGGAAATTTTATTTGCGTTTTGTTTTGTTTTTTGAATACAACAGGCCGCGGCTCAGCTAACGTACCCTGGACCAGCTGACCGGCTCCTGTGAAAATTTAGAAAGTGTGCAAGCCAGGGTAAATTGAAGGTGTGGATACTATGTGAATGTACTATGGTGTACAGCATCGTTGCTTTGTACTGAAATAATGGGTGTTATTATTTGCTCTCAACCATACTGAGAATATTGCTTCCAACCAATTCCTTTCAAATATCAATAAAACAATAATATTGGATTATTTCCATATCTTTTATTATAATAATTCATGTATTGTATTTTGAATTTCGCTTTACCTATTATAATACGTAAATTAGCATTATAAGAAAACAATGAATAATTTTTTTATTTTTCTTCCCTAGCTTCTCGCATTCATTTATAAATATTCATTTCGATAATCGACCATTCTGTGCTACTTTATTCTTTTTATTCTTAAAACATTCAAATTTTATGCGCTTAACTTAGTTTATAATTCCACTTAATTGTTTTCGCTCGATTAGTAGAAATTATAGGTTAGTACCCGAAAATCCAGTCATTTCGAAAATATATGTGCATTCCTGCCCTATATTTATATTTGTTTTTTTTTTTGTTACGATCAATTAGACAATCCTACAATTCGTTCAAGCATCATCTTTTAGCTGAAAGAGAATGAAAATAATTTAATACTTTACAAAATTCTGAGCTATACTCAAAAATCGAATAGGAGCGCAGCGATGCTCTAGTATTCTCTTATTATGTATAGTTTGTGTTTCTAGTTTATTACTATACTGTTCATCATCTGTCGTTTCTTTTATGTACAAAACTGTAAAAAAATTATTGGTAAGAAAATGTTATTTATGCAATGCATACTGTTTATTTATGTAGTTAACACGAATCAAGTCTGTAACTGACACATTTACTCTCATATGTATACTCGTAGTTGATAACTATTTCAAAGGTGTTTCTTATTCTTTTATTTAATTTTTTTTTAATTGAATACAATGATTGGATATGGAAAATGGGGTGATACTATAGGTATTTTGAGTGATCATGCAAATATTCTTTTAGACTTTTTGGATATTATGGATTTGAAATGCTAATTTAAATGTGCAGTTTTTGTAGTGAAGTTATGAGTTATATGTCAATTTTTTCAACGTAAAATTTACAATAAATAATATGAGCATACTTTTTATGTTTGGTGATTGGTATACTATTTATGATTTCTGATGAATAGGTGAAACCTGTCTTTTATTTTATTCAAAATTTTGATTTGGTCAATTTAACTTTTGTTTTAACATTTTTCAAATTGAAGTTTCAGTTTATAGTGGTCAAATTGCGAAAACTTATTTTTGTGGGATTAACTTTTATTTCTAATTTCGATTTACATTAGTCCTTCTATCTAATACGAGACATGGGGTAAGCATGATTAATATCGTTCGGATTTGTGATAAAAGTACAGTTTTATATTTTTTGTTACATATAAAAGCACCAATTTTGAATTTTTTTCTAATTTTTATATTTAAACACAGTTTGCATTCACTTCAACATTTAATCTATCAAGCCTAGCTTGTTGGGACTTGGTGTCATTATTTCTTTGAACTTGCTTTTTTTTCTAGATTTAGGCTACTATCAGTGCTGCTAAAAATCATCCGTTTTTGATTTTAATTTTCGTTTACTTTGATGTACGAGTATGCTGTCTTATAAGTTTCTAGATGATTCTGTAAAGATATTTTGGTTACTTCGTTTCTTATATTGTCCTTAAAATTCGTTTAGTTCTTGTATATCTAATTTTCATGAATTGTGTTGGTAATAATAAGGACGAATGTGTCAAAGTGAGGAAACACTAAAAATTGTATTCAGAATCAATTGAACATGCTTATAGAGCTGTTGACGATATTTATTCAGACTTTTGACTGTGGAACTGACAATCCTACTAGGAGTAAACGAGGCCAAGTAAAAAAAGCGCAGCTATTTGATGCAGATTTCAGTAATTCAATTTTCTAACCAGTGTAATTCAATAGAAGATATTAAAATACTTAGAAATGTAACCCTCGTTAAATTACTGTTCAAAAGAATCTGTCTTATTCGTCATTGTGTCCTGGAATATGCAAGCTGAGACAAAATTTACCAATTGAAAAGTTTGCATTTTCTACTAGTCAGAGTGTTCACCCTTTTTGCAACAGATCTCCACTTCAAGTCTAATTGCATGGCAATGAATTTATTTAAGTGGCTCGTCTGTCAGACTATGTGCCCAGGCGTTGTGACGTGTGCTGAAGTCAGTTGATAATCACACACTCAAGCATGAAACTGACCATATCCTTGAGAGTACCATCATGGTAACAAGATTCTTTATAGCCAATCTCAATGCCAAGACGTGATTTGAACTAGTGCGCGATTATTATTATTAGCAGATGAAGCATTTAAAGACTTTATTAAACTAATGATGTGAAAGCAATTATACTGCCTTGTTTAAAAACTTATACTTAAAGAGCTGTCATGTTTCTCAAGGATACAGAGCGATTAAGTAATAGTAGAATTCAATGGACTAAAATTGTAGAGTATTTCCATATTTCGTATGAAGTCCGTACATGCTTTGCCTTAGTAGATATAATGTGATAGTTGAAAGGTAAACGGTGAACCAATGGAAAGCTTGATAATGGAATCAGGTTTAAAACAAGGACTTTCCCCAATAGTTTTTAATATTGCGCTAGAACACATCATCAGGAAAACACCAGCTGAAACTTCGGTTACACTAAAGTTCAAGTCCACACAATTGGTAGCATATGCTGATGACGTTAATATTCAGATGCCAAAGGAGCATTTCTAATACTAGATTCTGAAGCAAATCGAATTGGCTTACGAGTTAATAAAAGTGAAACTTAATTCATGACTCAAACGAGGAAGAAAACTCCAGTTCGACAAAACTTGACCGTAGGATAATATAACGTTGAAAGTGTGGATAATTTCATATATCTTGGAGTCAATCTGAATAGAAGATGCGCCGGAAAGGACGAGATTAGACACCGCATAAACATCGCAAATAAAGTCTTTTACTCCATACTTCCCATTCTAAGGTCCTGAGTTGTGCACAGTCAGCATAAGCTTCGTATTTACAAATCACTAGCCAAACCAGTGCTGTTATATGCAAGTGAAACATAGCCCCTGACGAACAAATCTGAAAAGGTATTGCCTATATTTGAACACAAGTGCTACGAAAAATCTAAGGCCCAGCGCAACAAGGAACACAGTGGAGACAACGTTACAACGAGGAGTTGTATGGATTATTTGATGATGCATGTGTATAAAAATTGCAATGGGCGGACCATGTTGAAAGAAACCCGGCTACCCAAAAGAACATTAAAAGGTAGAACGCAAAGGTAGATGTCCAGTGGGAAAACCGTTGACTCGATAGGAGGGCACGATACAAGCTGACAGAAGATCCTCGCTGGGAGTGGTTAACTGGCGGACAAGGTCACAGAGCCGTGATAATTCGAGGAAATTAATCCTGGAGGCTTGGGCATTCCCACCATAGATGATGATGACATATGTAAGAAAAAGAAGAAAATAGCTTAAACAGCGATTTCCCAAAGAACAGGTTGCCGCAGATTGAAACAATAATATGTACGCTGTTCTTTTTTTCTCTCATGAGAAACATATATATATATATATATATATATATATATATATATATATATATATATATATATATATATATATATGTATATATATATATATATGTATATATATATATATATATATATATATATATGTATATATATATATATATATATATATATATATATATATATATATATATATATATATATATATAAAGTGTGCTTCATTATGAGGTTTGATATTCAATAGGCTTTTTTTGACTCTTGTCAAACGTTAATGTAATTTTTATTCAGTATTGCTTAACAAATCATCACGGAAAGACTTACTACTTATTCAGCTGTGTTACGAAAATCAGCGTTCTGTGAGAAATGTTTTTCGTACTCTAATAGCAACTTATGGTGCGCATTGTCGACCTATCGAAGACTATATCAAATACCATCCGCAAATTTGAATTGGCCGTCTAGATCATGTGAGATCACGCCTTAAGATTATCTCCTTTGGGTTCCTGGTATTCTGAGATAAGCCAGCTTCGATCGACGCTTTACAAGCCAACATTACTCGTGTCATTAGCGAGATACCGGTCGCTATGCTGAAATGCGTCATCCGAAATTGGACCCTCAGGATGGACCATTTACGGCGTAGTCGCAGTAAACATTTGAACGAGATAATCTTTAAAACGTAAATATCATAGATTGTTCTTTTGGCTCACAATATAACTTGAATTCAACTTTATGCTTTTTATTTTAGATTAAAAACCAACCCCGTAATGCATGACCCTATATATATATATATATATATATATATATATATATATATATATATATATATATATATATATATATATATATATATATATATATATACAATAAATATATATATATATATATAGATAAGGTTTTGCATTAGGGACAGAATAATTATGTATCTTTATATGAACGCATCCTTAAAAATTTTTTAAGGAACTATCAATGTCAAAACGTTAGCGAAAGTTAACATTGTCATTATGTAAAGTTCACGACCCAGCAACGTTTGGAAATTATTAAAAATTACTTTTAATTACAATTATCAAAAAATCTCTTCAACGATGAAGCTCATTTCTGGCTCAATAGCTTTGTTTATAAGCAAAATATGTGTTATTGGTCAGCAACAAGCTCACATGTGCTTCTTGAGATATTGTTACATCCGCAAAAAATTTTCATGCCGGAGGTGTGATTGGGCCGTATTTTTTTGTGGATGAAAACAACCGCCATTTTACCGTTAATCGAGAGCACTATCGTGTTATGTTGGAAGATTATTTGTGGCCAGAATTGGATGAACTTGACATCAGCGATATGCGGTTTCAACAAGACGATGCCACTAGCCACAGAGCACGCTTCACAATCGATTTATTGAAATTTATTTATTTATTGTTATGTCCATAGTACAAAACCCTCTATATATATATATACGTATATATATATATATATATATATATATATATATATATATATATATATATTTATATGTATATATATATATATATATATATGTATATATATATATATATATATATATATATATGTATATGTATATATATATATATATATATATATATATATATATATATATATATATATGTATATATATTTATATATATATATATATATATATATATATATATACATATATATATATATATATATATATATATATATATATATATATATATATGTATATATATATAATGTATATATATATATATATATATATATATATATATATAATGTATATATATATATATATATATATATATATATATATATATATATATATATATATATATATATATATATATATATATATATATATATATATATATATTGGGTCTATAACTTAATTCGTGCGGTTTTTTTTCCAAATTTGAACGTTTATTGAAGAAAAAAATTTTACAATAGTATTATTCAAAGTATTGCCCATCTGAAGCTGACCTTTTTCCATCTTTCTGGCATGTTGTGGATTCCATCCCAAAAGAACTGCGCTAGCTTGGCAGCCAAGAATAAATCAAGCCAATTTTTGAAATACTGCTCTGATGTAAACCGTATTCCAGTGAGGGCGTTCTGCATCGATCGGAACAAATGATAGTCAGAAGGGGCAAGGTCTGGGCTATAAGGCGGGTGGGGTAAAACTTCCCATCCACTATTTTTCAAATAGTTCTTAACCGGAAAAGCAAGGTGGGGCCGAGCGTTGTCGTGATGGAACATTATTGCCTCGTGTCTGGTCGCATATTCCGGGCGTTTTTCGGCTACTGCTCTCTTCAAACGGATTGGTTGTGTTCGGTAGCGTGCTCCATTGATGGTTTCACCCGGTTTTAGCAGCTCATAATACAGCACACCCCTCTGATCCCACCAAATACAGAGCGTTACCTTCGCGCCATGGATATTCGGCTTTGCCGTTGATTTGGTTGGTTGGCCGGATTTCACGTATGATTTCTTGCGCTTGGGGTTGTCGTAATGGATCTATTTTTCATCACCAGTAACAATCCGATGCAAAACTGACTTCCTCTTGTTGCGTTCCAGCAGCATTTCGGATATGCAAAACCGCATTTTGACGTCTCTCGGCTTGAGTTCATGTGGAACCCAATTTCCTTGCTTTTGAATATATCCAGCTGCTTTTAAATGTTCTGCGAGCTCTTTTTGTGTTTGGCAACAATCTTTATCGAGTAATGCTTCCAGTTCTTCATCTTCAAACTTTTTTGGCTGCCCAGGATGTTCATCGTCGTCCAAGCTAAAATCACCACTTTTGAATCGTGCAAACCACTTTTGGCAGGTTCGCTTAGCTAGAGCATGTTCACCATAAACTTCCACCAAAATACGATGACTTTCGGCAGCAGTTTTCTTCATATTAAAGTAATGAAGAAGAATTCCCCACAAAAACACTTTTTCAGGAACAAAGTTCGACATATTTGAGTGAAAAAAATTATTTTTGTTAACGCTTCAAATGAATGGCATACACTGAAAAGACGTACAATGAGAGTAGCTTTCCAACGCAGGTTCGGAATATTGGAACGATGTAATACTATACAAGTTACGCCATCTCTTAGCAAACCGTACGAATTAAGTGATAGACCCAATATATATATATATATATATATATATATATATATATATATATATATATATATATATATATATATATTTATTTATATATATATATATATATATATATATATATATATATATATATATATATATATATATATGTGTGTGTATACAGATTTGATAAAGAAGTTAAAATTTCAACTATATCTTTATAAATAAATAAAACAAGAAGTATTTTGAAAAGCTTTGGTGTTGCCCGTTCGAAATTCAAAAAAAGACGGTAGGGGTGAGCGTTGTACACCATATTCCTGCATACAGGTGTGTGGCTAGCAACCCTACCTTATAGTGCCTAATTGCTATGAAACCCGAAAAGTGGCCTCAGACTAGATTGGAGCAACGGGACATAACTACGCAAATGAAATAAGGACAACGCGATTGAATCCTGGGATGTCAGATCACTCAACCAACCTAGCGCTGTTAAAGCATTATTGCAGCAGGCCAGTCGATACAAAATAAATGAGTTGGCGATCCTGGAAATGAAATGGACTTGCAGCGGTATTATGGACATGAGACTGCACACATTATTTAGAAACGGAAAGTCTAGTGGAAGATACGATTTTAGGGTGGCATTTATTGTGGATAGGGCATTCAAATCGTACGTTATCGACTTCAAACCAATTAGCGAGAGAATGTGTGCGACCCGCATCTGAACACATTTTTTTAAGATGTGGCTGATAAATATTCATGCTCTGACAAAAGAAAAAGTGAGGGACATCTTTTAAAACTACCTGGAGTACTTCGAATACGCATTGCCTATAAGGGACAATAAAATGAAACTGTAATTTCAACGCGAACGTTGGCAATAAATGCACTCATGGGAGAACAAAAAGAGGCTGCAGCCTTTACAATATTAGTAGTGATAACGGCGAACGCCTGATTAATTTTGCATGTAGCTGAAATATAGTTATAAATTCAACATTCTTCCCACATCGACGCCTTCATAAGATGACATGGGCATCACCAGATGGCAATATCTTAACGAAGTCGACAACGTGCTCATTCCACGAAGATGGGTATCTAGCATACTGAACGCCCGAGCTTCCCGTGGTGTAAATTGTAGCTCAGCCCACTTCGATGTCACCTGCCAAAGACATTGAACACGAAAACTAGCCTTCCACAAAAATTCACCATCGAAAAGCTCCAAACACCTCAGTTGCTAAAGATTTTCATGACTACCTAGAAACCAAATGATCTCCTATCCTAGAAAACATGTCACAAAGGGCAAGCAACGAGGTATGAATTGAGGTGAAAGGAGCAATTGAAACCACAGCAGAACGATCGGTTGTGTATGTAGCCCGGCGCAGAACAATCGACTGGTATGATGATGGATGCCAGAATGCTTTACTCGTAGATAGGAAAAATCAGGCCTATATAGAATGTGTACATAGAAATACAAGAACGAAAAGAGAAAACTACGATAATCTCCGATGACTGGCAAATAGAATAACTAGAAGTAAGAAAGTGAAATGTTACGACGACCAATTAAGACCTATAAATGAAAACCCGGTGAGCAACAAATCGAGACGCGCCTTCAAAGTAGTGAAAAGTATAAGGTAACGATATCAACCCAACAACACATTATGTAATGACGGAAGTAGTAACATCGTTACTGATGACGATAAGATCAAGGAAATATGAGCTACACATTCCAAAGAGCTCCCTTAATCCATCTCATAGCCCAAGAACTTCAGAGTCAGTCGGAATATTTGATGACTCCTAATTGGCTCCTCCAACTCTGGGAATAGAGCATAGGGGGTTGATGAAATTCCAGCAGAATCAATAAAACTGAATAGCTGAAAAATACACAAATAAACTCATTTCGTTAGTTTGTTCACTAATTTGAAACTACATTGATGGAGGTTCAAAAAATTTTGAAAGAGCGTTTAGGTTATCATCGTGGTCCCATAATGTTAACTGTAAGGCATTCTAGATAAAATCAGGAGACATTAAACTTTTTCAAGTAGATTTGAATGAAGAGAAAATAAAAACAAGTTTCTAAGTTGATGAAAAAATATGATAATTTTAAAGGGATATCATCGCGAAAATCTAGTTTGTGAAAGAGAAAATTGAGCAAAATATAAATATGGAAAACCTTCAAACGTTTGCTAGACAAACAGTGGGCAGTTTCATAGGAAGAATGAACTTCAGGAGTTTGAGAAGCCCACTATTGATTAGACCAATATACTGAAAGAATTTAGGAGAAATCTCAATTTACATTCCGTTCAAAATAATACGATTTCTCTATCTCTCTCTCAGTTATTCAAATGCGTCTTATAGTATTTGACTGCAGTAATAAAATCATTAATGATTATTTCAGGGAATATGCCAAAAATAATTCACGCGTTATCGATTTTCATAAGATTTAAGACTAATAATCAGTACCCGAAATAAGAGACCCTTTTAATGAAAGTATTATTCAGTTCAAAATAGTTTCGTGAATCTAGTGTCTAATGCTGAAGCCTTAAATTAAAAGGTTTGCTGAACAACTAATGGCAATTGCACGATGAAAGACTTCTTTTTTTTTGTGAAAAGGAACCCGACTCTTAAAACATGAAAGTTGAGTTCCATTTGGCTTAGAAAGCAATACCTCCAGTAAAAACATCGTTTTTCAATGGAACTAAGAAGATCTCGCAAAACTCACTAAGACGCAAATTCCTTGACGAAAATATCAGATACGACTAGATATGCATTTTCACAATAAACGATCGCGATTAACGTTGGAACAATGATGGAAAACATTGTTACAATAGGGGCAAATAACCCTAGAAAAAATGAAACGAGTCGCAGTAGGAGAGTGCTCCCGCCAGAAGGCATTTTTTAACCAATTACGAACTCAAATAACGTCTTCTGAATATCAAAATTTGACACATATGTAGATTCCATAAATTAAGTTCGAATAACTAAAATATACTTATTATGTATTTAAATACACCTCTATTTCGTTTTCGTTGCATTTACCTCATTTTTGGGTAGTCATGATAGTTTTCATCAAAATTCCTACACATCCGTATTATCTAGGTCCTTTGCAAACGTGTATCTTCACATTATCACGTTTTATTGTTGTAATTCTTAAATATTCAATCAGCTATAACTTAGATGTTTATGGTATATTGGGCACTTACTCCTACTATCAAGAAAGATAGGTTCGATTTTTAGCAAATTTAAGGGTCCTCTTTTGGTTTGACAATCAAAAACGTAAAATTCATAATATCTAGATCGAATTTTGGCTCCTGGGGTTTTCGTTGGCCTTTTGCTCATAAAGACCGACTTCCATGACTGTTTCCAGATTTTGTGTATATCCGATCGCGAAGGAAACACATATTCTATTCCGAAATACGATGGTTTTTTATCGCAACAAATTAGAGGAAACCTGAGCTAATTGAATCTGAGAGCTCCTTGCATGGTATGTACCAGGGCGGTTCAAATATGATGTAGACAAACGCTGTAGATGGCCCGCATGTATATGTTGAAGGTCGTGGCTTGAGTATGTGATAGCTGGGTCCCTTCCGAACAGTATGGCATAGTTTTCGTCGGGAGTGCATATTTCACGCGCGTGCTACGACCATGAGTGAACGTCAAGTGATGACCGCCATTGCGCAATGTATTGTCATTCGATTTTTAGTGTGGGAAGGCGTTAAAAACGCGGAATTTTTTCTACGTTTGAGAAATCAGTTCGGCAGTGAGTGCCTGAGTAGGGCTATTGTGTTTAAATGGGCCAATTCATTCAAGAATGGTCGAGAATGAGCCGCATGATCGTCGACCACGAACCAGCATCACCCCAGACAACATTTGCCGCGTAGAACAACTCATTTTGGAGGACCGTAGGATGAATGTTCGAGACATTTCGGCTGAACTCGGCATCAGTATTGGTAGAGTAGAGTATATCATCCACGAACACTTTCAATATCACAAAATAACGGCGCGATGTGTTTCCTAAACTGTTGAACTTCGAGCAAAATTTCACACGGTTGGAAGTTTGTCGCCGCTTGCTGACGCGATACGAGGTACACTATTACACTCCCGAAAGCAAGGTGTCATCTAAAGAGTGCAGGAAGAAGGAGGAAGGGCCGCCAGTCAAAGCGAAGACAACCAGGTCCGTGGGTAAGGTTATGTGTACTGTGTTCTGTGACCGGTGGGGTATGCTGTACGTCGATTCTCTGATCACTCAACGTTCCATCCATGCATACTACTCGAACCTTCTGTAAACACACGTGAAACCAACTTATCGCTCGAAACGGAGGAGCATTTCAGCACGAAATGCAATTCTTCTCCAGGATAACGCACGCCCTCGTACCGCGCATTTCAAGCTCAATACAATAGCGGAATTGGGATGAGAGGTACTGGAAGATCTATTTTGGGAAGCTACCAGCGCACAAAAGTAATGAAGGTGTGCCCAGAGAAAAGCAGATCAATTTTGGAAACTATGAGTAAAAACGTTTTTTTCCTCGCAGGGGAAATAGCTCCACAAGGTCAATTCAGTAAATATTGAAGATATAATAATGATCACAAGCCCCCAACTTTTCCGAAACATTCGAGGAAAAAGCACTTATAGCCCCGGGAAAAGAGAGTCATAAAAATGCAACGAATTTTTTACTGAACCAAGAGATGTTTGAAAGGCATAAGGACTATCGGGAGTTACTGTAATACAACTTAAAGAAGGGTGCACTCATAGGGTGGGTGATTGCATGATTGGGTAACTCCGCAAGTAGATTTTATTAATCTCGCTCGAGATAAGCAGACAGTCAATTGATGCTGCATTTCAATATTTCAATCATTATCGTGAACCAAAGTTTGTATCAATACTTTGCCTCATTGATCTCACGCTTCCGGTTACTTCAGTTATTTGAGCAAGTCCCCGATTTGCGTATTCTTAGAACCGATATACTATTAGCTTCTACTAATTCTTGCAACCATTGACTAGCCTAGTTCTGCTTACACATCACGTTCTGGAGTAATATTGTCATCCTCCAATTATCAGTTGTTCGATTAACATGGTTAGCCCCTGCAGTTTGCCTTGGCCAGCTTCTAAGCTTTACTAGCCTAGCTTTCCAAAAGTAGGTATATTCAATAACTTGGGTTCTATGATGTCTACAGCTATCACACCCTTGACAAAATTCTACCGAATTAGAATTTATCCATCATTTTAAACCCACCTCCATAGGAGAGTAGCTTTCATCCGTATATTTCTATTTTTGTTGCTCTTTTGGGTTTTGTAAAAAAAAAAATTTACAGTATCCTATTCAAATCAGTACCTGTCCGTCCGTCCATCAGTGTGTCACAGCAAGTTTTTCCAGGAAATACAGAAGTTGCAGTCACTAAATTTTGTGAACAGCTCAGAAGCTTCTGGTTAATGAACGTTCCGTAGTCGGAAAACATTTCAAAGGCTTTTAAGGGGGTCCCTCCATATAAGGATGTGAACACTTAAAAATTTTTTTCACCAATGATATTCGAGTAGAATATGAATGAAAGGTCTTGAAGTTATATATTTTGATAACAATCGTTGAAATTGCAATATAGAAGGCAAGGAAGTGGAAGAACACGAGAAAATCTTGTCCCCCTCCCCCTCATGATTGCACACCAGTGGACCGAACAATTTGAAAAAATCGTGGAAGTAGTCCTCTATGAGTACATCAATCACAAAAGCCTGACAAGTTGAAATTCGGGAAACATTGTTAGTAATAGTATGATTCATCAATTTTAAATTTTCTTGCATAAAATCGTATGGGTACACTTAAATCTAATGAAATTTTATGTCCACATACTTCAGAAGAATCGGATAGTATTGTTAGGATTGTATGAAAATTTCAGGGAAGATGTGTACCATGCACGTCTTTGAGAATCTGTTCAATGAGTGATATTAGTAATTGAAAACAAATTTAAATTATTTTTCATACATTTTAAAGATAGAAAATTTATGGTGGTAGGTTCTAATACGTACAACAATAACAAATACCTTAGAAGTTGAAATTCACTCACCTTTGTTAATAATAGTAGAGTTTGTTAATATGGGTACTCTTAAATTTGGATTTAAGTACTCTAAGAAAAGGCCCTTATATGTTAGTCTAGAAATTTCAATAAAATTAAATCGTATTTACGGAAGTAATAGCCATTTCAAAATTCTCCCAGCAAAACAAAAAAAATGTACGGGGTTTCTACCATTCGGGCTTTCCATCGAACAAGACACTACATATTGAATTGGATCTTCTACTTTTCAGATAAAATGAATAATAAAAGGTCTTTAGGATTTTATTCAGTCAATGTTTGTTAGTGATATTGCAACAAAATGGCAACAGGTTAAAATGATGTAACAATGGTTGGCCTTCTAAAGTTAGTATGTAATTGTTATAGATTTCGTTAGAGTTTTTCATTATTGGTGTCTGCATATCGTAGTTTGAGTATAAAACCCTTCTGACATAAGCGTAGTTCTGTCTACACAACTGTTCGTCCGGGAGTAACTTCTGGGTGAAAATGGATAGAGGAACTCGGTTTTCCCAAAGTATTGAGTTGTTTTGTATTATGTTACGTCCCATTTAAAAGGCACTGTAATCGAACAATGGTAAAGGGCATTTACTGGTGAAACAAAAATATTTCCGATTTCGCAACATAACTGATCGACGCCTGTTTCGACTTTTATTGTGAGTATTGTATATAATAGATAACATATGCGACTAAAATTGTTCGGAACGGAATTGCAACCCATTGACAGACTCTGAGATATTAGCAGCAACATTTTGTTTTCTGAAATAAAAAACTGAACCAGAGCACAAATTCACATATAAATGTGATCAACTTTTTAACCGAGTTCTAAAGGTAAGAGGCTATCAATTCACCACGTATATAGTATATATATATATATATATATATATATATATATATATATATATATATATATATATATATATATATATGCTTTTTTTATGTATGTTCACGCATGACTTTTGAAAGGAGATGGATAGAAGACTCTTGTTTTCGGCAAATTCTATTAGGTCCCATTTAAAGGACGAGAAATTGAATTAACGGTAAAGGATTTTTACCGTTAAAACTAAAAGATTTTTCAGCATAACTGATCGACGCGTATAAGGATTTTGATTGTCCAGGTTTCAAATGGAGGATAACAGATTGAACTAAAATGTATCGGCAGAGAATTGTAATCCTTTTAGGGATTCTGTAGATATTAACAGTTACATATGATGCATTGATGTCGAGAAATGGAATTTTAATGATCTTTCGTACGTTAAATGTCAATTAGTTTGTGCTCTTCAAGGATTTGATGGAGATAACGATTCCTTGGTGACGAATCATAAAAATTATGAATATCCTTAATTTTCTGCCTAAATGGTACGCTTTTGTCAACAATTTCTACTGAAATAACCAATAAATTATTTCTAATTGCATCATAAATACAATTCAACATGATTTAGAGCAATTTCATTGGGGAAGTTTTCAGGATACTTTCCGCACTCATTCTTCACCTAATGAACTTATTAAAAGATCCTTCTTACATCCTTAGACGTAAACATAACACATCGGATTTCAGAAATTCCCCGAAGAAATATGAGGATTGAGTGATTGCAATTATAGAGTTAATCGCCATTTGCAAATTGATTCGTTACTTTCTAGCTAATATTATACAGGGTTATCCATTTCGTGGTTGGGAAAGTACAAGCTTGCTGTTTGACATTTGTCAAAATTAAATGTCATTCAAAGCATGTTTTTTTAGTTGAAGTTTTGCCATTTAGAAATATAGATCGTTTAGCAGTCGAAGAATGCGTTAAAATTATTAAATTTTATTATAAAAATGGTGATTCTGCTGTATCAACATTTAGGGCTTTACGAGCCGATTACAGTCGACATAATTGACCTACACAGCAAACAATTTCGAACACAGTGAGAATATTTGAAAAGACTGGATTGGTTATTGATATTGCAAGGCCTGTGCATCATCGCAACATTCGTTCTGCTGAAAATATCGCTGTCGTTGCTCAAAGTGTGGAGGAAGACCCGACTTTGTCGATTCCTCGACGTGCTCAACATTTGGGCTTGTCTTACGGCTCATTGTGGCGGATTTTGCATTTGGATTTGCATCTCCATTCGGACAAAGTCCAACTCACTCAAGAACTTAAGCCTCAAGACCATACACAAAGCAGAATGTGTGCGAATTGGGTGATTGAACAACAAGCCATTGATAACGATTTTTTGAGCAAAATTTTCTTAAGTGATGAGGCTCATTTTTCGCTCAGTGGTTACGTAAATAAACAGAATTGCCGCATATGGGGCTCTCAAAATCCTCAGGTGATCACAGAAAGGCCTTTGCATCCGGAAAAAGTGACCGTTTGGTGTGCATAATGGTGGTTATTGGCCCGTATTTTTTTGAAAACGATCAAGGAAGGATATTCGTGAAGTTATGGCCGAGATATTGGCGGAAATGTACGGAAAAGTCATTGAAAATTACCTTAAAAAGAATGAGGTCTGTAAGAGGCCCCGTGGAAGACATTTGAATAATGTTGTATTTTAAGTATAATGGCAAGGTTCAGTCTTTATACTGAATAAAAAATTTTGTTTCTATCAGAATATTTTATGTGTTTTCTTTAGCTTTACTTTCCCAAGCGTAAAATGGATAACCCTATACTGTAAATTATATGCCCAAAAATCTAAAATCAGTGATTTCCATACTAAAGACCGTCAAGAATTACAACCAAAAAAGACGCTACTTTTCCTTCTTAAACTTATCATAACTTTAACGATGAACATGAAAGCGCAAAAAGTTGAATTTTCATTTAACTATATGGCATTATTTTCATGAAATTTACTCGTATGCGCCATAATTAACTGAAAATGGAGGCGATGGGTAGCGAATAAATGTGAACGAGTGATACGGTTATGAAGGATCTTTTTAAATAAATTTCTTGAGATTGATTGGGGAGTTCACTTTAAGGTGTTATATACATATATATATAGGTTACAAAGGAATTGGTGCCTGGAGGTAGCAATTTGGCATTGATTTTCGCCAAATTTTCAGAAATTAAATGTTTCAACTAGTTTGGTTGAACAAGAACGAAGAAGAGTTGGTTTCAGATGAAAACCCATGATATTCGTTCAAGTGTGTGATAAAGCTTACACTAAAAAATCCAAAGCCGAAATAAAAAAAATTGCCACTAAAAAGGGTGAAATAAAACCAGTTTTAGAAAAAAATGAAAATTGGCTTCAGAATTCCCTAAAAACGATATTATAAATTTAATAGAAGCGGTGCCAAATCAATTTTCCCATTTCAACATAAAAACTTCCAATATATGCACCAACACAAAACAAATGGGGAAAAATGTATATGGCACTGCTTCCATAAAATTTATTTCATCCTTATAAGGACATTTTGAAGTCGGTTTTCTTTTATTTTTTTCTAAAACTTTTTTATTATTTTGATTGTATAACATTTTGTGTGCTTTTACATTTTTAGCGTGTCTGAACATAAATTTTGAATAAAGATGAATTTGGGGGTTGCATTTTTGCCTAGGAAAACGTCTATTGCTGTTTTTGACAAAACTGATCATTACGTATTGAAATTTTCATAAGTGTGATTGCATGCGAAAAACTCGATCTTGGACTAAAATGTATCGGAACAGAATTTGAATCCTATTGACTTGCAGATTTTAACTATTGTATTGTTCATTGCAATCGGGAAAATAAATTTTAATATTCGTTCATATGAAATATATGCGCTAGTCTTCTATACTTTATGGATTTCATGGTATAATTTGCATAGACGATGAAGAGCATCATGTTACAATCTAGTCAAGAAACTGAATTTTAATTGGAAAAATTTGCCTTTAAAAAAGGTGAAATAAAAAAAAAATTAGAGTGAAAATAAAATCGACTTTAAAGTACTTTTTAACTTTCATGGAAGTGGTGCCATATCAGTTTTGCCATTTTATTAATGTAATTTTTATGTTGAAAGAGGCAAATTGATTTGACACCACTCCCACGAAATTTATTTCACACTTTTTAGGCCATTTTGAAGTCGGTTTACTTTTTCTAACAGTTCTCTTTGTTATTTGAATTAAATTTGAATTTCAGTTCTAATTACAAGGATTATGAGCCATCTTCCATTGTCCATTGTCATAGCCCCTGCCCTGTAGAATCTACAAAAGCTTGATCATATTGTATCTATCAATGCGTTTAAGTTCGCTCAGATATATAGCACACTCATCGTTCAAAGGGACAGACAAAGCTAATTGACTATCGGAGAAGTTATTGATTCACTTGCTCCTGCATTTTTTTTTGTCCAGATTTATCACACCATATCCCATTTGAAGGACCATCATACTCCAGATTCAGAACTGCTCCTAGTACCACTTTATATTTTGTTTATTCTGACATAAAACCTTCTGTAAGAGTTTTGTGCAACTGTCATTCTGTCAGTACTCAGTAGAGAGGCTAAGTTTGCTAGCAATTTTAAAATGCTTTAGGGACTTCCTGAGTATCTTCCACATGATTTTTGTTTGTTAGTAAACCTTCCTGCGCTTTGTGCCCGAAGCAAATTTTGAAAATAATGAAAACCAAATAAAATTTAAATTCCCATCAAAGAATAAATCTATCCTCAGAAGTATACAGCTTTGAAATCGAAGATATTTTTCCATTTCAAAATTCATATTAAAGTCATGGATGGGTTCATGATGAATACGAGTAAGTCGACCAGTAAATGTGTTCGGGATAAGAAATCTTCTAAATAATTTTGCGAATTTCTCATTGCACCATTCATTTTCACCTGTGAGATACATATGTATGTCAATTACAAGCTATGTCGTAGTGGCTTTAAGGTAAATTTCTCTCGAAAAAATTACCTATTGCGGAGAGTACATTATGTTTATATACACAATATATGTACATATATGCATTTATCTATATATATATATATATATATATATATATATATATATATATATATATATATATATATATATATATATATATATATATATATATATATATATATATAACCATTCAAATGGCTTTAACAGGAACGAAACAAATGATAATCTGATGATACTAAGTCAGGGCTGTAGGGTGGATGTGGCATCAGTTCCCAATCGCGCTCCATTAATTTTTTAAGGATTATCAAAGAGGTGTGGGGTCTGACGTTTTCATGATGGAACATTACACCTTTGCGATTGGCCAGTTCTGGGCATTTTTTCTTGATTTCTTCGTTCAATTTCGATAGTTGACGACAATAGACATTTGATTCAATAGTTTGGTTTCTTGAAAGCAGCTCAAAGTAGACTATGCCCTTGGAATCCCACCTCACGAAAATCATAAACTTCTTCTGGTGAATATTGGCTTTCGATGTCGATTGAGGGGGCAGAGCTTGCTTGGTCCATGATCTTTCTAGGACAACGTTATTGTAAACAATCCGTTTTTCATCACACGTTATGATTGTTTTTAGAAATGGTTCGCATTGGTTAAGATTCAGAAAAGAGTTGCATATGTTAATGCTTTTGGTGAAGTGGATTCCCTTTGATTCGCGAAGAACCTAAATACCCAGTTTGTTTACGTAACCAAGCTATTGTAAGTGCAAGGAAACGGTTGAATTAGATATGACGAGCTTCTCTGCTATCTCTCGTGTTGTCATACGCCGGTTAGTTTCGACTAACGTTTTTATTTTGTCGTCATCAGTAGTGGTTGGATGACCAGTCTGTGGTGCATCTTGCCCATTAAAATTTCCAGAACGAAGGCGAGTAAATCAACGCTGAAACTGGCGTTCAATAAGGGTGTCCTCACCATAAGCTTCACACAATTTCTTTCGAGCTTAGACCGGATTTTTGCCCTTTCGGAAGTAAAACAATAAAATATGTTGATAACGCTCTCTTTGATTGTCCATTTTCAAGTTGTTTACTAATGACGCTCAGGTTTTGATCGAAGATGTTCTGAAGTCTAATCTTTAAAATAGTATATTATATTATAAGCCACACAATCACTACTACATGAAATGGGCAGTTTACGTCATCTATGAGAAAAAGACGACATGAATTATCGAACAACCTAATATACGAGTATAAGGATCCGATAGGAGTTCTTCCCTATGTTACAAATGCGGTGAAATGGAACATAAAAGAAAAGACTGTACAATGCGCACTGTATCTTTTGCAAGGACGCTGATTCAAGACCAGATCTTGGGTACAACCTGGGATCAGGGAAATTTCGGGTTTTCCAGGAAGCCCTAGCCTAGGGAAAAACAGAACTTTGATGACCCGTATCCTGCAGGTATACCTACACTAAGTTTAACCGCCCAAAATGAGGGACATGAAAGCCGACTTTTTGCTGCTGAGTGAAATTGGTACCTGGGTTCAGAACCGGAAGAGCTGTGGACGGGGGGATGGTTTTGCGCTAGTTCGGTGCTCAGGGACCACCTTCTTTGGTGTGTACTTAACGTCGAACGAACTGATATCATCTTACCAAGCTTAATGCTTTGGAGGGCGCTGTCTCAAACGCAGATGGCAACGTGCTCACTGAGGAGACTTCAACGTTAAATCAATCGAATGAGAAATGCCCCAAACATATCAAAATGGATCCTAGAAATGGCGGGCAGGACGGCGCTCATCGTACTATACACTGGAAATAAGCCGACTTTCCACTGTATTGGTTGCGAAGGAACCATAAAGGACGTGATATTCGCCTTGGAGTCTTTAGTTTGGAGGATACAGAATTGGAGAGCATTAGAGGACTACTCAGCAAGTGATCATCATTGCATTCTGCTTGAGACCAGTGATGTTGTCTCCCGACGTCCGTGCTTTTGACCTTCTACAATTGGGTGGAACATCGGAAGGATGTACATCGAGAGCTTCGTCGAGGTTCTCACGGCAGGTGCTCCACTGTCGGGTGATTCGCAGGGGATAGAAGAACTGGCAGCTCAACACGTAGTGAACTCAACTATGAGCATCATCACTTGCAGCGCTTCTATGCTCCGTTGAAAACCCCGACACGGCAAGCCCACAGAGTACAGGTGATCGACTGAGATCACTGAAAATCGAAGGGAGTGTTGCAAGCGTCGGCGTGAGGCTCAACGGGCACGGAACCGTGATGAGGAACGCAACCGGTTAGCAGTAGTAATTCGGCCAGGAAATGCCTTCGCGAATTGATTAGCAACAGCATGGTTCGCTGCTGGCAACATCTAGTGGACAATATGAACAAGGTTCCCTGGGTCCTTGGCTATAAGTTAGTTATGCAAAGGCTTCTGGCCCTACGGACGCCTTGCTTAAATGAAGCGGGAAAGAAGGACGAGTTAATGCAGGCACTCTTCCCTTCGCATCCCGTCACTGTTCACGCTGTCCACGGTGAGACAGCAATCAAGTGCCCACTCCACAGCCGAAACTGGAAGAGGCCGTCCTATCATTGACACCAAGGAAGGCTCCAGACCCAGATGGCGTTTCAGCTGAGGTGTTGCAATTTGTCTATCACCATTGTCCTGACTTGCTGCTCAGAACATTCAACGCTTGTCTGCGGGACAGGGTTTTCCCGGTACGATGGAAGTTAGCGAGGCTAGTGCTGATCAGCAAGAGGAAGGGAAATCCCGGATCACCGTCTGCATACCACTCGTTATGCATGCTGGACACGGCTGGGAAAGTGCTAGAGAAACTCATCAAGGAAAGATTCCCTGACGCGAGTCGTGCTGCCTTAGCAGAGTGGTGGCACTCGACGTTAGGAATGCCTTCAACTCCGCTAGATGGGTGGATATTCTGAATACGGTGGAAAACACTTTTGAAGTTTCAGAATATCTAATGCGACTCTTGAGGGACTACCTGAAGGATCGAAGCCTGTTTTATGATACGACACAAGGCGAACGAAAGATGGAAGTTAGTGCAGATCTGTGGAACGTGTCTAACGACGGGCTACTGAGATTGGAGATGCTAGATGAGTCGCGCTTGATCGGCTATGCGGATGATGTTGCGGCTCTAGTATTTGGACGCGCCGTTGCGCAACTTAGGTTAGGTATGCCAATGCGCCGAAAGAGAGAGATTTCAGTCTAGCATGGGAAAAAATCAAAGTGGTAATCTTTGCAAAAAAGAGAATACTAATCGAATCAAAGACAGCGGTGAAGTACCTGGAGCTACTGATCGACTCAAAGATGAGTTTCTCTGAGCAAATCAGGGCAACGACAGAGAAGGCTACTTCGGGAGTATCGGCTCTGAGTAGATTTCTGGCCAACGTAGGGGGACTCAATGTATCAAAAAGACGCCTCTTGATGAGTCCTGTAGGGTCAGTGCTATTGTACGGAGCAGAAATATGGGGCAACCTCTCAGTAAGGAGGTATACCGAAAATGCTTGGCACAGGTACAGAAAAGAGGAAGCAGGCTACTTCGGGAGTATAGGCTCTGAGTAGATTTATGGCCAACGAAGGGGGACCTAATGCATTAAGAGGACGCCTCTTGATGAGTGCTGTAGGGTCGGTGCTACTGTACGGAGCAGAAATATGGGGCAACCTCTCAATAAGGAGATAACCGAAAATTCTAGGCACAGGTACAGCACCGAGGATTGTATCTTCATATCTGACAGTCTCTGATTCGGCGGTGAGGGTTATTGCAGGCTTGATACGTGTTGCCCTCCTCGCTAGAGACGCGAGGGAGACGGTTGCACACTAGAAGAGATAGCGTTCACTGGAGAAAAGCGAAGTGGTCATCTTGAAAAAAAAGAATGCCTAGAGTAAGGATTATCACTATTGGAGACATACTAATTGAATCGAGGCCAGCGGTGACGGACCACCTGGGTCTACTGATCGACTTGAGAATGAGGTTCTCTGAGCAAATCAGGGCAACGGCTGAGAAGGCTGCTTCGGGAGTATCGGCTCTGAGTAGATTGATGGCCAGCGTAGAAGACTCAACGCATCAAGAAGAAGATACCTCTTGATGAGTGCTGTAGGTTCAGTGCTACTGTACGGAGCAGAAATGTGGGACGACCTCTCAGTAAGTAAGTATACCGAAAACGCTTGGCACAGGTACAGAAAAGAGGAGGACCGAGAATTGTATGGCCAACGTAGGGAACCCAACAAATCAAGAAGATGCCTCTTGATGAGTGCTGTAGGGTCAGTGCTACTGTACGGAGCAGAAACATGGGGCGACCTCTCAGCAAGGCAGTATACCGAAAATGCTTTGCACAGGTACAGAAAAGAGGAGCACTGAGGATTATATCTTCATATCTGACAGTCTTCGATTCGGCGGTGTGTTATTGCAAACTTTATACGTGTTGCCCTCCTTGCAAGAGAGCGCCGCGCTATTCACTAGCATCGAAGCGAGGGAGACTTTTGCCCACGAGGAGTGATAGCGCTCAATCAACGATTGGCAGCAGTGTTGGGTGAATTGCACGAAGGGAAGGCGGACAGCGCACCTCATCCCGCATCTGATACCGTAGCTAAATTGAAGGCATGGTGAGACTGACTTCTACCTAACCGAGTTTTTGAGCGGGCATGGGTGTTTTCAATCTTACCTGCAAAAGATTGATAAGTCACGGTCCCCCGACAGTCAATTTTGCCCAAAAGAGGAAAACGTCACATTTTTTATGTATACAAAACATGGAACAGGCTGTGACGGGACCTCAACAGGGAGACGGTCGAGCTCACCTCTGATAGTATAGTTGCTATAATGCTTGGATTGCTTTACAAATGATACCATGTGGAATATTAAGTTCGGGCAGTCCTAAAAGATGAAAGGGACTCACAGTAGTAGGGACTAGGAGATCGCTTGTCTTTCAAATCCTTTTCCTATCTCTCTTCCTGCTAGAGGAGGGATCCGCCTGTTTTAAGGCGCCTCACGGCGTAACAAAACGAGACCTGGCCCGCAGTAATGTGTCAAACGGTTCCAGGCTAGGTTCTCGGGTTGACAGGGGAAGTTTTTAGTGCGTAGTCCAGTCGCTCGTGGCCTCAAGCTGCCGAGCAGACCCGTGGTGATTAGTAGTGGCTGCTTCTGACGGTAGTTTGTAGTTTTGCTGGTAGTTGGTAGTTTTGCTTGGGTATAGTCAACTACACCCGTCAACTTTACATCATTAGGCAGGAATGAGTTTTTCACTTCAGCCACTTTAACGCTTTGACATCCCCCTTGTGATGCAATGGAAAGCAACGGTTGCTTGTTGTACACTGTTCTTCATATCCGCTAACTTCAACGAGACAAAAATGTTGAGTCACTGTAAAGTGGCTTAATTGACACATAACACGTTGTAGAGTACGCGTGATGTTTTGTAGTGCAGCTACGTAATGCAACAAGGCAAATAGTTAGTCGACAAGCACGCACACGAAGTCGTGAGGCGAAGCTAGTTAGCTGAGCTTGGTCTTCTTTATAGCTCGTCGACTATTGTGCCAAAATACCGGCACATGTGCTCTGCACTACATTTCCTCTCTTCTCTTCCTTGACTAGATAGAAAGACAAAATTAGGTAGGTCACAGCTCCGCCGTATACGGTTCCAAGCCTGGTTGAAAAAGAAAGAGGGGTCCATGTGTTTCCCCCAACCCTAGCTTCCATGATTCCTCATCCTATACACCACGAGAAAATGGTAGTAAATGGTCTCGGGGTCGCACATTTGGTTTACTGGTTCCCCAATGATGGCACACTAACTACGAGTGTCAACAAAAACGTTCTGTACTAACTAATAATTGAATTTGGGCGTTACAACTAAATATTTCCGCATGATCAAGGTTTAAATGCCTAACACCGCTTCATAGACCAAAGTTAACCCAAATCTAACTGAGCTCCGAAGCGGCAAAGGCTTTGCTCTGCGCTACTCAAAATTGCTCTATTGCATATTTTCAGGAAGCTGGCACCATGGGCGCGCTGCCATTCAATTCTATGCAACTATATTATTATTCACGGCAACGTTAACATTATATGATGAATTATAGACGTTAAGGAAGTATTTTTAGGCTTTCGAGTCTGAAGTTCGAGGTTAATCAAACGAAAGCTTAATTCTGTGCCTTGAATAATAACGGCACACGAATTAAAATGACCATGTAGATTCCGGTGGTTACTTTGATTAATTTAGTAAAAAGAGCTGATGTAGCTCATCGGATGAAAAGAGTTAAGTTCTCTTAAACAATGATAATAATAAAAACGCTTTTAAATTAGATACAGGACGGCGCAAAAGTTATTTTCTAAAAATAAATTTCTGAAATTTTCTTAAAAAAAAAGATAGGTAAAATATTTTTAAGATAATTTATTCGTATGCCTAATTTTTGCTAAGAAGGTATTGTTTATGAATTTTCAGTGTAGTTTTTATTACCTTAGCAACTGATTATGAGCACTATGTCACTTTAAATTTCTTTAGCATCACACAGATGAAGATATTCAAAGTTAAGAGTATTTGAAAATCACGAACATTCTTAGTCGGTCCTTTTATCGGAAATTTGAAAGAGTACATGGGGTATATTCAAAAATATTTGTATTTGTAACCAAGATGCTTTTCGAAAGAATTCAAAACCGGATAGAAATCCAAGCATTACGTTCTTTGGGCTACAGCCACGTCCATATCACTACACTTCTCTGTGGCAGGTAAAGGTAGAACAGGCTGACCGTCAGTACTTACTTCTAGAGCAAAAACAAATATTTGCAAGTTTGTCGAAAGTAAGAAGGACTGGTACCCGATCTGTGATCAAGCTGTTAAATATGTCGCCAGAAACGTTGCGGCAAGGAACTAAAGTTTCAAGAAGGACTAGGCAGCGGTATAAATGATCAACGGAGGTCAGACAGCATATCGACAATAACGATAAACATTATTGACATCAAAGAACATCGAGGATTGCCTACGAGACTTCACGAGTAATAATGCCCATGGACGTACATTTCGAGCTAAAGTCTTACTTACAGACGAATTGTGGATGAATTAAACCAAATCCGCGGAAGAGGACAGTCCGAACAAGTGATCCTCCAAGAATACCAACAATACAAGCTCCGAACTTCGATTTTAAAAGTAATGGTAGCTGGCGGTATCAGCAGTCATGGCAAAAGAAAACTTCACTTCGTCCAAGATAAAGTATCAGTGCGCGAGAAGTATTACAGGGATAATATTGTCCGTGTGCATGATAATGTCTAGACAACCAGCAAAAATTTTCAATAGAGAGCAAGCAATACTCATGCAAGATGGAGCTAGAGCGCATACGGTGTTAGGAACTTACGAGGAGAATTTGTAACACTGAAAAGTGTGATTGGGCTGACCAAGAAGGTCACCAGACCTTAATCCAATGTATGGCTCAGATCGAAGGAGAGTATAATTAGGAACCTTCAACCCAAAACAGGCAGCAACTGATTCGGCGCCTAAAAGATGAGTAGGAGTTAATTAAAATACTGTACAGGACTTGCAAAATTTATGCGAAAGTTTTCAAAGAAGACTTTTCAATACTTAGAAAATAATGGAGGTTGTACAACTTATTAATTATGTAATTTATATCTTTTAGTTCGCTGTTAATAATATTTTATACCCAAACTTAATTTTGCTTTTCGAATTAGTTTTTTATTACCAAGTTTTGCGCCACTCTGTCGTTCAAATAAATTCAAATGCTCCTGAATATTTATATTTCATTATGAAAGAATAAATATTTATTTACCAGCAGATTTTTTTGTCCCGGTGTATGAAGCCTTTCCATAAATATTTTCAACTTTATTCTCACTAATAGAAAACTCAAAAAATACTTAGCAGGCAATCGTAACCATACCAGTCCATGCTGATTCATCACTTCAAAACTACAAATACCAAGTTTAGATGATTGAGCCAATTACCTTTGTCGCATTTTGTAACAAATTTACCAGCTATCAATTTGCTTTGTAAGAAGCTCAAGAAAAAATGACAACCAAATGGTTTTCTTTCTTTTTGTTAATATATTTTGCTCTATCCACACAATTTATTTATATTCGTATCTAATAGAATTTTATAGACAGACTTTGCTTAAATAACTTAAAAATGAAACATTGAACAAAAATAATGTTGGGATTAAGTCACTAGAATAATATATTTTAAATTTTCTCTTAAATCATTGGTCCTTTGAACAAAAAAAAAACCTGATGAAATAATAAACGTGATAATCAACATAATATAAGAACATGAACTGATTGAAATCAATAATTGTTGAATTTCATATTTAGGTATTTCATTGTTTTTTGAAACTCTAAACTTAGTATTTGATAAAATTTGATTATATAAATTTATTTGACAATAAGTTTAATTCTAACTGAAATTGGATTTAGTGGTTTTCTCTAATTTTAATAATGATTGAAACTTGATTGGGTTGCTATAACAAAGCTACAACTATTTCGAGTGTTGAAAAATGAGGGAACTAACAACTATTTTCTTTTCGTAAAAACGGATTTGACGCGTAATAATAAAAATCAAGGTGTACATTTAAATTGCAAAAAGTCGAGAAAAAAATTACTTCTATCGGAAGTATTTAATCACATTTTTTAGACTTATCTTTCAAATATTTACAAAGAAATTGTTTCTCATCATTTTTTGCTTTTTTCGTCTATCATAATAGTCAAAAAATTTGTTGTGTATGTGTTTCTGTATAAAAACTTATAGCAAATATTTTTGTTAATAATTTCATATCGACAAACGGTTGTTGTCCGTACGCTTACAACACTATGCCCTTTTCAATTGCAAATATCCTTCTAAAGTACAACTAAACATATTTATCTAAGCCCTGTGCGTAAGCTGAGTCGATTCGCTACGTTTTGGCGGTGGCGGGGGTGGCCGTTTTTTGATAGTCGCCAAAACAGGTTGAGGCGCAGGAATTTGTGCAGGAGGCTGTTTAATGGATTGCGCAGACATTATTTCGTTATTCACCATCATATCATCATTGCCTACGTTTTCGTATAATGCATATTCGCCTGTGGTGTTTCCATAATGTTCCTGCACCCAATTACTAACATTGGCAGTTTCGCGATAGTAGTGTGACGAGTGATTGTTGCCGAATTCGTCGGTGAAATCTCGGAAGCCAAGTACTTCATGAGGTGTCGTTGCGGGCTCAAGTTTGCATTTTTGAGCAATTTGCCATTTCTTGCGCATAACGCGTTGGAGATCTTTGAGGAAGTCCCGTGGTGGGTTCGACGCTGAATCAGCAAGTCGTTTTGGAGATGTAATAATTGTCGACAGACGGGTCGCTTCAGCTCGTGGTGGGGGAGTCGGAGCGCCAGAGTCACGAGATGGAGTTGGTGGTGCTCGACGAGGTGAACCTTGTTGCTGCATTTGATCCTCAAATGAAACCTTTCGACGAAGAAGGACCGGAGAGTCTGCAAATGATACCTGTTTTACAGGTGTTGGATTACAAACGGGCTTGTTGGGCACATTGCCATTGTAAGCCGGAGGCGATTTGTAAGGAGGTGCCTTCAAAACCGATGGTGGTTTCATTGTCTTCGAACTAGGTGTAATTGGCTCTTTCTTCATCACTTCTTGTGGCGGAAGTGTTTGACTGTATATAATTTTCATAGGAGTTTCGTTCAGAGGTTCGGGAAGGGCCATTGGCTGTCTTACGGGCGTTGATGTTGCAGTCGTAGGCATGTATACAGGAGCAACTTCAGGTGGTGGAGGAGGAGGCAGGTTAGCTAATGACAACTGAGACCCACTCAAATCGGTTGTAACTGCAGCTATTAATTCGCTTGGTGGTGGGGGAGGTGGTAAAGAGTCCAATGAGAAAGTCGATCCCGACAAAGTTGCTTCGTAGTCTTCCGGAGGTGGAGGAAGTGAAAACGTAGAGTCGGTCATACATGAGGGCATTTGTTCTAATGGACTAACGATTACACTTGGTTGCTGTTGTTGTTGATTACTAATAGCAATTGGTGCTCCTACTGGCGTTCCGGGAGTAGGTGTTGGTGTGGAAGCATTTGAAGAGTTCATACTCTCCATCGAGCCGCGATTGGTAGGTTGCCTTCTTTTTAATGTGCCACTATTGTTGCTTTCTTCACTCCTACGTCTGCTATGCCGACGCGTAAGTGTGCCACTTCGCTCTGGAGACGTTGGATTGCTATGATCGGCTACTGTCGTTTCGCCTACTTCCTTTAATTGCCTAGTCATCGAAGTCAAAGGGAGGTTCGGTTTCATCGACGGTTTCCTTTTTATAGTTCCCGTCGTGAATTCGGAATCAAAACCGTTATTGTCATCGGATAAGCAACCGCTTGAACTGGAACTTGAAGCACGTGATAATCGTCCGTTGGAAGCAGACGACGATGGAGGAACTACATTCATGCCGCTACATTGCGAAGGAACTGACGAGATAATGCTACCAATCGATGAGCTTCTTGCTGAAGAAAATTTGTCGAGTTCTTCACGTGTCAAGTCATCAAGAAGAGCTTTATGGTTGTCGTAAATCTGCTTACCACATTTTGCCACTCGGATTGCTGTAATCCACTTTTCCAGTGTTTCAGCATCTTCTGCGCAAAGCATTTTCAAATAACGACACGATTTGGCAGTGAAAGGATCATTTGGTGAACGTAATGCAAATGTATGATCTGTTGGAGCTTTGTGTTTCTTCTTCCAACCAAGTCCTCTGTAAATTTCATGACCAGCAAAAAGTGTAAGGCAAATTAGATCACGTGGCGATCTTGATTTCTCCTTTGCGAAATAATATAATCCTGAGGCTCTTAGCACGAATTGATAACGTTTCCAGCCTTTTTTCGCATCATTTTTCATGTAAAGAGGACCGTCCATTGATATTTGACCGCCCGTTATAAAGAATTCCTCCAATAACATGTTACGTGTATGTTCGTCATGATCACTTCCTGGTGCCATTTGTGTTCCTGGTAGATATTTTTCGGGTGTAATAAATAAATTAACTTTGTCCGGCCGTTGCAGGAAAAGAACACGATTTTTTGAGTCTGGACTCCATGTCATTAGGTTATCCACTAGCAGTTCATGATCCTCGAATAAGCGTTCTAAAACGAAAATGATAAATTGTTAGAATCGTCCGTACATTAAAATAAATGTAAATATGGTATAAAATTTGAATATTTTATTGATTTATTGATTTTATTCAAATGCATCTGATTTGTAATTAAGTTTAAATGTTACTGTGCATTAACATGCTAAAGCATTTAGTCTCTGTTTCAGGCTGGAAATCAAGAATAACCTGTCTTAAAAACACATTTTTTATCATTTCATAGTTTGATATTTTATAAAGTGCTTGTCGTTTCGTGTCACGAAGAACATGGGTGGCCGGTTTGCTTCAGATTCTAGGCCCAGAAATGCTGCTTTTGCATCTGAGATTGACCGTACTATAACGTTGATGTAATTGAAACAGGATAAAATTATTACCTTATTTCTTCTTATGCGTCTTTTGAAATTAGATAAATTATCTTCTTCTAAATAATTTATCTAGTAGTCCGCGTGGCTTAGTGGGTAGAGCACTAAGCCCGTAAGCCGTAAAGTCTCTGGTTCAAGTCTCGTTGGCGTCAACGAGATTTAGTTCGAGTGGTTCTTCGGACGGACTATAAGCCTGTTCAGTTATGATACGTGCTGGTTTATAATCAGAACGTATCGCAGCTGGGTGGACGGATCCACGGCCAAAGCGTGATGATGATCGTATCACCTTGTGGAGTGCCGATACATTCGATCATGACAATGAGATACTCTAACCATCTCTAAGCGAAGGCCCGAAAGGGGCTGTAGGGCTACAAAGAAGAAGAAGAAAGAAATAATTTATCTTCCTCTTCTTATTTCTTCTATTTTTGGAGTTTGATAAATTTATGAAATAATAGTGATCTTCTTAGTAATTAAACTTCTTCTTTAAGTTGAATTTATTTTTTAATATATTTGGAACAATCACAATAATACTTACTTCGAATTACATATATTTATTATTTTAATGATAATATTTTAATTATATGTTTATTATTTAAATGTTTTGTAGAGACTCAAAATCTATGTTTAAATTTATTCATCTAAAACAATAGATGCCTCCTGTTATAAACTATTTTTATATGTGTGTGTGTCAAAATAAAATTATCTAAGTATTTTATTAACTAAGTGTTTATATGTATATGTCATGTCAAATAAGTTAATTTAAGTATTTTAGTAGCTAAGTGTATATATGTATATGTAAGTTGCTACATCATCAGCATACACTACCAATTGTGTTGACATGTGAACATAAGTTTGCCAGAGATTTCAACTATTGACTTTCTGATGACGTGTAACATCGCAATAATAAAGTGCATTGGGGCTAGTCCATCCCCTTGTTTTAAGCCTAATTCCATTTTGAAGCTGTCCGTTGGTTCGTCATTTACCTTGACCTAGACTCTCTATTAAGCATTGTGATCTTGACCTTGCGGATTAGTTTTGTTGGGATGCCAAATGTAAGTATAATGTACAGTGCATTTCCGTCGAAGCTGTCGTATGCTTGCTTGAAGTCTACAAAGGGTTGGTGCACGTTAATGTTATATTCCAACACTTTTCAAACCTCTGCTTAGCTGAGAATATTTGTTTAATTGTAGATCGCCCAATTCGGAAGCCTTCCTGATACTCTCCTGTAACGCTTTCATAAACGGCTTCAATTTTCATTCTATGATTTTGGAGTTTTGAAGAGCACTTTAGCGGACGTACACAGTAAAACGATGCCTCTATAATTTTTACACCTTAACTTGTTTCTGATTTGTTGGGTTTCAACTGTGTTACGTATGTTTGATCTTCGTGTACTTTTACGATGACTTTATTGTGAATTGAAGCCGTTTCCTAGTGGAGGTATATGCCGATCTGACTTCAGTTAGTTATTTATTTATTGGATCTTGGTGTTGACAGTCCGTCGTTTCTTTCTTCGGCATATTTTTTTAGGTTGTCCCTGGAAGGTCTTATATTGCTCTTCTTTAGTCTGCGTCTCGCTGGATGTATTCTCTGTACACCTGGTTCCACTTTTCAACCGCTTCATTGCATTCTTCTTCGTATCCGTTGTTCCCACTTTTCTTTGATCGATGTCTCAAGACCTCTTCTATCGTTTTTGTTTTTCTATTCCCTAGCACTACAGCCCCTTTCGAGTCTTCACTTCCCGCAACAAGCACCTCCAACTAGCTCGGTCCTCCAATTTTGAAATCACAGCAGCCATAAACTGTCTTCCTCGACGGAGTCAGACCAGCGTTTCCTCGGTTTCCCCACTTGTCTCCGCCTTTCAGTTTTCCTAACAAATACCTTTTTGGGTATCCATTGTTCATCCATACAATTCACTTAGCCAGTCCATTGCAGCTTCCGCAGTTTTACAATCGTTGCGACCTCCGGTTCATCAAAAATTTCATACAGCTCATGGTTGTATCGAATTCACCAGTGGTCCCCAGCTAGTTTCGCTCCAATTAAGCGTCTCAGGACCCGTCGCTCGAAGGGGTTCCCATAGCATAGCACAGGTCTTATCACATATTTGTATACTTGGAGCTTTGATTTCCTTTGTATGCAGCTGATCGTCGAAATTGTCAAAACTGAATAGAATATGTTATTTGTGAGCCGTATTTTTCGGAGTATTTCGTCTCTTTCATTATCGGTTCTCGTTCATTTGGCGCCTAAATACACAATTTCGCTCACATTTTCGATACTGCATTCACCAAGTGCGATATTTTGGGTAGTTGAGGTATTTTCCCTCGACTGCGTCATGATTTTTGTTTTATTTTCATTGATTTGTAGCCCTACTAGTTTTGGTTCGCTGTCGAGTTTCAGGAAAATTTCTTTGGCAGTTGTTAATGACCGTGACAAAATGTTGATGTCGTCCGCATAGGCTACTCCTTGGCTCGACTTGTATAGTAATGTACCTCATGTATCGACATGTAGCTCCTAGTACTCCATAGCTAAATTCAATAGCACTTGCCTAGTGCGGTCTAATGTAATTTTAATAACGAGTATGTTAGGAAGATGAAGGCTATCTACCAAACGGGCAATGTGTCCCGGAATACCTACCAAACACCTCCTATGTCAGTCTGAGAATAGCCTGGACTCGTTTGTCACATCACGCTTAGGGACAGGCGGAATCCCTTTTGAAGCGGAAAGGGAGGGAGGCGAAGGGATTGCTAGAAAAGAGACCCGTCCATCCTCGAAGCCTCTTTACGCTGCAGTATGCCCTTATAGTAATTTGCCTAAAGTCAAGCATGACTTTTCCTATGATAGTTAAGTTATGTTAAGCTAGTAATAAGTTCAGTAGAGGTTTTTGCACAAATTTTCCTTTAGCTAATTCATTTGAAAGGTCTAAGTCCAACGGATATTAAAGCCGAGTTGGATTCTACTCTGGGGAAGTCTGCTCTTTCGTTTACAACGGTCAAATATTGGGTAGCTGAGTTTAAGCGAGGTCGTACAAGCTGCCAAGATGAACACCGCAGTGGTTGACCAAGTGAGGTGACTACGTCAGAAAATGTGAAGAAAATCCACAAAATGGTATTGGATGACCGCCGACTAAAAGTGCGTGAGATAGCAGACATGGCAGGCATTTCAAAAAGTGCTGTGCATCGCAATTTGGCCGAAAATTTGGACATGAGAAAGCTGTGCGCAAGATAGGTGCCGCGTTTGCTCACAATGGAGCACAAACAGCGACGAAAGGATATTTCCATCGAGTGTTTGACAATGTTTCGCAGCAATAAAGCCGAGTTTTTGCGTCGATTCATAACGAAACATGGGTCCATCATTTAAATCTGAGACCAAGGAGCAGGCAAAGCAGTGGACTGAAAAGGGAGAACCGGCTCCAAAGAAAACAAAGATGGTTCAGTCAGCTGGCAAGGTCATGGCATCCGTTTTCTTGGGATGCGCGTGGGATAATCTTTATTAATTAACTCGAAAAAGGAAAAACAATCAACGGCGCATATTATGCAGCCTTATTGCAGCGTTCGACTGATAAAATCAAGAAAAAACGGCCCCATCTGACGAAAAAGAAAGTTTTTCATCAAGACAACGCACCAGTCCACACGTTCGTCTTTGCGATGGCTGAAATCAATGTGTTAAGTTCGAATTGTTTCCTCACACACCCTATTCGCCAGATCTGGCTCCCTCGGATTATTTTCTTGTTCCGAATTTGAAAAAATTGCTCGGTGGCAAAAAAATTGCCAACAATGAAGAGGCAGAGTCTGCGGTTAGTAGCTATTTTGAGGAGCTTGACGGTTCCTACTATAAAGCGGGTATCAAAGCTATTGAACATCGTTGGGAAAAGTGTATCGAGCTGAAAAGAGAAAATGTGGAAAAAACAAATTTTCGCAATTTTTTCACTGTTTTCTTCGTCGGGTCGGGTACTTTTGGGACTGCCTTCGTATATCCTATTGTGATGGATTTATATAACGAAGGAATCCTGAATGTATTTTTGTTATTCATCTTATCTGAAAATTTTGAGGTCTAATCAAAAGTGTAGTGTCTGGTTGAATGGAAAAGCCCATGTAGTGGAAAAATCATATATGATGATTGTAATCGGAGAAAATTCAAACGGCTATAACTTTTGTAAATTTTATTGAAACTTATAGAATCCAAAGATCTTTCAAAGAACTATTTTAATTTCTAATTTTTTCCAATTTAACGATTCTGATACAGTTTTACTGACGAAAATGTTAATGAAAATTATCATTAGGTTTTTTTAATGGAAATTCTACAATAACCAACCATGCACAGTTTCGCATCCTAGTTGTCCGTCCATGCGTCTGTCTGTCCATCTATCTGTCTGTCTGTCTTTCCTTGCGTCGCAGTAATTTTCTTCAGAAACCATAGAAGCTACAAAGCTCAAACTTTGTACGAAAATGTCAGAAGGGGCGATCTTTCAAAAAATTATCTTTTATAAAACATTTCAACATTTTTTAAGGGGGTTCCCCTTATAATAAAGTGGCTCTAAAAAAATGTTATCAAATTTAATCCGGCAGGGTATCAAATGAAAGGTCTTGATTAGGATTTTCTTGATCTTTTATGCATCATGGGTTTAGGGGGAGGCGAAATGCACGAAAAACTTGTATCCCCTCTTTGCGATTGCACACCTTTGAGCTAAATCTAAAAAAAAATCACGAAGGTAGGTCTTTGTAAGTACGAGAGCAACAAATACCTCAAAAATCAACGTTCACTCAACTTTGCTAACAAAAGTATGATTAAAATTTTTTATTTCCCTCGGAAAAACGAAACGGTGCCCTGAAAGTTCTTAAAAATTTACAGTTATATAGGTTGATATAAGACCCTTATGCCTACGTAATTTCACCAACAATAACACGTGTTGATGGCTGATAAATGTTTCGAATCGACCAAGATACTTTTATTTTTTTAGATTTTTATGAAAATCTAAGTAATGGTGCTTTAATTGAACATGTTCAATTGGCGGAGCATTCAGAAAAATTACTCAACCAGGAACAAAATGGCAGCTGTTATGTACTTAGGAACGAAACTCTGCAACTTTTAGACCAATTTGAGTGATTTCTTATGCAAGTATTTAATGAAGAATTCCAATCATCGATTCATGCCATCAAAAAACTGCTACTTGCTTGACTTGTTTCACCTTTAAATTATAGGTGTTCATCTTCATTGAAGATGACTCAAAAAGTCGAAACGCGTCTGCTCACATAACAAAGCAAGGCCCGACGGCTTTTCAAGAAAAAAAGAGATTTGGCCCGCGGATATCAAATAAACAAAATAATTGATTAATTAATACATGCAATCAAGTGTTAATAACACAAATTTATTCAATCTTACCATTTTGTTTTACGATTACTAATATCACTCGGACAAATTCTCAAAGCTGTTTATGATACATATCATTCCTGCAGCTTTCATGCAAATTCCAGCAAATCTGTAGTCGGTAAAAAGTGCATATTGTTCAATACATTATAAATAGCCATTTGTGTATCGAATTTTATAAAATTCAAGTATCCTTACGGGTTTATTCAGGAAAATGTAAAATTGATAAATCATACTATTCCTAACAAAGTTGATCGAATTTCAACGTCTGACGCATTTGTTGTTCTTGTGCTCATAACCCTGCTTTCTTGTTTTCAGACTTTTCGGATGAAAGACATCCAATCGCGAGGGGGGTACGCGAAAATTTCGTACATTTCCCCTTCCCCTGCCTACCTGAGAACTGATAAGATAAATTTGAGGTTTTCTTTGAAAAGAAATCATTGAGACCTTTCTAATGACATCCTACTCGATTATCAATGGTGAAGTTTTGTTTTTAAAGGTCACCTCACTATATGGGGAGACCCCATAAAACTGAAAAAAATGTTCACTCTAAAAATGTCAACTTTCTGATCTTTCCACAAAGTTTCATAGCTGTAGCTTCTATAGTTTCAGACAAAAATCGCTATGACCTACAGATGGACGGACGGACAGCCACAGCCAGGACACATTGCGCGTTTGGGAAATAGCCTCCATCTCCCTAAAATGCTCGTTATTAAAATTACATTAGACCGCACTTGGGAAGTGCTATTCAATTTGGCTCTGAAGTACGTCATAAGGAGCTACATTTTGATACACGAGGTACATTACTATACAAGTCGAGCCAAGTAGTAGCCTATGCGGACGACATCAACATTTTGTCACAGTCACTGACAACTGCCAAAGAGCTCTTCCTGAAACTCGACAGTGAAGCAAAACTAGTAGGAAATAAAACAAAGCTCATAACGCCGTCAAGAAAAAATACCTCAAATACACAAAATATCACACTTGGGGAATACAGTATCGAAAATGTGAACGAATTTGTGCATTTACGCGCCAAGATAACGAGAACCGCTAATGAAAGAGATGAAATGCGCCGAAGAATACAGCTCGCAAATGAAATATTGTATTTAGTTTTGACGATCTTGAAGACCAGCTGCATCCTCAGGAAAACAACGCTCCAAGCATACAAATCTGTGCTATACCATGGGGGGCGAAACATAGACCCTAACCCAAGCATCCGCAAACATAGTGAACGCCTTTGAAAGACGGGTCCTGAGCGAGTATGGACGGGGACTTATGGCGAATTCAATACAACCATCAGCTGTATTAAATTTTTGACGAACCGGAGGTCCCAACGGTTGTAAGACTGCGCAAGTTGCAATGCGCTGAATCGTATGGACGAACAACGAATACCCAAAAGTGGGGAAACCGAGGAAACGCTGGTCTAACTCGGTCGACGAAGGCAGTTCATCGCTGCTCGGATCGAGACAGTTGGAGGCGCTCTTTGCAGGAAGCGAAGGCCCGAGAGGAGCTGTAGTGCTAAGAAGAAGATTTGCAGGAAGCGAAGACCCGAGAGGGGTTGTAGTGCTAAGAAGAAGAAGAAGGCAAGTTTCACTTGAAACTTAGCTAAAAAATACTACGCTAGTAAGACAATTCAAAATTACGCATAATGCATAGATGATTTAACTTGGGTACGATAAAATGTCCCTTTTCTCAAGTGAGCGCTTTCTATCTGTGATCGCGAGATGTGAGTTCGAGTTCAGTGAAAGTTTATAAATATCTGAGAATTTAAAGGAATAAATCATACAATGGATACAAATGAATTCTTATTCAAAATTGAAGAGGATTTAAAATTATAGTTTCAGAATGAATGGATGGCGGCAAGGGAGAGAGGGAAGAATCAAGTCTAGGTAACCCCTGCATAATAAATTTAAGAATCACTGTCTAGTTAATTTAAAATTTCTAATCTGAAATTAAAGTCACAAGTTGACTATCAGAGGGAGCGCGAGGCTAATCGAACGAAACGGTTGGTCTATAGTTCTTCATAAGGAATAGAATTGTGATTTTATGAATTTGATTGCATTTAAATTATTTGTTGATTTTAATATAAAAACAATGCTTCAAGATGAATGAAAAATCTAATATACGATCACAAAGGATATAACAAATTTACATCCCGGATTTCAATCAGTAAAATTTTCAAGCTAAATATCAAAATAAAGAACATTATTCTAAAGTTAAACATCACTCCATTCCGTACTTATACTTCAAACTAAACGGCATAAAGAGCACTCTAAATTTCATCTTTTGGCTGATCAAACTCTTGCCGCCTTTTGTATTTCATGCTTGTATTAGGAGAAAAATACTTGAAATCAACATTAATTGACCAAAAAATCATTACCAATTCGTAATACTTGTTTCAAGTGTTGATTGCATATTGAAGTGTTTTGCTTGCATCTTTCTAACAATAGTGTATGATTTTAGCATGTGAAATATCTGGTGCTTAAGCTTCGTTGTAACACAAAGGAACATAAATTATAAAATGTTTGAATAATGACGGGTCAACCTCAATAAAAGGTAATAGGTATGTGTGTAAAAATGTTTATAAATCATTTGATTTGATTCGATCTACGATCGATTTTGAGAATTTCGAAAAGAAATTCAAACAAGGATCCAGATAGAAAGGTAAGAGCATGACAAATTACAAATCCAACATTGACTTTTTGGGCTTAAGCTTTGTAAATTAAATACTAAAATGGCAGCGATATTCCAGAGTATATTACTTGGCAGCATGATAAATATTAAATTAAAGCAATCAAAATTACATCAAGTGGATACTGTCAAACTTTCTCGGGTTCTACCTGATTCATTTCTTGAAACAGGACGTTTTAATGAGATTACTTTTTCCTGTGACAAAATTCATAGCATACTGGAATAGAACCATGATAAAATTTTAGGCAAAAATTTCATTCATACTTGTCCAATACCAACCATAGTTAATTTAAGAAATTAGATTAGTATTAGCAAAAAACAGTAAATATTCATAATTTATAAGCAAATGTTATTGAGCATTTCACCTAGAATGACGCGAACTCTTAAAGCAAGACTTAACAACCTTGTCATGCCAATACTATCATCATTACCATCAATTGAGACCCGATTTTGCATTAAAGAAATGATCACATGTAGACAGCATCTGCAAATGTTCAATGACCATTGCAAATTCCATCATTATACCACCTTTGATTCTTTCAACCTGGAAGCAAATGAAACGACACTAAGCACAGCCATAGGCTTACCTCAGCTGGAGAGAATCTTAAAACCAAAAGAAATTATTTAGGACAATCCAACCAAGATGGGTATCTAAATTACCAAGAGTCATTACCACTCATCGCCCACTTTACCGACCATGTATTTTATGTATTTTCATGATACTTGGTCACGCTGGTTAGGCTTTAAAGCGACACAATATAACGGAGATATACTGACAAGTGTATTGGTGCACAGTAGTCCAACCATGTCAGGCCAGTTTATTACCCTGAAGCGCCAAATGAATTTCTTCTTGAAAGCTTCAAGATGAAAAAGAAGTTTGTGTTCTTTCCATTTCATGTTGCTGAAAATTTAATTTGCATTCTGGCTGATACCTTCTCCAGCCCAAATACGTTATGTGGTAGTATCTATCTTCAGCTCCAACCTCGTGCCAAACGAGATAATAACTTCTGACCAAATTATTTAATTTTCGTACTAAATATAAGCTACGAGCGATTTTAATTCACTTCAATGGATGATAATTGTAGAAGATAATATTTTCCTTTTAATAATGTATACTGAGCGAGCACTTTTCGGTTTGTTCACTTTTTATCGTTATCACAGCGGGAGCGAGCGCCAAGCTACTGGTATGCTCCGGCTTCAACTTGCATCCATGCTTAAAGCTAGAAAGAAAATTTCTTATAACTCTGTGGGTTTGGTACATTGTCTGTTTGCCTTCGACAGTAGAGAGTAAGACTTATAAATTTGAAAAAAGTTCTTTGCTCTATAATTTCTTATTCTACTGTAACGAGAAACCGAGTCAATGGTATTATTCTGTGACCTAATTTCTAGTCAAGTAGGTTGAGGAAAAAAATTTATTGTAGAATAGGACGTTGACTTGACTGTTTTTAATGGTCGATTGGGTTGAATAAGGGTGGGCGAACTGCGAGCTTAAGGAGGAAATTCGCCAAGTTGAATATTTTAAATATTAGATCATTATATACTCGAGATGTTTATTCAATTTGTAGGACACGAAATATTTTTTGAGACGCATACAATCTAGTTTTGAAGAGAATTTAATGAAGTTAATTCCAAGGACAGATATGTTTAAGAGCTTGTGGTTCATCTATCTGTGCTGCGGCGACTTGAAATAAAAATGTTTCAAATGTGTGAGGGTCATAGGTACCAGTGAGTTACGAAGATAAATCTAGTGATTCATTTAAAAAAGATATTGATTAGATCTAGCTCATTAATTACGCGACGGTGGCCACGATGAAGTTTTTGCCAAAGGTGCGGCCGGCAAAGTATTAAATTCTGATCAACAATAAAGTGAATTAGTGTCCGCCGGGGAAAAACAAAATTTTCGAACGCCGATGAGAATAGAAGACATGGGGAAGAGGGAGGCAGAGGAAATGATTACTTAAAGAAAAAATTCATAAAGCAGAAAAATTAACATTTCATAGGGAACTGATAGAAAACATGTAGAGTTTGAATCCAGAAAAAGGATAACAATATAGCGAATGTAGTCTGCTTAGTGTAGTAGAGTGCTCGTTGCGTAAGCCAGAAGTCCCTGGTTCGAACTCCGTTGGAGACAACGAGATTTGTTTCGAGTGATTCTTTGGACGGACTATAAGACCGTTCAATAATGAAGCGATGGCTTAAAATCAGAACGTATCGCAGCTGGATCAACGGCCAAAGCGTGGTACTGACCGTTTCACTTTTGGGAGTGCCGATATATTCCATTAACATACGATACTGAGATACTCTGTCTCTAAGTGAAGGTCCGAAAGGGGCTGTAGTGTTTAAGCAAAAAAATATATAATCGATATATAATCGATTCTTCCCACAATACCTTATTCAAAGCAATAACAATAAAAGAAGGGAATTACTTAGTCCAGATTGAGTGATCAAAGTTGAAAACTGCATATCGTGATAATATTATAATTTATCATTTTTAGAAAACGAACGTCAGTGCCATACTTGCAAATATTAAGAGTTTGGACAACGAAAGGCGTAAGAATTAATGTTGAACAAGTTTTGATTCTTAATTTGTTGTTATGAATTTTATTTTTGAAGGTCGATATATTATCAGAAACAGAAGCGTTCAAAATCAATTGATTTAATTTTCGAGAAGATTGAAATTAGTTTATTATCGAGCTTTAGTGATTTTTTTTCTCAAAATCGGTGTAGGACATGGGTGCCGATTGTATGGCACAAGTGTCAGCGAGCTATAAACAAGACCGAGCTCATCTGACCAGCTTCGCTTAACGACCGAGTGCGTGTGCTTGTCGACTAGCTATTTGCGGAATCATATGAGGCGCGTTCGTGTCGAGCCACCAAGCTACACTACAAAATATTTATCACGCATACTCTACGTGACGCACCGATCAATTTTTATTATCTTTATAAATATTCTATTATGTGTCAATGAAGCTACTCTACAGCAATTCAAAATTTTTTTTTTCCTTAATGTTAGCGGACACGGTGGCTTGAGACAAACGCAAACTTTCTGCAAAAAGCAACCGTTACTTTCTCCAAAGAAGGTCATTGCATTACAAGGGGAATGTTAAACATAAAAATGTTAACGTAGCTGAAGTGAAACGCTCCTCTCTGGTTTAATGGAAGGAAACTTGACAGATGTAGTTAATTTTAATCTTGTAAAATAACAAACTAAGCAGTTTCGACGGGGTGAGCATCTTATCTCTTCAGGAGCAGCCACTCCTGATCACCATGGGGCTGCTCGACTGCTTATGTTTATTACAGACTATAGAGAGTCAGTTTTATATAAATGAGTGAGGTATTTTAAATTAAAATAAATAATTGAACATATTTTATTCAGTTTTGACGATCTTGAAGACCAGCTGCAGGAAAACAAAGCTCCAAGTATACAAATCTGTGGTATGCCATGGGGGCGAAATATAGACCCTAACCCAAGCATCCGCAAATACAGTGAACGCTTTTGAAAGACTGGTCCTGAGCGAGGCTGGACTGGCCACGTGGATCATATGGACGAACAACGTATACCCAAAAAGGTATTCGTTGGGAGAACTGAACGGCGGAAACCAGTGCAGAAACTGAGGAAACGCTGTTCTGAATCGGTCGACGAAGACAGTTCATTTATTCTCGGATTTCGAAATTGGAGGCGCTTTTCGCAGGAGGCAACAGCCCGAAAGTGGCTGTATTGCTACGAAGAAAAAGAAAAAGTTAAAATAAAGTGTTCAGCGCTCCCTTAACCCTAATGTAGGTTGCTGCGTACGGGTAGAGTTTCTCCGATAATAGCGCATGCCACCTGAGTAAAAAGGACTCTCGGCCATCGTAAATGCGAGCATGGCGCAGAAAGAAATTTACTTTTGAAACCGCGCTAATTTCCAAACGTAGAAGCGGAGTGGGAAGATATCGGTGAAAAGCGTAGCCATTGCAATTTTAATAACCATGAGTAACTACATGGGAGAACAGTCTATGTTCTGGTCTATTACGAGAACATTGATCTGATGTGACTGTTCGCCGCCTTTTTCGTGTTAAATTCGAAGTACAGCGTATCAGTGAGTGTCGGAGTAAGAGTTTACCTAAGCATTGGTTAAAGAGATCCGAAAGAACAGGATCGATATAAGAAACAAGAACATCGCGGCAATCGAAGCTGAGTGTTCGGCAAGAAATGAAAGCCATTTCAAACGATACTCTTTCTAAAGTTTTTTTTTTTAATTTTCTAGTCCGTTTGGAAGTGCCATAAGCACCAAGGTCGTCATCTTCGAGATTTAATTTTTAAAAACTACTATTACATTTGATAAACTTTATATTTTATAACATTACGCGCTTTTGAATACAAAAGTTTTGTTTTCATCCCATTTTCAAAATGAATTTCCTTCTGGGCCACCCTGAGCTTGCATGCGACCGTGGCGCCCACTGTGGCCGCAACAAAATCTAGATAAGAGATTTTTTCTTGGTGCTACTGTTGTTATAGAATGAAATTGCTTTTTGAATGAAGCAAATCTAGTGAAGTGGAGTATTTAGGTTCGCTCCGCATACTAGTCGTCCAACCACTACTGATGACGACAAAATAAACTAACCGGCATATGACAACTCGAGAGATAGTAGAGAAGCTCGACATATCGAATTCAACCGTTTACTTGCACTTACAACTGCTTGATTATATAAATAAACTGGATGTTTGGGTTCCTCATGAATTAAAGGAAATCCACCTGACCAAACGCATTAACATATGCGACTTATTGCTGAATTGTAACCAAAACGACCTATTTTTAAAAAGAATCATAACGGGTGATGAAAAATGGATTGTTTACAATAACATAGTCCGAAAACTATCATGAACCAAACAAGATGAGCGCCCACAATTGACTTCCAAAGCCAATATTCACCAAAAGAAGATTATGCTTGCTGTGTGGTGGGATCACATGGGTACAGTCTACTTTGAGCTACTTCCAAGAAACCAAGCTATCGAAACTGTACGATCAAGAAAAAACGCCCTGAACCGGCCAATCGCGAAGGCGTGATGTTCCATCATGATAACGCCAGACCCCACACCTCTTTGATAACCCGTCAATTGATTAATGTTTGTTGTTAATAAAGGGTGATTCATAACAAGTGTACACACTTTTATCGAAAAAAAACATAGTTTTTGTGAAGATTGAGCTGTAATGTTTATTTATTATGAAAATTTTGTCCCTTACAATTAAATATGAAATATTACTCGGGCATATGTGCACCTCGTGCTGCTTTACAGACTATCAAACGATGATTGTAATTTTCGATGACATTTTCGCACATTTCCGGCGTATGTTGGCTCGAATATTGTTTTTTAATGCTTCAGTAGTCTGGGGAGCATCAGCGTAAACACGATCCTTCAGAAATCCCCAAAGGAAGAAGTCACAAGGAGTCAAATCACACGATCTCGCCGGCCAATTTATGGGTCCATTTCGTGAAATTATTCGGTTATTCGATGTTTGCACTGGCGATTCATTATTTTTGTAAAAAGTTTTAACAACAATAAAACGTTCGGCTGATGTGTATGACGCCATGGTTAAAATTGTAAAAGACCAAACTGTCATAATCTGTCAATATATGGACCTGAAGTTGGTGATAAATAAGAGTTAAGGCCCATTCACATAGTTACACTTGTTATGAATCACCCTATATAAATAAATTTACTTTGAAAAACATTAAACAAAACGACATTAATTATCTAACAACTCAATACATTATCTTTGAAATTTTTTCATTGTGTGAATCAAGCCACTCCACATTTATACAAAAATTTCGCTAGCCAAGGTTAGAGGACACGGCACAGGAGAGTGCTCCTGCCAGAAGCGTGTTGTAAAATAATAAACAAACGTTTTTTAAATATCAAAACTTAACTCATCAGATACTCTATAAAATGAGCTCGGAGAACTAATATACAGTTATTATGTATGTTAATTCGCCTCCAATTTATTTTCAGTGCGTTGTTGACCTCATTGTTTGAGCAATATGATAACATATCAATTTTACAAAACATTCATAAAATTTTCATTAAAATTCCATCTGTAGTGTCTGTGTGCTTTGCAATCGCGTATTTCCACAATATCACGTGTTATTGTTGTTGTAATTGATAAATTTTCAATCAACTGTAGTTTCGCTTTTTATGGCTCAATTTTTATGAAAAGCAATTTTCCAGCAAATTGAAGGGTCATCTTTCAATTTTATGGACAAAAACTTAAAACTCGCAAAATCTACTTTTATTCACCAAGTTGATCGAATTTCGACTTCGGGGCATTTGTTGGCCTTGCACTCAAAAAGGCATACTTCTTGATTTTTTTTAAGATTTTTCGGATCACAAGTGTTCAATCGCGAAGGGGAGGAAACAAATTTTTTGTACATTTCAACTACGCCTGTACACCTTGAAGCAAAAAGTGTCAGTCTAAGACCTGTTCTGAAAAATTCTCATCAAGACACTTTATTTGATATTGGCTATTTTCGGTAAAAAAAATGTTTAAGGGCCCTCCCCTATCTGAGGAGATCACCCGTAAAACCTTATTTTATGCTGAAAGTTTTAAGAGGGCACTATTTTCGACCTACTCACCAAATTTCATATTTCCAGCTTAAGTAGTAAAAAACTTGCCGTGACACATAGGCGAACGGCCGGACGGAAAGACAGGACATGATTTTAGTAGGGTATTTTAAAGTTAAAAGGGTAAGGCCCGACGGCGTTTCAAGAAAAAAGAGAATTGGTCTGAAGATATTAAATAAACAAAATAATTGACTATTATTGTAAAATTATTTTACAATATATCTAAAGACGGCAAAGGTGGCTAATGTGAACAAACTATCGCTACCTAGATTATGGAAACCTAATGGGTGTGACTGACCCATTATATTACCCTTAAGAACTACAACCTTTTTTCTTGTAACAGTTTCCTCACCAGGAACTTCCCACCTCAACTGATTGGTTTTAAATGGACTTCCCGCTTTCTGTCTATCAGTCCGTGCGTCCGTTCGTCCACCTGGAGGCTTATTTTAAAACTATTTCAAATATTTAAGTACAACGATATTATTTTTCAACGACAAATATGTGCAAAGCCATCTTTCATCTGCCTATGCAAGTTCCAAAATCCTAAAAAGAATATTAAGAATGCCGGGAAGACTAATCAGGGCGAATGACAATTTATGCTTGAACGGTAAGTTCGCGTAAAAAAATGCGTTGTTTGTGGTATGTGAAGAAAGCAATGTGACATTTTGTCCTGAACTTAGTTAACCAGTTAATTAGCATAAAACTCATTTGAACCTTAAGGTGACTTTCAAGAAGGCTTAGGTGCAGGATTATTTGATCAAGGCTCAATGCAATCTGGACATAAAACTCATTATAAAGGGAGGAAATTCAAGCGAACTTCTAATGGGCAAATGGTGAAGAGTGTTGGTAAGCAACACGCATTGAAAGGGATAACAATTTACTCGGAAGGTACAGGTTTCCGCAAGCTTCCCCAGCTATATTGCAATCAGCTTCGAACTCGATTCAAGTTTGGATAGCTAGAGATTTTAGAGCTGCCTTAAAAAAACGAACGGATGCTTTTTATGAGCAAACAAAGTCTACTGTAAACCACACTCTCTTCAAAGCTGATAGTATCGAATCGAATCAAAACGTCAAATAAAATATATAGATTGTATATCCTTCTACTGAAGCACTTAATCCACTGTCCCTCCTCTAAATTAATTGCTTCATTTAGAAATTATAGACCAATCACCTAAAACAAAAAAAGCTGGGATAACAAGATTGTGCTTTTATGGTTTGAAATAATTTTTTTACTGATAATTTCTATTGATGACAATAGTCAAACTTTCATTACACATAAATTAAATACTTTAAATTAAAACGATCAAAAGGCCCTTTCAGAGTACTAAAAACAATCACCATTTCGTTTTGGCAGTTTCAATTCCATTTGTGGATCGGCCGACGCATGTACTAATTTTGTAGTAATAATACCAAGAGTTCTTACTAAGTCTTTTAGTTCTATATTTGACGAAAAAATGTTCAAGATCAGTATATGAGGAGACCCCCTTAGAAACAAACACCAACACTTTAATCTCTGTTTCTGACCTTTCCATCATGTCTGATGATTACATCTTTTATATAATTTTTCTAAAGACTTGCTGTGACATATAAATAGTAAGGTGGCACAGATGGATGGACAGACTGATATTCGCGAAAAAAAATTCGGGTACAATCTTTTATTTTGTCACAAAACACTAAACAGGAATAAAAAAATATGAAAATACTAAATGTTTCCTACGGAATTAGTTATAAACCAATATGGAATTACTCATTTACGGCTTCACTTTCTTTCAGAGTATAAATGAGAATTGATTCCATTGCTCGTCTGTTACTTTGTTTTACTGCGTGCCACCGGGCCCAACAAAGCTGGTTATTGCAAATAATCTAAGAAGCGACCGTTTTCCACGTCTTCATTGTACATCTTTGAATGTTGGATGACAAATATTTTTGCAATTCATTCGTTCTATACTGCCTCTTAGAAAATAATTTTTTTTATTGAAGTAAATTGGTCTGTTAGATTAACCTTACATCGAGGTTTGGTTCTTCGATACTTCTCAAAATAAATAATAGCAAAGGATTTAAATGTTTCCAATCCTCATAAAGGTAGGTATGCAACTATATGCTTTTCGACGCACCTGTCTCAATACCATGGTAATCAGATGCACAAGAAAAATAAGCGAAAAGCCTTTTTGAAAGCATATACTAAAGAATGACAGTGGACAAGTTTGATGCTCGGAAGTATAACATAGTAAAGCGATTAGCGAACCCAATACACCAATAATGTTAAGACTACTTAATATATTTGTCCAGCCCAGTCCACGATTAGTAAGTAACTTAAGATCTGCCTGCGTCTCTGAGGATGGTTTTTAGAAACGACATACAAGGTTTATACTTATGAATGTTGTAAGTTTTCAAATTATAGTAATTATAAACTTACCCATTTGAAAATCCGTCAAATGTTCCACCAACGCCCAATGTGGCTCCATTTGCACATGATTTTTATCAGCTAATAGTCGAGTTACATGTCCACACGTCATGCGTTCATCAACCAGTAAAGATTTCGATGCACCATCTACTGAAAATGCTTTCACAAACAACCTGCGTATTGAAGCATGTTCCAACTTTTGCAGCGCCAACTGTATTTTGGCTGCTTTGGCACTATCCATTTGCTGTGGCACATTGCCAACATTGTTATTATTGTTATTCTGATGATTCTTCAAAAGTGCTGCACTAACTCCACTCGACGCTGATGATTCGCTTGACAGCAAAGACACTGTATCGCTAAATGCTGAATCATTATCAGGACTTTCGGTTCGTGGTTCCCGAAGAACTCCATCAGACCCGGTACCACTTTCGGATGAAGATGAAATTGTAGAATTTGTAGCTCCGGAAACGGTTGAATTCGACCGACTATGACTTCGCCCATGTCGCAGATCAGTACTGCGTTGTTCCAAAAGGCTTAATTCACCTAAAATGGCGTCCAATTCGGATTCGTGTGTCTCTTCCAAGTTGGCCATTGAAAAACGATATGAATTGGTGCGTTCCGAGGAAGCTTGACTTCGTGGTCGTAATCGAGCTGGTATTTGAGTTGTTGCGTTGGGGGTTATAAGGGATGTGGTTGATGGAATCTCTAATCCCTGAAAAGAAAGATAATAAAGACATTAATATAATTGCATGTTTTAAATCACAAAGATGTACGAGTATATGGCGATGAATTTTCTAAACACGAATATATTACTATCCTTATATTAAAATGAGAGTTATATCCTGTCATTAAATTACTGTAAAATCAAATAACGTTATGTAAATTACTGCTTCCATCCTTTAAACCTTTATGTCTTGTTTATCTTTGAAGATCTCATCACTTTGACTTAGCATCCTGCTGGGAGAGTTTCAATCCAATATTGCCCTAAGTATATCATTACTTTTAAGTACTTTTAACGACATTCTCTCTGTACTATAAAACGACATCATTTAAAATTATAATTAAAAAGCATGAAAAGCACCGGCGTTGACTGAAAAATTAAATGGCTGTAATCGTCAAACGTATAGCTTCAATCCCATCACCTCTTCTTCACAAGGTTCTCAGCCTTGGTACTGATGCTGTGACCGCTGAAGCCTATCGACGACTTTTCAAGCCTCATGGATACAGCACGCTAAGCAATTCTACATAACAAATTGAGCAAACAATTTCACTGAGCAAATTCAACTTGGTACACTTGAAAACTTTCCCATTGAGAGTCGTCGTCTCTGTGTTTTGAAATTTCCCTAATTTCCCCCAACCCTCCCGAGCTGGAGCTGAAATTGCGCAAATACGCTAGAAAAAAACAAGCACAAGAAAATTGCTGTTTAGTGTTAAACTTTTCAAACCGTTACAAGAAAATTACTGAAAATTTAACTTGAGGGAGAAAAAGAAGAACGAAAATTATTTCCCATTCAACCAGCCATATAACATGTTTGATGCGTTCTGTGCTGGAGGAAATTACGCTAAAGTACAGAGGTGTGCATGATTATTTTGTGTAGGCAATAAAAAAATAGAAATTTGTTGCCCCTGATATGGCTTGAATGGTGGTACGGTCGTGATAATTTCAGTGGAGTGTGAAATTTTCAGGGTGGGAGCTTTTCTTCCGTTATCAGAGAATAAGTGAAAGGTGGTGACCAACCTTTTTCTCCCGTGGGATGGAGTCTTATGTACGATTGGATATAATTGAAGTTCGCTTAGATGCTGGTAATCAGGACAAATAAATGATTCTAGATCTAATGCTAAAATTAAATAAGCTCTGAAATTGTTACATTTTTAAAGATTGTAGTGAAATTCTTCAGTAGACAAATACATGAATAATAATTGATACATAAGGGGTTCATTCAACCCGAAAAGATCCCCACTATAGTAAAAAACCTCTGACTCAACAATCTCATGCACCAATTGTCACGGAAAAGCAATTTGTAACAATCAACTTCTTTAATGTTTCTCATTCTTCATGAATTCTAACTTCTATTGCGAATTGAAAACAGCCCAATAAGCTTTTCTTCCTGTTATTCTTGCTTGGTTGGCCTAGCAAAATGGGAACATGGAAATATTCAACGTTCTCTCATTCTCACGAGGGACATTTTAAAAGGGAACGCAACATTATCTCGGCATGTAAGTGCTTTTGATATACGGAGCAAAAGGCAATCACACAGATGATTCGCATCCATATTCCCAGGATTATCTTCGGACTGCAGGGAAATGATAAGGCACGCTTCTGTTTTTTAATAAAGTTTACGAGCGATAAGCTCTTGGATAAAATAACCGAATCAAAAGTGAAATACACGTTGTTCGTGCTTTCATATGTATGTGTATTATTTGCAGTTATGCGTTCCTGCCGGGTGCGGATTGACTTGGATTTGAAAAGTAGGTCTACACATTATGTGTGTTAAATAAATATTTTCTGGTGTTCTGTTTGCTTTCAAGGGTTGACTGGACTTTTATGAAAGAATCGTGCGAGATTCTAGTTGAATGTTGATTTATTATAGATGAGAGAGTTTAGAATTTAAAGCGTTAAGTGGAAGGTTTTTAACTTTGTGACGGGACTGAAATTGTCCATTTACAGTCCAACGCAGTCAAAATTTCCCCACGGTTTTTAATTGAAACAAATATTGAAAAGAGTATGTGTTTCCCACATCGTATAAGAGTACGTACACACCACTTTATTATAATATTTCTAACCTTAAACAAGTTGAGTAGAGAGGAGTATCCTCCTGGTAAAGTGGGGCTGTACTCAACATATGATATGCAGGCATCGATAATGAATAAACTCCGTAAAAACATGTACATCACATGCTGCGTTTAACGGAAAATTCATTGTTACTTCACTTTATGCGGCAGCTATTTTGTTCTAGTGTTACTAATATCATTGAATACAATTGTAAAGATATTTGTGTTACCGACTCCACAGTTCATGCTATCAAAAAGATACGCGCTTTAAGAGAAGATGAGCCCGAAGAAGCAAGGTAGGTTAAAACGCAGATAAACGAATAGTTGCTAGGATATTGAATAAACGCTAGGACGGCGGAAAAGCGATTTCGATTACAAAAGTACACACTGCCATATAAGCTGACGCTAGATTCCATCGATGAGCTATCTGGTTTAAACTAAATAATCGATGCCTTACTAAGAACGACAATGCTCATGAGTGCTCAAGTTAAGTGATATACATTAGTCGGGGCAAGAAACTAGATCGGCAACTAAATCTTTGAGCACAAGTTTATCGCCTTGAAATTGATCAGAAGTAAAAGTGTAAGATCATCCTTAGAAAAAAGTTGAAATGTGTTCCAGAGGAAGTTCCTTTAAAAGGTGCGTCATTAGGTAAATTATACTACTTGAAGCAAGTTATTCTTCCCTTGAGACTAAAAATTATACTGGCAGGTAGTCCGCGTTGTGTAGTGGTTAGAGCGCTCTCTGCATAAGCCGAAGGCTCGAACCCCGTTGGTGACAATGAGATTTCTTTCAAGCGATTCTTCGGCCGGACTTATAAGCTCGTTCCATTATACGTTTTGGCTTGAAACCAGAACGTATTGTAGCTAGGTGGTCGGACACACGGCCAGAGCGTGGTACTGACCATATCACCTCCCTGGGTGTCGATACGTTCTATCTAGATAGTGAGGTACTCTAATTATATATAAGCGAAGGCCCGAAAGGAGCTGCAACGCTAAAGCAAAAAAAAAAAATTAGTCAAGCGTAGAACCCTATATATAGTTAAAAATATAGTTGGGTTTTTATAAACTAGAAAACGAACTTACAGAAGGAAGAACTCGAATCGCGAAGAGGGAACTGATAGAAGAAAGAGTTTGTGGGACAAGGAATTTTCGGAGGAAAAACTATGTTCAAAATTTATTGAATTGTTGTAGAAGACCTTGGGAAACATTTAGAAGAAATAACTTGCGGAAACAGGAGTTTGCAGAAGAAGGAACATGGATTATAGAACTACGTATAGTGCTTTGTCGGAAAGTATATCGTGTCAAATAATTATTGAGTGACAGAATGAATATCGACACGTGAAGTACACTTCTAAACCACATTTTCTAATAATCAAAACTGTTGGAAGGGGCTATGGCTAAGCTCAGATGAGCTCTTAGCTTTTCTGGAACTGGTACTGCACGTTTCCGATTCAGGCTACATTTTTATGTACACCTAGATAAGAGTTTGATCTACCTCTTTCCTTTGGTAGCAAACGTAAATTAAATACTTCTAACATCATATTCAGCATGGTAAGAGGTTTTTCGGCGTTCATTGCGCCTTTTTGTTTACTAATTCCACATGTCTCGATGACCTTGAGACATGCAAGAGCACGTTGTACCATAGAAAACGATTTAAACAAAAAAAAACAAAAACAGGCAAAGTAATTGAATTGGTTTTATCTGGTAAAATATGCCAATGCAACATTTTTTATTGTTGTAATTACAGACAGAAAATTCGTTTTTCGGATCCGTTCACTGCATTGCATGGAAAAACATCCACGGGAAACTTTCGGGAAAGGAAGCCAAATAAGATTTATACCAACGATTGTTGTCAGCTCTTTACATGCATTCCTTTTATTTGCAGATATTATACCGTTACATTAATAACGTTTCCTCAGCCTGGTATTTGCCAGAAGCAGTTTTGTACTGTTGACGTTGCATGTTGTCTGATCTAGTTTTTTGAGCTCCGATATGCCTGATTAACTGTTATTGGTTTTTTTTTCATTTCATTAGGTGAAGTTTATTGGTGAGTTGAAAAATAATCCGCCCATAATTTAATTTATTAATCATGTCATTGCATTCTGCAATCTATGCACTTGGATTTTTTTCATCACTTTCTAAACTAAGTTTAAGTTTTTTTGTTTAATGTGGTAGCATCCACACATATTTGAGTGAAATGTATTCGGTCTGAATCAGGGGTGTTTTCTAGCTTAATAAAGCGCCGATATAGTTGCAGTTGATGCTGGTTATATGTCCAGGTATTTAGGCACTTTCCCGCCATTTTTAGCGTTTTGAAAAAAAAAAAATTTACAAAGACCTACTAGTTTCGCGTCCTATTTGTCCGTTTTCTCGGAAACTGTAGAAGCTATAAAGCTCAAACTTTGTGAAAATATCAAAAGTGGTGGTCTTATCAAATATTTCAAATTTTTTTAATGAGCATCCCCCTAATCCTGCAGTGACCCTAAAATTTTTCTTATCAAATGTGGTCGAGTGCGGTATCAACTGAAGAGTCTTAATTAAAACTTTCAGAATCGAAAAGAAAAGTGATTTTATGCATCAGGAGTTCCAGGGGGAGGCGAAATGTACGAAAACCTTTGTACCGAAAAATCTGAAACAAATCACGGAGGTAGGTTTTTATGAGTAAATTCGATCAATTTTGTTAGTAATAGTAGGATTTGTCAATTTTACGTTTTTTCCATAAAGTTAAAATGGTACGCTTAAACCACTTAAAATTTTACAGTTACGTCAATTGATATAGATCCCCGCATGTTTACAGATATTTTAAATTCCGACCCAGAAAATGCAGGAACTGCGGCAGGTTAGGTCACTCTTTAACCATCGATAAAGACAAAGTAAAAAGATGTTTAAAATGCGGCGAGACTAAGTGCGGGGCTATATAAAACTGTATAAAATACATACCTTTTATGTAATAGCAACGATCATGTGGCCACTGGTCTGAATTGCCCGAGTGGGCCAAATACAGGCATAAAATTGAATTTTGAATATCAAAGATCGTGAAGCACGCTCGATCATAAATAAAACAGCTATGAAGGGCTAGACCCAGAAAACATTCCGACAACTTAGAAGTGACAGATTCAGCAACAAAAGAAACCCAAACGCAGATGTCAGGAAAGTTTTTATGAAAGCCACCTACGTACGCACAAGTAGTGGCTTCGAGAGGAATAACAAAAAAAAAATAGTTTTCAACAGAAACGGAATACCTTTCCAACTGTGGAACTTCCTATTGAACCTACGACTAAAAATGTCAATAGATACACCGATTTGGAAAAATCGTATATGAGCTTCAATAGAGTATTACGTCGCTGCTATTTTCGCAGGATATCGTAAATATTTTCGACATGGCTTTATTAGGCAAACAATCTAAGCATATGGTGCCAGTTAAGAACAAATGCAAATGCTGTGAAAGAGCCACATCCTAGCACGTCAAGGAATATGAAATAACAGCTACACGTTTTTACTGAAGGAATTCTGATTTAGCCTATTTAAATTCAGTTCACATCAATCATTAATAAGGGAGGGTGCTCCTGAAAGTACTTTAAAATCTGTTTTTTTTTTATCTTTATCTCCTGAATAGACACAGACGTACTGAGGTCAATGATCGATCTTTCCATTACCTTCTACTGAAGCTTTATACTGCTAAACTTAAAGAGGGTCACATGATCCGTTCCTATTAGTGATCCTTAAATGTGAACACTAACTTTAACTTCCTAAATCCTACTAACCAACAACCCAACGGGGATAGATGTTTTTAATCAACCGAAGGAGCTGTACATTTAGGGGTCTCCTCAAATCAGTTTAATGAATACTAAGAAATAATCAAATATCGATCACGCTGGTTTTTGGTAAATATGCCATGGTTACTTTAATGTCTTCAGACATAAGGAAGATTGACGAAAAAAATATGAACGGTTTTTTGAGCTACTCATATATATTGCGGTTAAAATTATTTTGATATTCAATGAAATTAAAGACTGAAATTCATTATTTCGCTGCAGAAGAAGAGAGCACTTCACATATTTCAATGTTTTCAAGTTTTGAAGAAAGCATATAAGTACCATTTAGACAATGCAATTAAATAAATCTAATGTTTAACCTGTGTTCATCTTCTTTTTGAATCAAAAGAAAAATTACTAGTTCAGAACTATATTGTAGGAACCATACTAAAATTAAATTATCTTGTTTATGATACTGAGCTGATTAAAATATAAATTCAGAAATGTAGGTTTCATGCCAAATACCTTTTTGAACTACAGGCTCACACATTTCAAAATAAAATTGTACTTAGATTGAGAAATCAAATTGAATTATGTTTACAGGATCATCTAACGACTGCTAAAGTCTAATGAACTTAATAATTTCTTTAAATCGCTTTCATTTGGAGTTAGCATCAGCAAGTCACAAAATGATTATGCCTAAGACTAACTTCAAAAGGTAATCAAAACAACTTTACACTTACATTTTAGCACATATGCCTTTATCAGTATTAGTGCAAATACGCCTCTCGTATATTGTTAATTATTTGGATTAGACGCCGCTTGATATGGCATTCTTATGCTTTCAGAAGCAGGAAACTGAAGTATATTAGGATATCCCTCCAATTATTACGAAAACAATATCATACCGGCATCCATTCATTCAAGTATTAATATCCACAAACTGATCAAACATAGTTAAAACGGGCAAACTTGAATTATTTTCACGCACAGAGTTACTCTATTTACGACACAAACACATGACGGAGTATATTGCCTTCAATTTTGTTCTTACCAAACTTGAAGCTATCTTTCAGTAAATTAATTTATTAGTTACGAACCCTCACAGCACATTATCACAAATAACTTGCCTCTACTCAACTAACATTGAAATCCTAACTTAACACGACAAACACCAGCAGCACACTAAATTCAAATCGAATAAATCTTTAACTTTAACCATGTTCACCGCGCGTCCCATGATACACCTGTCAGTTGTCCTGCTGCCAACCAAACTAGGCATACATTCTTCAACATTCAGGCGCGTTAGCATACAATACATATGTTGTATATAGAACGATAAATTTTGAATGATGGACTCATGCCGCACATCACATTTGCTCTCGAAATGATATATCCGTTCTAAATAAGACTTATTTCTCATTTCACTTCACTGTCAGGACTCTTAAGGCAGCCCAGTATAGAATACAATAAAAAAATAAACAGGGAAAAGAAAGAAGAGCAAAAAGCAAAAGGCCAGGTGATAAATGTAATGGAGATTTTTGGTTATATCTTCCTTTTTCTTGGTTTGCTACCATACAATGTGTAATGGTAAGTGAAGCTAACGCCAAATGCGAAACATTGTAGATAAGATAATATTCGTACGTGTATCTTGCAGCAGGACGAAGCCTGCCCATAAAATGTAGGTTCTTTTGAGGATTTTATTCTTTTACCTGAATACACAAATTTTCCAGAAATTAATGAGACATAAGAATTGTCTGGAATTGAACATAATCTGGTATTAGCTGGCTTGTTTAAATTAAAGACTAGGAAGAATTTAAGTGTGAGTTATGAGTAAAGAGGTTAGAAAAATTACAAGCTTTAATTTACTTCAGACGCCCAGCCGGCTAATAGCATGAAAGGATATTGATATATACCTTTTATTTGGGTTTGGAAAATATATTATCATGAAGTGGCTATTTAAGGGTAATACAGTCGTCAGAGAACAAATTAAAATGATGAAAATGCGCGCCAAAGAACCTTCTGATCATCATTAATATCAAATTTCGGACATTGCTGGCGGCAAGCATATACTGAGCAGCTTGTCGGAAAATAAAATTTTACTGCCGAAATGAAAAGCGATAAAACCGGCCGAATTTTCAAACCAGGGAAATTGCATAGGATACAATTGATTATACAGAAATGTCGCTTTTTTTTGTTAAGCTTCAGCTTTATCAGAGCTTCAAGGGAAATTTGATATCGTGACGAATGAGTTTTCCTTTTTCTTGAAGAAAAGCTCGTCGGACTGCCCATCTTCAAGTAGTAACTTACTGAACTCGCCACCAGCAATTCGGGAGTTGGATACACACACACAGGTATATACAGGGTGCGTACGGGATTTGAGGACAACTTGAGAGTAAAATTAATTAGCTTGTATTTTTAACAAAATTTAATGAAATTTCAGGAATTTTTTCTCAAACACTAATGAATATTTTGACATGTAAATCTGACATAGATGTCACTGACAGTACTACCAACCTTAAAAAAAAATAATACACCAAATCCTTCGACGCGCGCAGTTTAAATTCAAATGTCACCAAAACAATATAAATAAATGGACGAGCAACGAGAATCTGTGTACTCGTCCATGTGAGAAGCAAATTTGCCACATAAATAAGTTATAATATATATATATATATATATATATATATATATATATATATATATATATATATATATATATATATATATATATATATATATATATATATATATATATATATATATATATAACTTACGCTCTCGAAACTATATGATTCCCTCTGCTTCTCCTTCCCCTTTGTTTCCAGTCAGGTTTTTCTTCCCTCTCTTCAGAAGAATCACTTCCCCCGCTGAAATTCGCGCACACCGACAATTTCACGTGCACACGATTGCGCTTTCGTTATCATTCGTAAAACAGTTTGAGTACAACACAACAAACGACTCTCACAGAAAACTCGAACGTCAAAGCAAAAGAAAGAGGCGCGAAAACGGCAAGAAAACTCATGTGTCAAAGCGGATGGAAAAGTCGTAAATTTTTAATAAAAACAGTGAACTTAAAGTGCCGATTTCGTACACGTGATCTTCAAAATTAAAAACTTTTTAAACGCGAACGTGTTTTGGAGTGAATAAAGTGCTAAAATCATATCACTTCAAACCTCAACTTCACACAACTTTAGCTCAGGTTGCTAATTGCTTCGGCTCTCACGACCGGTTGCGGATCCAGAACTCTCTATATCTATGAATGTCACCTTATTTTTATGTCACAGTAGTACACGAGGTGTGTACAAAAAGTAAGGTGACTTTTCAAATTTCGCGGGCAACGCAAATTCGATTACAGATTTTTTTATTTTTTTTATGTTGGTACACACGTCACGAACATATATTTACGGTTTCAGCCAAAACTGACGATAGATACAAGCCATATGGTAGCAATTTGCATATGTATTAGTCGGCCTACTATGGACAAGCTTCCGGTAGCTGTCACCCAACTGCGGCATTAGCAAATGCTTATATTTCGTCATATATACTATTTCCCGAATAAAAAACGTGCCGAACGCATTCCGTGCATGCTATAAATTCACCTTGTATAGCCCATTGTCCTCCTAAACTTTCCAAGACGAGCAAATGAAGCACACGTTTTGCACCTTCGACTGATAGCTCAGCGTTGAGATGTAAACAAACTCCTATAAATTCACTTTGAAAGGCGATAAAAATTAAACGGGTATAAGAACTGAAATAATTTTCACTTAACTAGGAGCGCTATTGTGTTCTCCGCGGATCATCTGGGTTTCACTGTAGAAATCCGTCTCTAAACCGTACAAAGCCTCGAATTTTTGTTGGCACCTCCACAATTCTTCATATAACGCCATGTAAGTTAGCCAGCAAAGTCGGCCTACTAATGGTCATGTGTGTGGTAGTAAGCGCTGCTGCCATATGGCTTGTATCTATCGTCAGTTTTGGTTTCAGCTATATAATATGTTTATTTTGTTTGTGAGTGTCATAACGTTTAGAAGTGTTTAGTGTGCTCGGCGATTTTTTTGTTATCGAAAAAAATGGATCAAAGATCAGGAATTTTTTGGCCAAAAGCAACACCGCAATTATGCCTCAGCCACCATATTCACCGGATTTGGCCACATGTGACTTTTTCTTGTTCCCAAAACTGAAGAGACCTATGAAATTCTATACCGAAAAGTGCTAATGAGAAGATTGGAAAAAGCGTTGGCACAAGTGTATTAATTATTTTGAAGGGGAGAACATAAATATTGACTAATAAATATTTTTTCCTTAAAAATACAAAGTCACCTTACTTTTTGAACACACCTCGATCATATGTATATATTAAAGCTTTGTTGATAATATAACGTTATGCTACAAACATACCACTTATATTTTGAGTTCTGAATTATCAAATTATGTTAATTCATTACATCTATCGTTTTAAATAATTTAGTTACAGGAAAAACTAAACAAGAAACTTGTGATGTGCGTAAAGCTAATTAAAAACGTAAAAGCTATTTCCTTTATCTACTTAACGTCTATCCTAGCCTACATGTTTTATCATTTAATGAAATTGGTATATGAGCCAGACTAAGGCAACAGTCAACTTGAATCGGGCTGCATCACAAATCTTAACATACAATAGCTACAAGGTGCGTTCCAAAATAAACGAGACCGAACTGGAATAGAAACGACAGGAGCTTTGTTCTGATAAATTCGAGTTTATTTATTCAAAATAGTCTCCTCCGGCCTCGATACGCTGTTTTGCGCGATCCAAAAGCTTTTCGAAAGAGTGTTTCAGGTCATTGACCGGAATGTCCTTCAGGATGTCGGTACAAGCCTTTTGGATGCCCTCTACGGACGCCCAGCGTTTTCCTTTCATGGCCAAATGCAATTGTCCGAATAGGTAGATGTCACAGGGAGCCATATCAGGCGAATACGTTGAGTGATTCATGGTTAAAATGCGATTTCTAGTCAAAAAATCAGTCACAAGAGTGGATCAATGAGATGGTGCATTATCATGCAATAAGCGCCAGCTTCCTCCTTCGCGGTATTCAGGCCGAATTCGACGAATGCGATGCAACAAACGCTTCAAAACGCCAAGATAGAAAATTGCATTGGCGGTTTGGCCTGTTGGCACGTGCTCCTTGTGGACAATTCCCTTGGAATCGTAAAAACAAATGAGCATCAACTTGATTACTGATTTCTCCAAACGCGATTTTTTAGGTGGTCATTTATGTCCTCACGACCATCTCTGAAACGTGTAAACCACTCATGAACTTTGGTACGAGATAGACAATCATCGCCATAAACTTCTTCCATCAATTCAAATGTTTCGGTAAACGTTTTACTGATTTCAAAACAAAATTTGATATCAGCTCTATGTTCGAAACTCATTTTTGTACCGATGACACAAACATGCTGTCTGTTTAGACGCAATAACTTCGCTTCCACTGAACCGAATGTCACCAAACTTTCACTGGAAGTCAGGGAGGGATGTAACTTTCCAACGCACTATGGCGCCACAATTTTTATGACAAAAGTCTCGTTTTTTTGGAATATACCTTGTATGAGCGGATTTAATGAGTCGTTAGTTGTATCCACCAATTTATTTTTGCATAAATTTTCGAATTCAACAAGTCCAACATCGATAATTTCATGTGAATTGCGAGAAGAGAAGTAAAATGGTTTGTCAAAGGCAATTTTTAGGTATCAGTTTTAGGTGACTTGAAGCTTGGTTTGAAGATAGTCAGCACAATTACTCCATGAGGGTGCTTCATATTGCATTATAGGTTGAATAATCATTTTAATTATTAGAGTTTTATTTCTCATGTTTAGTCGGGATTTTTGACGGAGAAGCGAGTACGATGCTAAGAAAGAGCTTAAAGTCTTTTTGCATATACGAGTACGAGTATACCCAGTGTGGAGACGAAATGTCAATTTTTTGTCTAGTATCACTCCGAGATACTTCAGCTCTTCTTCCCAAGGAACACTCTGGGTCAAAAATTTTAGGCATCTGTCGGGAAGCATAGAGTATTTCCGTTTCTTACTAAAGAAGATAGCTTTTGTCTTGCTGACGTTAATTTCAATCTTCCAATTATGAAAATATTGGTAAATGTTGTCTGGCATCTTTTCTGAGCTATTTCTGATTATTTCTAGATTTGTTTCCGTCGCAGAACAGCAGGTATCATCTGCAAAGGCTGCTATTTGCCTGATGGTGTTCGTGGGAAGTCAGAAATGTATATGTTGTAAAGCGTGGGGCTCAGGCACCAGCAGGTATGTTTTTAACAGAGGAAGAGACGCCGTGGATCTTCACCCGATGTATCAATGAGATTCGTAAAGTACGATGGAAAGTTGTTTTGTGCAAGTTTATGGAGTAGTCCATTACGCCAGACGGTATCGAAGGCTTTCTCTATATTCAAGGCCACCATACCAACTGAGTGCCTTTTGTTTAATGCTTCGTAGAATGTTCGCGCCTGAAGCCTAATTGCAAATCAGGATGAATGTTATTAGCATCCATGATCTGAGTTATTCTCTAGTAAATCACTTTATGAATAGCTTCCCAAAAGCTGGTAATAAGCTAATTGGTCTGTAAATCTCGGGCAGATGTGGATCTTTTCCCGACTTCTGGATTGGGATGACAATGTCATGTTTTCAAGTTGGAGGGAAGTGACTCAGCTTTAAATGATAGTTAAATATTAAGCACGTAAGGACGATTGCCTTTTTTTCAGAGCTATATTTGGCATCGCATCGATACCAGGAGCTTTATTATTTTTCATTTTTTTCAAGGCATTTATAATCTCTTCTGTTTTGATAAGCTGCTTGTGCGGTACGGTAGACGCGCAGTGGCATCTCCAATTGACGTTGCCACCATCATTTCCTTGTTGAAGTGATATCTATCGGCAAGAATCTCTGCTTACTCACAATTCGAATAAATGTACACTCGTACTTTGTTTTCGCAAATCAGTGGATATAGTATACTATGTTGTTTTTTTTTGAAAACTTTGTTCCGTTTCCAAGCTTTGCGAGAGTTAATATCTAGATTGCTGAGTACTTGGTTCCAAAGACTGTTACGACCGATATATATATTTTCTTTCGGATCACTGACGTGAGACTGTTAACGCCGTTCTTAATTGTGATTTGCCGGGTCCTTTGCCACTCCCGACGTGGAGTATTTCTAGCTCTGATCAGATTATAGTTTTCGTAATTCAATTTAAAGCACCTAAAGCCTTTTTTGAATTTCGGCACGCTGATATCAGTGGTATCCAAAAGCACATTTCTGAAGGCCCCTATTCATTCGTTCAAAGCATCCTTAGAACTCATTGAATTGAGGGAGTTTCGATTAATTGTTAGTTTCTCGTTGATATAACTTCGGACTTTCGGCCACACGGCTTTCCTAAAGCAATAAAATTGTGGTGGTGCTTGGTGGATACTTTTTCAAGGTCGATTGAGAAAAAGAGTGGCAGATGAGGAGATGATAGAGCTTGAAGTAAACTCAGTTGGGACAAATCAACATCTTGGTTGTTTGGCGCTATATCGAGGATAGAACCGACTTCTTTAGGTGACTAAAATGTGGGGTCGTTTGGAGAATGTACGAAGATGTTGTTTTCAACAATGAGTTTATAGAGCTCATGTCCAATCAGGTTGGATCGTGAACAGTTCCATTGCCAATATCGAGCATTTAGGTCTCGACAAAGCAGATACCTATAATTGCGATTGCAAAAATCTTTTAAATCTGTCTTGAATTGATATCTGGGAAATAAACTGCATGTATTTTCAAATTAAAGTCTTCAACTAATAGACCAATATTTTTAATAAAACGTGAGCTAACATCAGGAAGGCAAGAATGTCGTATAGATTTTTTATGGCTATAGCAATTCCACCGTCGATACTGTTGCGGCGGCCATTTCTATATATTTCGTATAAGGGATGCTTCAACAGATTCTGTGGTCCACGCCATGTTTTGGTTATCATAAATATATCTATGCTATTTGAATTAATAAAATCAAAAGCTTCTACACATTTGTGTTGGTTGCTTTGTACATTCTATATAACACTCTACAGAGATCAGCCATACAAGAATTTAACTGATGAATTAATAACATTAAATTGGTTTTACTTAGTTTTGAACTTTGTTAAATTTCTAATGACTTCTTACGATAATTCTAAGAGAGTTTCAGGTTTGAAAAAATCACATTAATTAGAACTTAATTGTGTTTTTTGGGCAATGAGATGCCATGTTGATTGTAGTCTGCGGTGCGATTTGTCTGCGGTGACTGCGAAGGTAATGCAGGAAATTAGTCTTCAAAAGATTGAAAGCTTTTTGATTGTTCGAAGACGCAGCTTTGCGACTGCTATCTTGATATGTTCTTTGCATTATAGTGATGTATTCCTTCCTGCTTTGGCATTCAGGGCCATTAAAGAAATGCGCACCACTGCAATTGGAACACATGATGATTTATTTTTAGGATATCGACGTAATTATCAAAAGAGCGGGAATAATTTGAAAAGCCTTGTGCTTCTCCAAAATTGTTTTCAAATTAACAACAAATTTTTGTCTTGAGTTGGACACAAACGGTGCAGATGGCCCGCATGTATGTTTTGAAGGTCGTGGCTTGAGTAAGTGAGAGCTGGGCCCCTTACGAAAAGTGTGGTATAGTTTTCGTCGAGAGTGCATGTTTCACGCGCGTGCTACCACCATGAGTGAACGTCAAGTGCCGACCGTCGTTGTGCAAAGTGTTGTCATTCGTTTTTTTAAGTGTGGGAAGGCGTTAAAAACACAGAAATTTTCTGCGTTTACGAAATCAGTTCGGTAGTGAGTGCCTGAGTAGGGCTGCTGTGTTTAAATGGGCCAAACTGTTCAAGAATGGTCGCGAAACCGTCGAGATGAGCCGCATGATCGTCGACCGCGAACCAGCATCACACCAGACAACATTTGCCGCGTAGAGCAACTCATTTTGTAGGACCGTAGGATGAATGTTCGAGACATTTCGGCTTTACTCGGCATCAATATTGATAGTGTAGAGTATATCATCCACGAAAACTTTCAATAATACAAAATAACGGCGCGATGGGTACCTAAACTGTTGAACTTCTGCTGCTGCTGTCGATAATGAGCCGGATGATTGTCGACTGCGAATCAGTCTCACACGAGACAACATTTGCCGCGTAGAACCACTCATTTGCAGGACCGTAGGATGCATGTTCGAGACATTTCGGCTGAACTCGGCATCAGTATTGGTAGTCTAGAGTCCATCATTCACGAACACCTTCAATATCGCAAAATAACGGCTCGAAACGGAGGAGCATTCCAGCACGAAGTGCGATTCGTCTCCAGGATAACGCGCGCCCTCATACCGCCGTGCGTCTCAGGCTCGAAACAATATCGGAATTGGGGTGGTAGGTACTGGAACCGGATTTATCACCCTGCGACTACCACATGTTAGAACCACTGAAAGAAGCCCTCGGAGGTCAAAGATTCAACACTGACGACGAGGTAGAGGAATTCGTGCGCACATGGCTGTCCGAGTTGTCCAAGGAATTTTTCGATACCGGCATCAAAAAGCTTCCGGAACTATTTTAATTTTTTTCAACACATTCGAAATTCTAATGAATCAGAAATAATTTCGGATGGAGCTTATCATGATAAATTCATTCTGCTCCTCCCGCACCAATTATTTTAGTTTTCCGGACAATTAAGGGAAAATTTTAAGTAGTTCTGGGAGTTATAAAGAATTGAGTCTTTGGATCCTTGGTTCTTCTTGTCATCTGCTACGCAGTCATCTGGAGCAAAACTTAGCAAGTCAAGGACGATTTCGTTCCTGCGTGGCGGCTTTCTTATCGTCTGCTGCGATCGGCGCAGCAACTGTCTATTTACCTTGTGAATTTTTCTAAGCATAGTTTTTATAAAATGGACAAAGAATTGATGACGAACTCAAGAGTTATATTGAATATAAAATAGTAGATTCTGTGCCATTAAATTCGGCTATTTCTAATTTAGTCACGTATTCCAGTGTTAAAGATAAAAAGATTTGCAGTGGTAAAATAAATTTTAATCGATGTAAAAGACAAGGACTTTGTGTTAAAATTGATGTAAATTTATGTCTGAAAAAAATTTATGTCTGAAAAAAGTGAGTATAGATAATTCAAATCACTGTAAATTCGTTAAATATTACTAAATCGTTTTGAAACTTGCAGGGTACTCAACCTTGTATATGAATATTTGTCACATTTTTTTCCAGGAAAATGTGAAATTTATAAATCTTACTATTACAAACAAAATTGAGCGAATTTTGATTTCGAAGGTATTTAGTGTTGTGCTCATAATAGCCTGCTTCTACGATTATTTCAGAATTTCGGATCAAGGCTGTCTGGTCGCGAAGGGTGTCCACGAAAATTTCGTACGTCGGCCACTCCACACAACTCGACATTTACTTGGCATTTTTAAAACCAGTTTTGAAAGAATTTTCATAAAAACTTTTAAGATAATACCCCACTCAACAACCTTGCTAAAAAATTCAGGGTTCACCCTCCCCTTATATGGAGATTTCCCACTTAAAACTCTGTTATGTCACACTAAAACTTTGAAGAGATCGCCACTTTTAACCTTTCCAAAGACTTTGATGACTGTAGCTTGTTTTGGAGAAAAACTGCTGTGACAAACGAACAGACGGACGGACAGAAGACATTAGTCGTGATTTCAATAGTTTTTCTTTTATTGTAGTACAAAATCATAAAAGGGTATTTCTTATGAAATCTCGAAATTTGGGGTATTATTGAATTTTTTTTTTTTTTTATAAACTTAGATATTTTTTCGCGGAGATCAGAAAAGTTGCTTTTAGAGATCTGTGCAGGGGTATTGGTCTTCCATATTTTTGTATATAACCTATATAAAATGAGGTTTAAAAAATAAAGAAAGGGAATGATTTATTATTATATTATAGTAAAAAAACAACATGTACAAATGAAAGAAATTATATATTTTTATTAATATATATCAAACAATGAAATATATTCTAAAGAAAATCAACTCAAAACTTTGTACTTATAGAACATAAACAATATTTTGTACTTATAGAAAATGACCAACATAAATATAATATAAACCCAAAAAAATAACAAATATACGAGTACTACTTACTATAGAGGTAACAAATGTTTTTAACTTTTAAATACTTATTACTATTTATTTTTAAACTTTGTACTTAGCACTTCTCCAAAACTTAAATTAAAACATCTTCATATTTATTTATTAAGCATTAATTATTATTAATATTAACCTAAATAAGTCTTTTCATAGAGTTTTTTGGTCTTTGAGATCAATGAGTTATTCAATCTTAATTTTAACATCGCTTGTAGAGTCATCTAACTCTGTAATAACGTAATTCCCCCTTTTAACTAACTTTGGCGGCTTTATTTTCTGTATCACATCTTCCCATTTATATAATTGCTCATCTTTAATATGGCCATCTCCAAAACTTCACACCTTGCTTCATACACCTAAACTGATACTGGACTTGGCGGAGGTGTATCATCAGTTATTCTTTGTAAATTTTGGTGTGCTATAGCTTTATTAATCCTATACACTTTACTATTTTCTTTCCATTGTTTTCGCTTTCGTCTAAGTTCTCTAGCATCATATTAATAACTGGTTTAACTTGACCTTTCTCTTTTTTCTTTAAATATTTTAATCTTTCTTTTTCCCGCAGTTTTTCTAAAGATTCAGTATTATTTTTCATTTTTTCTCGAAATATCATACTCTTTCTTTTTTATTTTTTTTTTTTGCATCACTCAACTTCTTTTGTCGTGCCATTTTGCTTCCACATACATGCACCTGTTTTAAATTAAATACCGTGAAATACAAGTTGCAAGAAATAAATAAAAAATCTAAAAAAACCGCATAATACTGGATAAATTCCCTCCCTCACTCCTAAATGCAATGAGGGAATGACTGTGAGGGAATGACGAATTTTAACTTAAGCTATAAAAAAACCGACACGTAACCTCAATTTGCTTGTTACATTTCGAATATGTATTTTACTCCCAAAAACGCATAAAACCAACAAATTTTAATGATAGATATTAAAATGCTTAATACATTCATATAACGTGAGGTAATGATCGTCATAAATTTAACTTTTAAAAATTTTTCACAAAATATTTTTTTACACGAACTCACCTGCGGTTAAGAAGAAATCGCCATCTTGAATCATTTGAGAGTGTTGCCAGGTACTAAAAACTTAAGGTTGCGTTCCTAAATATCGTTTGACACGTTCAGAAATCGAATATTCGTAATAGGATGAGGGAATGATTTCATTTGGCGGGTCATATTTAAAATCGAATTATTGTTTTTATAAATTCGTTGTTGTAAGATGGAAGCTTTTATAGACAATAACAAACATCTATCTAATATATTTGCATAATTTTATTATTAAGAATATTGATATATTTCAGATAAAAAGGCATTTTAGTAATACTTTTGAACTAAGGGACAAGGTGAGGGAATGATTTGCACGGTAACAAAGGAGCCATATTTTTTTTTTCGTTAGAGGAAAGACGTTTTCTTTTTAAACAATAGCGGTATAGACAGCGAACATTCAAATAAAAAAAAAAAACATGTAGTTAATGCATATCACTCGGCACTAATGGCTCGGGAATCAAATTTCGAAATTTGATGAGAATTACACAAGAACACTCTCTCAGCGCCTTAACATTTGCATGATCGGCACAAATAGCATATATCTTAATTGAAAAGTCACTTCAATTTAACAAGGACCTTAGCTACAGCTGCCCGGCATAAGAAGGTTTAAAGCACAGTGCAGCAAAAGATCGATTAAACCGCAATAATACGGCCAATTGAGATTTTTCTTTAGTGGCAGAGATAGTAAAAAGGAGTGTGGGACTCCCAACCGCGCATTGCTCCTGAGCTACCCACTTTAACAGTTTCCCTGTCAATCTGAAAACCTAGATTAGAACCGTTTGACACATTAGATACTTCGGGCTAGGCTTTACGATGAGTCTCTCCCAGCGGAAAGGGAGTGAGAAGAGATTGCTAAGAAAGATACCCCCGCCCTCAACGCTTCCCGGCGCTGGAGTGTGCTCTTTTTATGATGAATAACATAATCATCTTTGAGAATTCATGATGTTGCAACAAAATCGCAGCTGTTGAAAATGGAGTAGGAATGGTTTTTCTTTTAAACATGTTAATCTTATTGAAGTGTTTCTCCAGTTTATTCATTGATGTGGGTACCCATCGTAGATTGAGTACAAAAACCTTCTGACAGGAGCGCAGTATTGTCTCCCCAACTTGTTTATGTATGCCTAAGCATATCTTCTCATTTGATGAATATTGAATTTTTACAGCAGTAAGGGTCAATTATAATCAAAATAGAAGAATGTCCTTTTGGATTTGAAAACTGATCGATGCAATACGGATTTTCTTTATTTTAATTGTAGGGGACAGTATTTTAATCCTTTCTAGATATTAACATACCTATTTTTCAGTTGACAGCCTGGTTGTTCGAGCTGCAGTCATCGCGAGATATAAACATACACGTCTAGTTGATATAGCTACGCAACGGAAATCATACCTTTTCCCGTCCTGGAGCTACAATTATATATACTCATACAACGTGAGCGTGAAGACACATTTTGGCTCCATTTATCTAGAGGAAGAATCGGATTTCCAAATAAGAATCTACCCGACAAAGAACCGTTATCATGTAAGTTGCCGTTATTAGGCTTTGCTGCAGTATTCTATCAAACAAGTCGAAGTAGCAGGAGAGCGTCCATGCCAAAAGTGTTTTGTAAAGCATGTAGTAACTCAAACAACGCCTTCTGAGTGTCAAAATTTCACTCATATATAAATTGAGTTCAAGAAAAAGAAAGTATGTTTGTTATTATGTTTTTCACCGCCATTTTGTTTTCAGTGTGTTCACCTAATTGTTTGAGAAGTCGGAATAACATATCAAAATTACAGACTATCCCTGATATTTTCATCAAATTCTCTGCATGCCAGTATCTGTAATGTGTAGGCCCTTTGCAAATTGTTAAATTTTTAATCGGTTGTAACTTTGCTGTTTAAAGCTCGATTGTTATAAAATTCCCATAATGTATGCAATTATTATCTTCTCTTGATATTAAAGGCAAAAATGTAAAATTTCTAAATTTCAATATCATTTACAATGCCAATTGAATTTTGATTGATTCTGAGATATTTATTGCTCTTCTACTCATAACGACTTACTCGTATTTTCATAACTTTTCTTTAGATTTTTCTGCCTAAAGATGTCCAATCGTGACGGGGGACCCAAATTTTCCACATATTTTGACTCCCCTGTTCCCTTCACCACAGTTATTACATTTTCATTCATGAAATCACTACTACATAAAATATGCAGTTCACGTCATCTATGAGATAAAGACGATATAAATTATCGAACCACCCAATATATGGGCTTTGCATCGATCCAGACACTATATTTTTGATTGGATTTTCGCAAAACTTCCAGAAACAAGTTGAAGTAGCAGGAGGATGCTCCTGCCAGAAGGGTATTGTAAAACAATTAGTAAATCAAACAATATATTCTGCATATCAAAACTTGACTAATATATAGATTCCATAAATTGAGTTCGAAAAATTATTATGGTTATTATAATTTTAAACTCGATACCATTTTGTTTCAAGTGGTTTGACCACGTCGCTTGATGAGTCATGATAACACATGGATATTATTAAAAATTTCTAAAATTTTTATCAAAATTCCTACCTATTTGTAGTGTCTCGGTCCGTTGCAAGCGTGTATCTTCCTAGTATCACGTGTTAATGTTGTTGTAATTGTTAAATATTCAATCGGCTGTAACTTAGCTGTTTATTGTTCAATTATTGTGAACCATATACAATCACTTTCAGAAAATTTAAATTATAGATTTTGGAAAATCTAAGGGTCACATCTTGATTTTATAGACAAAAAAGCAAAATTTATAAAATGTACTATTATTAACAAAGTTGATCGAATTTTGACTTCTAAGGTATTTGTTGCCCTTGTGAATGAAAAATTGACAGTTCAAGTACTGTTTTGAAAAGCTATTATAAAGAACTTTCATTTGATATTCATATTGGCTACCTTTGATGAAATTTTTTTTTCAGCGGCCACTCCCCTGTACTGTAATCATCGATTCATGGCCAATTTTTTCGAACCCTAGAATGGTAACAAAGCCCTTTCGCTGGGAGCTCTCTCCTGCCTCCTCGACTTGTTTCACTTATGAGTATTAATTGTAGGTACTCATTTTCAGTCATTTATTAAATTGAATCAAGTGTTCAAAGCATGCGCCTTAAACGTTGAAGTTGGGGCAAAATAACTCAAAATTATTCAATCTTCGCATTTAAAACAGCCACTATTTTGCTTTACGATTACTAATACCGCTAGCTGAGCCAATTCTCAAAGGAATTCATGATACCTATCATTCCTGAAACGTTCATGCAAATCCTAGCAAAGCTGTAGTATCTGAGTCGGTAAAAAGCGCATATTGTTCCATAGCGATATGTTTCCATAGTAATACAGCGCATATTGTTCCATAGTAATACAGGAAAATTCAAATCACTATAACTTCATTAAATACCATTCGATCTTTATGAAACTTTCAGGACAGATTAACCTTATTGATAGTCATCTGTGTACTGAATTTTATTGAATTTAAGGGCACCGTTAAGATTTTATTCAAGAAAACATAAAATCGATAAATCATACTATTACTAACAAAGTTGAGTGAATTACGACTTCTCACGTATTTGTTGTTGTTGTACTCATAAAGGCCTACATCCATGACTTTTTTCAGATTTTTCGGGTCAACGGTGTCCAATCGCGAGGGGGGGGGACACAAAATTTCCGTACATTTCCCCTTCCCCTGCACCCCTCGAAGCAAAATTTGTCATTTTAAGACATGTTTTGAAAAGTGCTCATCAAGACCTTTCATTTGATACCCATATTGCCTACATGCGATGAAAACTTTTTTTTCAGGGGCAACTCCCCTATATGGGGAGACCCCCCTTAAAGACCTTATAAATTTTTTTTCGTGTTGAAACTTTGAAGAGGGCGTCACTTTGCACCTACCTACAAAATCTTATGTTTCTAGCTTATGTAATTTGCGAGAAAAAGTGGTGTGACACACGGACGGACGGACGGACGGACGGACGGACGGACGGACGGACGGACAGACGGACAGACAGGACGCGAAACTAATAGGGTATTGTAAAATAATTTTACAATACCCTAAAAAATGAAAAGCGTGTTTTCACTTTGAGCAAATGGTACATCTACTTACGAATTACATTCACCTTTCTCCCCAAGTGAGTCAACCTTCAGTGGGAATTCGGAAGGAAGTCATTTTCAGATTGCTGCAATTCAGTAGTTCAAATCATTTCTATTTCTTCAATCTTTTGAACCGAATTTTTGAGGGTGCACCAAAGCTGAGATTCAATTCAGCTGAAGGTTGCAGGACCCTGATTCACTTCAATTATACTCCCATGCATAGTTCAGTGAATCATTCAGAATCACCCCTAGCTTAACAAATATGTAGTCCACTCAGTTTCCTACAATTGCAAACAGGAGATTCTCAAATGGTCGGTTCTTTCATCATATCAAATTTCGTATACAGAAATGACAAAATTACATCCTTAGCTATTTATGAAATGACCAAGAGTTCAAACAGAGACCGAAAGTATAAGATTGAGCGAATATATATCATTTTCAAGCTCAATAAGCAATTAGGATTGAATGTTTTCCTTGATTTAATGGTATGTTTTCATATCGATTTTTTTCGCAACGTTGGTTGCGTGGAAATAGGGGAAATGAAAAACTTTGTTTTTCTTTCTGTTCCATTCAATCGTCATTTTGAATTTGCATTTTTATGATTCATTTTAGCGCGTTTTTGTCAGTTGCAGCATTTCAATACTACAAAGGAACAAATTCGAAATAAGTTATCCTGAAGCTATACGCAAGAAAAAAATATTCTGTTATCGAAAGCGCTGTAAGTAATATATTGTTTTTGATGGGGTAACATTCGATATCAAAATAAATACACTGGTAGATATTTTTATTTAAAAGGAAAGCCTTGATGTTTTTTTTTGAAGCTGAGAAACCACTCATTTACATTTTACGTTCATTAGAAAAACATCTTTGAAAGTCTCAGTTTCTGAGAAGCATCCATGTAATGTATGATATCGTACATAAAAGAATATTGTACCTTTCACACGAATGCCTCGAAGATAATGTGTAAGAGTTTTCTGTACCATTTTATTTCCTTCGGAATTGATAGCATCTTCAAAGTCTTCTATGTTAAGAAAATGTTGAATTTTTATTGTAAAAATTAAAGTTTTATAAACATTTCTAACTAACATTCTGCGGAAAATCGTTTCAACAGTAGTATAGATCCTTTAAGAATTGAAAGCTTTATTTTGAAGCATACGTAGCTTGTGAACCTGATAAGCAGGAGAGTTAAAACTGTTCTGTATATAAATAGGCATGGAAAAGAAAGATAGGAGTTTTGTGAATGTTTGCGCGAAAATTACATCCTTTAGGACATCTCACGCAAGCTTTCAGTAAATGGTTCATTAACTCAAATTAGGAACCTGTTATAGTCTGCGTAGTGTGGTGGTCAGAGTGCTTGCTGTATAAGCCGAATGTTTCTGGTTCGAGTCGCGTTGGTGACGAGATTTGTTTCGAGTGATTCTTTGGACGAACTATAAGCCCGTTTAGTTATGATATGTTCTGGTTTAGAATCAGAAGTTATAGCAGCTGGGTGGGCGGACACAGGGCCGAAATGTGATACTGACCATGTAGCCTTCTCGAGGGCCCATGCATTTGATCAAGCTAATGAGATACTCTTACTATCTCTAAGCGAAGGCCCGAACGGGTCTGTAGTGCAAAAGAAAAAAAAATTGCCCTTCTAAACTATGTACAATACATAATCATAAGAAAATATCACTTCATACAATCACACCAATCACATTTCGGCAGTATATCCGGAGGAAGTTCAACATTAAATAACAAAGAAATATTTTATTTCTTTAAAAATTATTCCATGCAAATGATAGCCATCGCAGTCTTGTTTTTACTATAAAGCTAATTCTTCAATTCTAAATAAAACGGAAGCTAAACGCTGTCTATTTTGTGTATTTCCCCTCCCTATGCACCCCTCGAAGCTAAAAGTGTCAGTTTCAGAACTGTTTTGAAAAGTTCTCATCAAGACCTTTCATTTGATACCCATATCGGCTAACTTTGATAATTTTTTTTCGGGGCCTTTCCCCTATATGGGGAGACCCCGCTTAAATTTTATTGTAGTTGAACTTTGATGAGAGCACCACTTTACACCTACATACAAAATTTGATGTTTCTAGCTTAAGCAGTATGCGAGAAAAATTAATGTGATACACGGACGGACGGACGGAGAGACAGGTTGCGATTTTAGTAGGGTTTTGTAAAATTATTTTACAAAACCCTAAAAATATTTAAGATGGGTTCTATTGGATTTGTTCTTGGGATCACAATATTAGGAAGAAGCATAATTCTTCAGTGAATGCTTTCATTTGAAAGATCTTAGCCTAACATATATAAAATCGGAGTCAGCTTAGCCAAAGTAAACGAAAAATATGTTCGTTATAAATGACGAAATGTTGTAATCAGCGCGAAAACCTTATTCGAGCCCTAGCCTCCAATCGACGCGGTTCTGCTATCTACAATAGTTCGCCAGTTTACTATCCCGGGTATGGGAGCCACCACGTTGACTGGCCCCTCCCAGCTAGCCATCGGGTGAGCTCACCCCTTCTTTTTACGTTGCAGGTGCTCCCGCATGGTAGAGTGGCCTTCCGCTTGCGTTCTTATTTATGTTAAAGTATTATGTGATTCCATCATATAAGACTACAACATAGATCTGAAACGTTGATGTTTTTCATTTCAGGGAAAAATACCTGCGATTTTTTTTTGTATGAGTTTTTCATTCAAGTGGAAAAAACATGTGGCTACGTCTATGGATCTTGATCCGGATGGGGCGGTGCGAGGGGGCACCGCTTCCACCTGGATGCCCACTCTTATTTGGGGCCTATAAGTATCTCTGATGAAGGCGAGATCTCCAGTCTCCCCCGCTTTCACCAAGCCCAGTTGGTCATTTGCTTTGGCAATCTTTTCCTTGCGTAAGTTATCGATCCGAATATCACAACAAGTAATTCGTGAATGCGAAATTTTATGTAGTGGGCCCTTGTACTGGGGAAAAGAACCTGCCCCACGACACCGCAATGCTAGCTTGCCAGCGCAGTCACGCGTCCTCAAACAAGGCCAATTTCGGCGAGCCCCAACATCCTCGCTCGCCGAGGTAGCAGAGCATCGCTGCAGTCCCTTACGGACATTCTATATCCACGCATTTCACTACAGTATGGCACTATTGGCTGCTTCGATCGAGTCATCCAACCGCTTCCTCGGTTTAGACTGGACGCTTTCCTTATGTTTGACCCTTTAACGTTCGTCTGGGTAACCGATGCTCTTCCATTCTTTGTACGTGGCCCGCCCGTTGAGATTTTGAGCATAGAGACCCAAGTGGGTTGTCATACAAATCATACGATCCTTCGTTGTAAGGATTTTGTTCGTTCATTCATTGGGCCTGAAATTTTTATCAGCCCTTTTAGTTCGAACACGTCCAGAGCCTTGCCGGACTCAATAGGGTGCAGGCTTCGCATTTATATAATACAGGTTTGATAGGAGACTTGAAAATAAGAAGGTTACTTTTCCCGTGTCTATCTGTGGGCCTTAGTATTGAGTATGGAGAAGTAAACTTGTCTTCGGTAAATTCAGGGTTACGGCTGTTTGCACAGGTCATTGACCATTGCAGCCCATGCAGCCAATATGATTATTACGTTTAGTACAAAACATTTTGCCCTAGTTGTAATGACGTGAACAAAGAGGAAGCGAGTGTTTACATCCCTTCTAAGTGTACAGCCTCAATTAGAGTCAGGCAAGGAACACTAGGCAGTACCATTTTTGTAGACCTGAAAAGAAGATTGGATTGTTATTATCCTTCCTGAAGTGTAGGGGTGAACTCCAGCAATGACGACCAGGTTGATTGAGGTTTGGCATCGAAACGATATTGATTGCTTGCTGATCGGAGCTCCAAGTTGAAAATAAAGGAACTAGCCACTGTAATCAACCGACAGAGATATGCTTTTGAATAATATCAGAAACATAATCGACACGACCTGTTGTTTTTCCACAAGGTACTCTGTGATTCCTAATCTGATATAGATCTGAGTTCATTTAAATATTTTGGACCATGTGGCGTGAAATTGAACTGTGAACGACTTCAGGTTAAACTATTTGTCTCCGCTTTCATAAGGAATCATCATATCTTTACTAACGCTTTTATTCTAGTAATCATCAAGTAGTCCATGTAGGTTAATTTGAGACGGAATCCTGTTTAACATGAATCCGGCTCTGTGCATTTGCTTCCATAAGAACTCATGCCAGCTACTTTACGGTCTTCCTACTTTACTAAGGTGTTCATTGAATAATTTCGCTGATTGTGAATTCGAGCAGGGTAACGATATGAAATTGGAACGGGTAAAAAAATTAAAAGCCGAAATTGTCGAGCAAATGTTTGAAAATTACGAATCAAGTATTTCAGATTCTGGGGAGACCAAGGCACTGTATTCCGCTTCTAGGAAGACCCGCTCATGTTCTTCCGCTTTGAATGAAGCAGTTGATGTTGCAGTAAGCAGCAAGACTACAGTATAGGGATCCTTGTAACTCGGAGTGACAGTAATTGTAATCGCCCAACTAATCCCTTATTTCCTTCGAAAAAGAACGGGCATCTGAAATACGATCACATCAGATTCGGGGGAAGTAATACTGATGGTTAAAAACTTGACCAAAGAATAAACAGCAGTATAATTTTTAATGATTTAAATCTGTATTTTTTGAACGGAAATTAAAGCGATTCTTGGAGCGGTCACTTGGGTTTTACGTGACTAAGTGTTCACAGTGCTCGACTATAAGCCCGATCAGTTATGATTACGAACTAGGTTAAAATCAGAACATTTCGCAGCTGGGTGGACGGATACAAGCCCAAAGCGTGGTACTAACCATATCATCTTGCCGATAAATTCAATAAAAATACTAAGATAACTATCTCCCATTCGTGCAACGACCCTTGAACGGTGCAGTCGAATTCAAAGTGATCGCTAGTGACTTTATTCTGAATGATCTATTAACTTTTGAATACTATCATTTTTGTTTTCTGTACAAGTAAAATTTAAAAGTTAGTGTTAAACCAATTGATAGTGCCACTCCTATTAATAACAGGAAAAGAAACCGGGATCTTCCCCGGTAGGTATGCTCCTCAGAGACCATTTTAAAATAGCCAAAAATACCGCGACATTATCCAACCGCTTTTCACCACTTGCTAACTTGCAGGACAGCAACGAAAATGTTAGTGAACCAGCTGCTAACAACGGAAAAACAAAGGCGAGAACTCCTCCAATTACTTTCCCCGACACAATTGAGGCGATTATGAACGAATTAAAAATCGTTTCATATTCCATTAAGATTATGTCAATCGAAAGACGTCTCTTCCTCACGAATATTGAAGATTTCTAACTTAAACTCCAAAAAAGTCAACTACTTCACGTTTCACCGTGCAGATATGCACCCGTTGAAATTGTGCTTTCAGGGCTCCTTGAAAGAAAATACTAAAATCTGAACAAAGTATCACAACTATAGATATAAAAATGTTCAAGCCAAGTGCCCAGCATCGTGACAGTGTCTACTATTTACTATACTCGTATCTGCAACGCAGCACGAAAATCAACGAGATATGCAAAATAAAAGCAATAACACACACAATCTTGAGTTAGAATTATTACAGCAGCAAAAATAATGGACCAACTCAATGCCGTAATTGTTTGCGCTATGGACATGGGTCATCGGAATGCCACTTACCTACAAAGTGTGTAATTTGTAGTGGTTTATTATAAACAACGATAGATATCGCCTTTGGAACTGTGTGCGTTCGAACAAGTCGGGCCGAGCTCTTTATAGCGTAATGACTGAACATAACATCATTGTACAATCACCATACGAGCCAATATATTACTCTCATCGAGGAGTTGGTTCAACTTTGCATTTTGTACTCAGCGATGGAAGCTCTAATATATCCGAGCTTTGTGTCTTGCAGGCTCTTTCCTCTCTACATTTACCTGTAGTCTTTTCAATAAAAAGTGGCGAATGTGTTGAAAGACAATATCAAACGGCTCTTCAATATAAGAAAACGAACTGACTTAGGTTCAAGAGGTTCATAAACGATAGCATTTCTTTGACTTTAAGCAGTGCAACTTCTATGAAAACTGTGACCAAAATAGATACAAATATCTAAACAAAATTATTTGGGAAGCAATCGAAAATTAGTAAGAAATTCTCTCAGACGACAGTGGCTACGAACAAGATATCCATACATTAAGCAAGGTGTTAACAGTTTAAAAGTAGCCATAAGACTAAAAAGATGGAACTTACGCAACGAAAGCTGGAACTCAATGCTTCTTCTTCTTCTTTATAGCACTACAGCTCCTCCCGGGCCTTCGCTTAGAGATAGTTAGAGTATCTCATTTTCATGACCGTATTGATTTTTTCGGAAGTTGGTTTTGTCAGTACCATGCTCGCGTGTGCTTGCTCAGCTATGATATGATCTGATGAAATCAGTACATATCAGCACTGAGTGAACACTCGTAGTCTGTCCGAAAAATGCCCTGAACTAAATCACGTTGCTCCCAACGAGATTTGAACCTGGGACCTTCGACTTATGCGTGCATGCTCTAACCACTAGACCACACAGACTACGGAATTCAATGCTTAACAAGCTTAAATATAATACTCAAAATATTTGGAGGCTAAGCCAAACGATTAAGGGGCGCCGAAATCGACTTCCACATCAATTTGAAATAAGTAATGGTACCTGTGAATACTCTAACGTAGGAAAAGCTAAGCTCCTCGCTGATACATTCCATTCAAACCAGAACATCACCAAAGATATGCAAAGCATTGTCACAGAGATTGCGGTTGCTCATAGTCTGAAATTTTTACCTCTATTGAGCTCTCTTCCTGCGTCTGAAATGGTTAAACCAACCGAATTAATAAAAATTCTAAGGAAGCTGAAGAACAACAAGGCACCTGGCATTGACAATACACCGAACATTGCCCTGAAAAACTTGCCTAAAAAAGCTATTGTGTTAATATGCCATATTTTTAATGTCTGTCTCAAAACTAGCTACTTTCCTCCGCCATGGAAACAGGCGATGGTAGTCCCCATTCACAAACCAGGCAAGAATCAACTACTCCCTATAAGTTGTAGACCAATTAGCTGATTACCATCCATAGATTAATAAATTTGTTGAAGTGAACAACATAATACCAAACTTCCAGTTTGGCTTCAGGCATAAGCATTCGACCGAACTGCAGCCCTGTGGTGTCACACAAGATGTACATCGGGCACTTAGACAAAAAATCTCCGTAGGGATTGTTTCCATTACATTGAAAAAGCGTTTGACACTGTTGGGCATGATGGAATTCTATTCAAATTAATTGACCTGAAATTCCACCATACCTTATTAATATCACCCAGTCTCTCGTAAAGGATAGGCAATTTTCAGTTAACATGAGAGAGATTCATTCCGAAAAGCGTCATGTAACAGCAAGAGTCCCACAAGGTTCTTGCCTTAGTCCACTGCTCTTTAATATATTTTCCCTGCCAACTGTAAGATGGCTACGTTTGCAGATTACACCTACTTTTATACAGAGTGAACAGACCTCATAGAGATAATAAAAAAAGAAAAACACATTGGATAGCCTATACCAATATTTTCACCCCTGGAAAACGTTGTCTAAAACGAAAGCCCTATATTTCACTAAGAAAAGGAAGCCGTGTCTGCTTCGTAAATGAAGTTTAAATTTTTTGGGACAAGCAACTCCTCCTTAAAAAAAAATTAACGTTTAAAGACCACATTGAACACACTTGTACCAAGGTTTCAAAGGCAAAATTAACCCTGTATCCTCTACTAAATCGCAAATCACTCCTGAATACTAAAAACAAAATTCTTTTGTACAAAATGGTGATTCAACCCAATATGCTATGTGGAGCTCCTGCATGGAACTCATTTGGAAAGTACCTGAAAACTGAGTCATGCAGAATAAATGTTTAAAACTTGCTCTCGATAAACCTTTTTATTTCTTGACTGGAAAATTACATCGGATAGTCAGAATTCGCAAAATAATAAAGCTCGCGCAAATACGAAGCGAAAAATTGATGGCCCGATCAGCAATTTCATCCAACCCCTGAATTGCATCACTCTCGGGCAGAAATATTGCTTAGCTATCATGCGTTCTTAGTCTAGTTAGCACATTTAAGCGAGGGTAGCTTACGTTAATTTGTGGGAATTCATGATTTAAGTGATTTTTGTTGCATTACAACGAAATGCCGGCCGGTGAAACTGGAGCAACAATGGTTTTTCTTTTAAACATGTACATCTTATCGAATTGCTCTTTGCGTTTATTTATTGTTGGTGACTGCGTATCATATGTTTACAAAACCCTTTTGACAAGAGTGTAGTTCTGCCTACATAAATTGTTTTCTTTTACTTTGCGTGGCAAATCAAGTAACATACGAGGTTTTACATTAGGGACATACGAGGTTTTACATTAGGGACCCCTGAACTTTTTTAATGAACTGTCGATGTTAAAAACGTTAAAGACAACATTTACATCATGATAAAGTTCCCGAACCAGCAACGTTTGGACATTATTGAAAATTACTATTAATATCTATTATCGAAAAATCGTCTTTAGCGATGAAACTCATTTCTGGCTTAATGGCTTTGTTCATAAGCAAAATATGCGTTATTCGTCAGCTACAATCCCACATGTGCTTATTGAGCCACCGTTGCATCCGCAGAAAATTACTATTTGGTACGGTTTTCATACCGGAGGTGTGATTGGGCTGTATTTTTTTGTGGATGAAAATGACTGTCATGTTACCGTCAATGGAGAGCGCTATCGTATTATGTTGGAAGATTATTTGTGGCCGAATTGGATGAACTTGACATCAACGATATGTGGTTTCAACAAGACAGTGCCACTAGCACACTCAGCACGCCTCACAATCGATTTATTGAAATCTATTAATTGTTATGTCCTTAATGGAAAAACCTATAAATTTATATATATTCGTATCTCTTCTTAACGAATGTCAATCTTCCTATAAAAATTGAAAACTGCATTTTGTTGAGACATTTGGATATAAAAGCAATATTTTGGCCATATTTTTTAAATTTGATTACAATAAACAAATATTTAAAATAATGGTATCACTGCATATCAGAGTTTCATATAGAACGCAATTATGTATAATAAAGCCATCAATTTTCAAATTAATTGGTAGAAAGCTATTTGTTTGTCAAAATATGTTTCGAGAAACGCTCACATAATCACTCATAACATCAGAAAGAATTGAATTTTTATTTCAATCTTTGGGAGTAGGTTTTTGGATACTTTTACACTCATTGTACATATTAAAATTAAAATTTTAAAATATTTTCGTATTCATATAATATTCAGTTTTAACCAATGACATATCTTTTGCTCTTTTTTCATTTTCGCCTTTCCTTTGATATGACCAACCTTGAAAGCCACAATCCAGTAATCTTGCAACTGCTAAAAAATTCAAAATGCCATGTGCACCATAAAACCAGAGAATTTAACTTTATAAGATATTCATACAGAGGTCAGTTATTTTCTCAATGTCATGCTGACCCCTAGCAGCAAAATCATGTTTAACAAGCTGAGCAATATTTTATTTAAAGTTTGTCGCTCGGTTGAAATTTTAAGGATCTATTTTATGCGTCGGAGAACAAGGCTGATACATGCTGTTGTCATTATGAGCGTTTGAATAAGGATACATGTGCACATTGCTGGTTGTCTAGTGCATGTATTCATTTTAGGATTCTGTCAGTTTCGTACGATAAGAAGGAAACGTGCAAAACGTGAAAAACGTGCTTATGGTTGCGCTTGCTACCATCAACTTGGTAAAGATATCAAAACTGAATGTGCACTAGCAAAATGTGCGGTGAAGAAGCGCATGTTGAAGGATGCACAATGCCAATGTATAGTCACAGACATAGCGTAACGGGTGCTATGTTGAGTTTTCCAAAGACAATTTTCTGTAGTTTTCAAGGATACATCTCGTCATTGACATCTTAACGCTGTCAGACTTCATAATTGCACTCATAGAGGCTGAGTTCAGCAGCTTTGATTTTATATTCTGCTTTAAAAATTTAATTTTCATCTTAGATGGATGACAAAGTAGATGCAAAATGAACTATTTAAACCTGGCTATGAGTTTTCGAGCGTATAGCAGTGATTTCGTGATGCAATTTTGAGGAACATAAGGAATAATTGAATATAATCATTTTGTTGCGACTTCTACATTAAACATACTGATTAATATGACCTACACATTTCCTACAAATTTCTTGAACTTTTCTGTTGATTATCCATTGCGGACTGTAATTTTCTATAAAACAAGCTGGGTAGACAGACCTACGATCATGTCAGAAGGGTTTTGTACTCAACTTACGAAATGCAGTCACCAGCAACGAATAAGTGAAGCAACATGTCAACGACATGTGCACGTTTAAACGAAAATCTACGAGCATTGTGTCTTCATTTTTAACGGTCACCATTTTGTTGTATACCAACAAAAGTCACTCAAGTTATGAATTCCCAAAAATATTTATGTTATTAATCTTATCTGAAAATTTTAAGAAGAGCAAATCTGCAATGTCTGATTCGATGGAAAGTCCGTAAAATGTGAAAATTGAGTGTTATTGTTGTTGTAATTGGAGAAATTTTGAATAGCTATAACTTCTGTCAATACACACATGTACATAAAAACATGTTCATCGCGTATATTTTTATTGCTGCCATTTTTATGTATGTTCACGCATAACTTTTGAGCGGGGATGGATAGAAGGGTCATGTTTTCGGCAATGACACGTCTCAGTTTCTGTTAGGTCCCATTCAAAGGACAAAACAATCAAATAACGGTGAAGGACTTTAACCGTTAAAACTAAAAAAAATCCGACTTTCACCCCGATTTTTCAGCATAACTGAACGACGCATAGGATTTTAATTGTAGGTGTCAAATAAAGGACAATGTAGACTAAAATGTATCATCACAGAATTGTAATCCCTTCTATTCTGAAGACAGATGGAAACTGCGACTTAAAGAGACGATATTTTTCTTTCTATTACTGATCATACCTTGTAGTGAAATAGGTAGATATATGTCCGCGGAGGACTGCAGCGATGGTCTACTGCCTCGGCGAAAGAGGATGGTAAGATCCGCCGAGATTGGCCTTGTCTGGGGACACGTAAATACTCTGGCAGGCTAGCGTTGCGGTGTCGTGGGGCGGGTTCTTTCCCCCCAGCACTAGGACCCACTACAAAAGAATTTTGCATTCACGAATTCCTGGGTTACAAACGAGTCGACCCAAGTCGAAAGAAGGAGGTAACCAACTAAGGATTGGAGAAAGAGGACAAGCTGAAACTGGAGAAGATAGACGGACTTAAGGGAACTCCGTCGTTACCCGACGATTCTCATGGCCCACAAATAAGAGTGGGGCATCCAGATGGAGGTGGTGCCCCCTCGCACCCTCCCAACCGGATCAAGATCCAAACGTAGATGTGGCCATATATTTCCCATTTGAGTGGAAAACTCATACAAACATAGTTTGCATGAACTTTCCCATCAAAAGGGAAACATAGACGTGACCAATTCATGTTATGTATGTACGATTATGTACCATGAAAGGACACGCGAGCGGAAGGCTACTCTAGCCGACAAGAGCCCCTGTTAAGCGACAAAAAAAGTTGGTGTGCGCCCGATGGCTAGCCCATATGAGCGGAGAAGCCTGCCATCGATGCGGGTCCTATACCCGGTCAGGTAGAGAGAAAAGGAAAGACCGAAAGATATAGTGTTTAACAATTCATGTTATATTCTTACAATTCTTTAAATTGGTGCGGATATATTTTAGTATTACAAAGCTTTCTCTTAGAAGGTAAAGGTTGGCGTTACTTTACCGCAATTATTCATTACGTTATATTGTGGTTCATTATTGATCATAGTACTTTAAGCCTAAAGAAATTTGAAAATGATCATCAAAAATGAAGTTAACTATAAATATGAAATTATTCGGATTATTGTAGCTACAATAAAAATGAAGTTTATGCAAATGCTAAAAGACCTAATGTTAAGTATGAATGATAAGAACTAAACCTTTCGAGTTTTTATCCAAAAATGGTTTCCTCAAATCATGCCGAGTTAATAATTAGGATGGCAACTCAACTTTCTAACCAATCATTTTTAAAAGTGAAATCTTTTCATTTTTAGATAATTTCTATGCAAAA
>OZ017742.1:236836309-237018809 GCA_963969285.1 Odontomyia ornata
GCTGCAAATTTTTTAATAAGATTTAATACCAATTTCTATTGCTGTCTTGAAAATTATCATTATCGCTCCGCCGTCGCAATAGGAGGAAATTCAAATCGATATAACTTCCGCAAATACAAATCGTGTTTTTAAGAATCTTAGAGAATCGAAAGATCGTATATTGGACTACTGTTCAAGTTTCATTGAATATACGATTTTATTGGTGAAAATGTAAAATTTTAGTGTGAAACCTTAAAAAAGGACATTAGGACCTTAAATTAGCAACTAAATCTGCCTCTAGATGTACTCGAAATGAAAATGTTGAAAATCACGCACATTGAAGAAGTAGAAAAGAAGAAGTGCCTATATTTATTGTTGAAAACTCCAACAGAAGTCTTATTTCAATTAAGTTGCAAAATCACACAAAAAAGGTAGTGGGAATTTACACCCTGCTTGATGTACTTGTATAATAATTTCACACATATTTTTGTGGAATTGGAGCAATCTCGAAGTATGTGAAATATAACCTAAAAGTGTGTGAAATCACACCAAACCACGTGTAAACTTTTACTTCACTTTTAGTGAAATTTCACAATGTTTAGCAGTAACGCGGGTTGTTGCCAACTTATATTATCTAATTTTATTTTAGAGTGTAGAATGAAGCATTTAAGATGATTTGTTTAGGGATGAATATTATGTGAAATATTAATGATCCACCGAATATGGTAACCCTGTGAATATGTCTCAATTTAACATTTCTATACTCATATAGAACGATCATTTATGTTCATCAGAGGCTTTCCCCGATACGCCCGACGTTCTCATGTGGGGGAAGAACAATTATATTGTGAGATTTGTATTTTGAGTGTGCAACCATACATTTATGTGTTTCACTTATTTCAGTATTGGATACAACACTTAAATTAAAAAATCATATTTATTAAGCATAAAAATAGGATTTCACACTCTTTCAATGTGATTTGACATTCAATGTAGTGCTTTCCCCCTAAGTGTATGAAATTTGCGCCCTTTTGTGAGGGAATTCACTACTTTTAGCGATGTGAATTCCACATGTTTAAAAGATCGGGCCGGCTACGGTGTGAATGCTTTGAAAGAAAATTTTAAAATTTTAGCAAGCTAATTTAGCTAAAGAGGGCTCCTGTCACTTCAGTGAATTCGTGATATATCACGTATTCATTGCCTTTGTATTCAGAAGTCTGCCTTCGATTAATTTTAAATTTTGGAGTTTAAGATGTCCGATTGCAAGCACACAAATGATTCCCATGTTTTAATCCTCCTAGACGTAAACTTTGCAATCGGGGTCAGCGAGTGCCTACCCCACTTTGACGAAGAGAAGGGGCTTACCAGCTTCAGTCATACTAGCGGCTACACTATAGGGGTCCTTAATGGGCTCTATATAAGTAAAACGGTAACCACAACAAAATAATGAAAGTAGAAAGCAACAAAATACCCTTGCTACTACGCAGAGGCAGGTGCAGCTTAGGGATCAATTCAAGAATATGACCTCTGCAATATTATTTAAATGTCTTGATATCACTGCAAAACTTGATTATCTCGGCCGATTCAGATTTAAAGTTTTAAGATTCGTGTGGGGCTTTCGATCCCCCATAGCACGCTTCTCAGGCGGCAGATATAGGGTGCCCTAGCCAGGTAGCTGGTGGGGTATATGGGAAATAAAATACCAATCGTGGACCAAAATCCGACTAAGTTGAAGCGCTTACAATGCTTCTCTTAGTATTTACTTGTTATAGAACCTGGACAACAGCCTCGGATCAGATTGGATAAACGGCAACGACTATCGCAACGTATAAAGAACTATCCTTCTGGAATTTGGAATGTTAGAAACCAAATGGCACGGTGAAGACATATTTGACATGCGAACGCACACCACGTATAAAAGCGGAACCCTGCAAGGAAGCCATGAGTTCGGAGTGGCTTTCGTTGTTAACAGTTATCACAGACTTCAAGCCTACAAACGAAATGATCTGTGCGAAACGTATTAAGATCAAACTCTTTGATGAATCGCTACTAAACTGTCACGCGCCTACAGAAAACAAGGATGCATTTTAAAGCATCCTGGAATGAACTTTCGATGCATTACCGTCAAACGACATTAAAGTTCTTTAGGGTGACTTCAATGCTAATATCGGCCAAGAAACGGCACATAGAAGTACAATCGGAGGACATAGCCTTCATGGAGAGACCAGCGACAATGGACAACGCTACTCGTTGAGGCTTCATGGTAAGCTTCACACGCATTTCGCATCGAGAACATGGACGTCCCCAGACGGTCGCACATTAAACCAGACCATATTCACATTCAAAACGAGCGGCTATCAGCATTCTCGACACGCGCTTATTCGTGATTCGGACCACTACCTTATAAGAGTCAAGTTCCGATGCAGCATCGCATCCGTTATTCCAAGGTACCAGATACACAAGCTAAATGATAGTTCAGTAACGTCCACATACATGTCAGCGCTGGAAAAGCGCATCAGCATATCCCCGAAAGCAGTAAGACAGTAAGATATACGGTAATAGAAGCACCCGAATATATCTTGGGGCACCTGCCAAGACAAATAGGAACGACTGGTACGGCGAAGAATGCAAGGTAGTGATTTGAAAACGAACCGGGCATACAAAGAATACATCCAGGGTCCAACGGGCCAAAGAAGAACAATATGAAATCCGTCGACATCAAGATAAAAAAAAATGTGCCAAAGAGAGAAACGACTGCCCATCAACACCAAGATACAACAGATAAACGAAAACATGACCCTACATCAAGTCAGATCTGTTCCAGCCTCTATTAAACAACAAAGAGATGGCTTCAACCCACAAACAAGTCTTTGCAAAAGTGCATAAGGAGCAATCATAGGCAACCCACTCGAAATTAAAAACAGATGGCTGCAATATTTCCAGAAGCTTTTCGCTGCATCCCCAACAATGACTGAAGCTGTCAACATTCCAGGAGCGGAGCAAGAGGTTCCGGTCCTACCACCAGAGACGAAGTACAGGCAGCAGCTCGTGGCTTTAGAAAAAAGGATGGAATATCAGCAGAAGTGTTCAAGAGCGCTGGTCCCCATCTTAGTAACCTTGTCCATTGACTTATATGCAGAATATGCTCAAAGAAGCAGTTACCAGAAGATTGGCGAAAAAGTAGATATCCTGTACATAAAAAGGGGGGCTAGCTAAGGTGTGAAAATTATAGCGGCATTGCTCAACTATGTACGTCCAAAATCATAGAAAGAAAATTAAAGCCGTACTATGAAAGTTCTATGGGAGAGTATGAGGGAGGTTGTAGAAGTGGACAGTCCATAATAGACCAAATATTCTCAGTTAAGCAGGTGCTCGAAAAGTGTCGGGAATATAACATCGATGTGCACCACCTATTCGTAGACTTCAAGCAAGCATACGACAGTGTCGACAGGAATGCGTTATACTAAATAGTGCTTGACGAGGACTCAATGGGAAGACACGATAGAAGCTGACAGCAGATCCTTGTTGGGAGTGAACAACTGGCGGACAAGGTCGCTGAAACCGTGACGGATTGGAGGAAATCAATCCTGGAGGGCGAGGAGTGGCTTGGGCTGTCGCGTAATAGATTATGTTGATCATGAAGTGGCGGATGACAGAACGTGATCTCCAGTTTACGAAGTCAAAGACTGAAATCGTCATGCTGGCGAAACAGAGGATACCAACCGTCATACCCATGATAGCCGCCAGCTTATCGGCCAAGTATCTAGGAGTGAACCTGGATCGCAAATAGACCTATAAGGAACAAATTCTTAAGGAATGTGACAAACCGGCTATTACTTTCCAGCAATTGAGTAGAAATGGCGAGCCTTGAGGCATGAACACAAAATCTGTCTGTCCATCTGTGTACCAGAGCAGTTTTCCTCCAAAAGTATAGCAGCTACAACTTGGTAGGTAGATCAGAAGTGATAACCTCACGAAAGCGTCAATATAAAAAAAATATCCCTAAAGGTTTAAAGGGAGGGTTCTCCCTTATCGGTAGGGGAGGGAAAATGCAAGAAAAATCGGTGGCCCCTCCCGATTGGACAGTTTTGATTGGGAAAATCTGAAAAAAACCATTAGGGTAGGTCTTTACGAGTACAAAAACTACAAATAACTTAGAAGTCTAAATACAGTTAATTTTGCTAGAATAGCATGATTTTCAAATTTTCCCCAATAAAATCGTATGGGTACCCCTAAATTCAATGAAATTCGAAATTGAAGTAGTCTTATAGACGGTTCTCATACTCTCATATTCACGGAAATTATTACAATCTGACATTACTGTTTTGATTTGATCTTGATAAGATTTTCAGATAAGATGAATGACATAAATATGATTTTTGCTGTGTTGCGACAAAATGGCGGCCGGTGAAAATGGAATAGCAATGTTTTTTCATCAACATGTACATTTCATTGAAGTATTTATTGAGTTTACTGATTGTTGGTATCTGCGTATCGTACGTTGAGTACAAAAGCCTTCTGACGAGCATACTTCTGTCTAATCAATTTGTTATTGCATGGTTCTGAGGTCTAAGCTGATGTCTTGAAAATCATATGTATCCTGTACATAAAAAGGGGGGCTAGCTTAGGTGTGAAAATTATAGCGGCATTGCTCAACTATGTACGTCCAAAATCATAGAAAGAAAATTAAAGCCGTACTATGAAAGTTCTATGGGAGAGTATGAGGGAGGTTGAAGAAGTGGACAGTCCATAATAGACCAAATATTCTCAGTTAAGCAGGTGCTCGAAAAGTGTCGGGAATATAACATCGATGTGCACCACCTATTCGTAGACTTCAAGCAAGCATACGACAGTGTCGACAGGAATGCGTTATACTAAATAGTGCTTGACGAGGACTCAATGGGAAGACACGATAGAAGCTGACAGCAGATCCTTGTTGGGAGTGAACAACTGGCGGACAAGGTCGCTGAAACCGTGATGGATTGGAGGAAATTAATCCTGGAGGGCGAGGAATGGCTTGGGCTGTCGCGTAATAGATTATGTTGATCATGAAGTGGCGGATGACAGAACGTGATCTCCAGTTTACGATGTCAAAGACTGAAATCGTCATGCTGGCGAAACAGAGGATACCAACCGTCATACCCATGATAGCCGCCAGCTTATCGGCCAAGTATCTAGGAGTGAACCTGGATCGCAAACAGACCTATAAGGAACAAATTCTTAAGCAATGTGACAAACCGGCTATTACTTTCCAGCAATTGAGTAGAAATGGCGAGCCTTGAGGCATGAACACAAAATCTGTCTGTCCATCTGTGTACCAGAGCAGTTTTCCTCCAAAAGTATAGCAGCTACAACTTGGTAGGTAGATCAGAAGTGATAACCTCACGAAAGCGTCAATATAAAAAAAATATCCCTAAAGGTTTAAAGGGAGGGTTCTCCCTTATCGGTAGGGGAGGGAAAATGCAAGAAAAATCGGTGGCCCCTCCCGATTGGACAGTTTTGATTGGGAAAATCTGAAAAAAACCATTAGGGTAGGTCTTTACGAGTACAAAAACCACAAATAACTTAGAAGTCTAAATACAGTTAATTTTGCTAGAATAGCATGATGTTCAAATTTTCCCCAATAAAATCGTATGGGTACCCCTAAATTCAATGAAATTCGAAATTGAAGTAGTCTTATAGACGGTTCTCATACTCTCATATTCACGGAAATTATTACAATCTGACATTACTGTTTTGATTTGATCTTCATAAGATTTTCAGATAAGATGAATGACATAAATATGATTTTTGCTGTGTTGCGACAAAATGGCGGCCGGTGAAAATGGAATAGCAATGTTTTTTCGTCAAAATGTACATCTCATTGAAGTATTTATTGAGTTTACTGATTGTTGGTATCTGCGTATCGTACGTTGAGTACAAAAGCCTTCTGACGAGCATACTTCTGTCTAACCAATTTGTTATTGCATGGTTCTGAGGTCTAAGCTGATGTCTTGAAAATCATAGTACAGAGAAAGAATATCACACTTGATTGTACGAATGTTATAATCATTACTTGTCGAAGCTATATAAGCTCACAGCCCGTCCCAAGCATTGCCGAACTTCGGGTCAAGCGAGGAGCGATCTAACTGGTACACGAGTATAGCACGAAGAATGCTTGTACAATAGGTAACATTCATGCATTCATAATTTCATATACTTCTCAACATTCTGCTTGGGAAAGTTGGAATACTAATTTTTCAACGACATGTGGATACTATTTTATCATTATTGACTCCACCAACAATAACTCATTTTCTATCACAATAACTTTTGCTAGAGCGTCTATTCTTCCCTGCATACTCTTTTATTGCTTGGACTCTATTCCCATGAAATTCAACACGAAGGCATTTTCACTGTCAAACGCCGGTATTCTATCAAATATTTTGATCAAAATACACGCATTCACTGCAACAACGTGCCAGGCGGCAAACGACGTAATGTTTTCTTATCTCAAAGAGAAAATCTGTTCTATCGTTTACGTATTAAAGAAAATGAATGTCTATTCATCGAAAGAAGTAAATGAATAAAAAAGAACAAGAAGAAAAACTTTTCTTATCGTTGATACAAATCGCATGGGAATGTTGGAACATTGTTTTCAAAAATTTCGGTCGCAACGGCAAAGAAAAAATCGTTAATGGAATGGGTTAAAGTACTTGGAACTCGCTAAATAAGGTGCGATGCGACCTATGTCACGAAAATGTGCTTAAATTCTATCAAACAAGATAAGCACATATAGATATATGATACTTCGTGACCAATGTTTTATTTAATTAGAAAAAGAGGAATGGAAAGCGATTAGAATAAATTATTTGGTAGCCGTGAATTTAGATCTGATTAGATACTTTACATTGGAATATATTCAAATTATGAAATGCCTAAATCGTGAAAGAACCCTCACTTAAAGCTTTACAAAGTCAACCAGCAATTTCAAAATACAACAAATCCTTTAAAGCTCACCCCCTTTGTCCAAACAAATAATAAATTCATCACATTAGCTATGAAAATTCCACTCATAACGAAAACATAGCATAAAACTCGTCAATAAATTCTTTTATACGCCTATAATACTACTGACGAGCCTTCTAAAATGATCCTTTAACGAGTCAAATGTTACCCTCGTTCATTCTGTTGTTTTCTAAAACCCCCTACAAAACATCACTTTATATTTTCTAGAATGTTCCACGTTGTTGTCCACCGTCTGCGAAATGTGTAGTCAAAGAACTAGACAAACTGAGTGAAAAAAATCTAATCTAAACTTTGTATGGAAGAAATTTGAAAAAGTCGTTTCCATGCCAAAGATACTAAAAATGAACCGAAATTGGGTTAACAACCGAAATCATCAAAGACGTATCAAATCGTCTCTGGGAGACGGAATAAAGCAACAGCAAAAGGGCAAAAAAGAAGGAGGAAAACCAGAGAAAAAAACATAACTTTTATAGAAAGCAACTCAGGATGGCAGAATATGCTAGAAATACGAGAAACCATACTTCCTGGTTCGTTCTGAAATACATTCTACAATTTGAAATACATACCAGCAGCAATGCGGAGGAGTTGCGGAGACGAGACTATTTCTGCTCTAATATCGATGTAGTTTTGCTATCCTAAAATTCGCTTTTGTTGCTTCCCTACCGTTTTATTCACCGCATCATCCATCAAACGGCAATATTCCATCATTTTGCTATTGCTCTTCTGGCAATGCTATATATTTCGGCAATATTGTCAGCGTTCTATGTACGACGTATATGTGGATTCAATCGATTTAAGCCGTTTCTTGGACTTTTATGCTTCTCGGACATTACAGAGCAACGATTTCAGCATAGCCAAGCATAAATCCAGAAATAGATTCACTTAAGATTTGAACCAACCGAATAATGAATAGGAAAGAGTTGGATGCATATAGGGAATGATTCTGTCTTTCCTTTGTAGGGTTGGGAGATGCAGCAGATGTAACTCGCTGAAAACCATATGGTAAAAGGAACAAGATCCACATGCACTTCAACGGAGTTAAGGGATTGTCTTGGATAAGTCAAGTATCTATTAATTGTGCCTTTAAAATCAATTAAAATAAGAATTCGAAACATTTGACTAGCTTCAATTCAGCGAAGTGCGTTCCTCTCAACACTGAGTGATTTCAATTTACATCCCATTAAGACACAAATGGCATTTGGTAATTCGACAGGGATTGCTATCCAAATTATATGCAACATCAACTAGGGAAAGTAAACAGTTTTAATTTCAAAAGAAAATCAATGTTGATTGAGTTTCACATATTCATTTTTCGAATCAACATTGTTGTTACATTATTCGGTTACAGTCTTGCTAAATAGTATACCTACAATTAGATTGTTAATTACATACCACAGGACTTTCCCCTTTCGAAATACATATATCCAAGCTATAATTGGAGCATTTCACGGTCCCAAGTACACATTCTATTATGCGGCCAATGAGCCCGCATAAATTCGCATGTAATCCTATTAAAAGTCAATTCCACTTCCTGACTATCATCATTCTCATTTTCATTCATCCAAAAAATTCATTATTCATTGCTAAATGGATATTGTGTGTTATTGCTAATTTCGGCATTTCCAATTTCCGTTTACGTTTTCCAGGAAATTTTTCGAATGAATCATTATAAAGTTTCATTTCCTCGGACGGTTACGCTTTTCTCGCAATTACTTTTTCCACATTGCTGAAATCATATTGTCGCATATACTAGCATAGAATTTCTAGACGAACACACTTGATCAGCAATGAAGACTTTGTTTAGGCATATTCTAAAAATATCCTTGGAAATCATTGTGATTACTAAAACCGTAAAATTAACTAGCGCTTTTCGTCGTCTTAAAAGTATATGCAGGATCTTATAAGGCACATCAACTAACAACTTAGTAATTTAACAAGTGGAAGTGACAGGTCAGTGCTAAGGACAGAAGGGTTTTGTAAACCAAAACCAATTAGTAGATCAAACAAAGCCTTGTGAATATCGAAACTTGCACCATATACTATACTTATGTATATAGGGTAGTTCGATAATTCATTTCGTCTTTTTCTCGTAGATGACGTGTACTGCATATTTCATGTAGTAGTGATTGCGTGGCTTATATTATTATATGCTATTTTAAAGATTAAACTTTAGACTATCTTCAGTCAATAACTGAGCGACATTAGTAACAACAGTTTCAGAAAAAAATGTAAAAATATTAGCAACTCAATCATGTAGCTACAAAAATGTCATACAAGTAAGTAATTTCAAGCTATGGAAGCCATCCGAAAACGAGATCGATATTCGCACGAAACAATAAAAGCTCACTTTCGTATAGATTTACATTAAATTGATGTAAAAAGGGTGAAATAATCAATTTAAAGGTTTGTAAAAACAAGTTGATTAAAAATAAATTTGAAGACGGATAATCATAGTGAGCATTATCGGCATATTTTATTGTTTAGTTTCGAAGGGGAAAAATGCGGTGCAAGCTCAAAAGAAATTGTGTGAAGTTTATGGTGAGGATTGCCTTACTACACGCAGCGTTTTTTTGGAAATTTTAATGTGCAAGATGCACCACGTACTTATCACCCAACTACTAGTGAAGACAAAATAAAGGCGTTAATCAAAACTAACCGGCGTATGACAACTCAAGAGATCGCACAGAAGCTCGACATATCAAATTCAACCGTTTGCTTATACTTTCAACAGCTTGGTTAAGCAAACAAACTGGATGTTTGGGTTTCTCACGAATTAAAGGAAGGATGTTAACATAAATCAATTTACTCAGAAAAACATGAAAAAAACGACATTAATTATCGAACAATCCAACACATGTATATATATTATATATATATATATATATATATATATATATATATATATATATATATATATATATATATATATATATATATAATATAATTTGCATTAAATTTTGTTTGCGGAATCAATTTTCTGCTGCGGATACGTTGAGGATGGTGCAGAAAGCTTTTGGTGATGGGGCTTTGTCTAAACAAATGTTTACAAGTGGTATAGTGAGTTCCAAGCCGGCCGTGAACGTATCGAAGATGAAGAGCGTCCTGGGCGACCATCAACCTCTTCTCTTCTTCGATTATCGTGGTGTTGTGCATTATGAATTCCTTCCGCCGGGCCAAACAGTCAACAAGGAATATTATTTGAACGTTATACATCGTTTGCGGTACGCTATCCGCCTAAAAAAGCCGGAATTGTGGAAAGACAATTCTTGGTTTTTACACCACGATAATGCACCATCCCATACTGCACTCGTAATTCGTGATCATTTCGCCAAAAACTCAACCCATATCGTTCCGCAACACCGTATTCACCTGATCTGGCACCGTGCGACTTCTGCCTGTTCAGCAAGCTCAAAAGACCGCTCCGAGGACACCGTGTTGATACGATAGAGGAGATTCAAGCCGCAGCGAAGACGGAACTGAAGGCCATCCCGGAAACGACGCGTATCTCTAACACGAATGAATATTTTGACATGTAAATTTGACATATATATCACTGACAGTACTACCAACCTAAAAAAAGAATTCTCCAAATCCTTCGACGCGCGCAGTTTAAATTCAAATGTCACCTTATTTTTTGGTCACAGTAATATATATATATATATATATATATATATATATATATATATATATATATATATATATATATATATATATATATATATATATATATATATATATATGTATATGTATATATTTATAAATTTTTGGTACGTTTTGCCTTCCCTTGGACCCCTAATTCATAAAATGATTTTTTTATTTTATATTCTAAAAGTTCTAATCAAGACCTTTTATTTGATATCCCACTCGACTACCTTTGGTTAAAAAAATTTTTAAAGGGCTAATTCGTTATTACGAGGACCCCCTTAAAAATTGTTTAAATTTTTGCGAGAACATCATTTCTGACCTTTTCATAAAGTTTGAGCATTCTAACTTCTATAGTTTCTGAGGAAACTAGCTGTGACGCGCAAACAGACGGACAGATGGACAGACAGATCGCAAAACTAGTAGGTCTTCGTAAAAAACTTTTTTACACAGACCCAAAAATGGAAGCCTGTGGAATTTCAATTATATTAATTTTCAACTGTCTTTTCTAATTATTTTTCCTAACAAATATGGGCTACACTCATTTTATTTGGATTTTTTTTTCTATTTTTCATATATTTCTTGTAATATTTTATTAAATATGTAGATATAAGTGAATCAGTGTTCATATTTGTAAATTATGTTTCTAAAACAGTTAATAATTTACGATAAAATGAGCATCCTTTTATAAAAAAAACGTGTTCATTTCTGCGAAGTTGACAAAATTTCCAATGTAAAATGACCCTAAGGGACTGCGAAATGCAAACTATTGCGAAGCTTAGAAATCACACTAAAACCATTTGGCGGGCTTATAGCACCGTTAACTATAATTATACTTATATGTTCTTTGCGAATAGCAAAACACCATGATTTTATTTAACATTTGCTAATATTTATTATTCACTTTAAATTTACTAATGTAGCAGCACTTCAAAGATGATAGATTAAGAATTACGAGAATACTACCTTAAAATTATAATGGCCTAGAATAGAATAAAAAAAAATATTTTCAAAGGTCTTAGAAAATAAAAACAGATCATTCGCCAGCAGCATTACTGGGGAGTATCAAGCTGGTTTTTGAGCAGAAAGATCAACTTAGACCAATAGATTAACAGTCAATCAGGTACTTGAAAAATGCTAGGAGTCTAACATAGACATACACCAAATTTTCGTTGATTTTAAGCAAGCATACGACCGTATTGATCGTAACGTACTGTACCAAATAATGCTTTGCTTTGGCATCCCAGCCAAACCGATTCGTCTTACCAAAATGACAATGACATCACAACTTCCCAAGTATGCATCAATAACCCACTAACCGATGTCTTTAACACTAATATTGGACTGAAACAGGGTGATGGACAGGTCCCATTGCTATTCAATTTGGCTCTGGAGTACGTCATAAGGAAAGTACCTGCCGATACACGAGGTACATTACTATACAAGTCAAGCCAATTAGTAGCATATGCGGACGACATCAATATTTTGTCACGGTCATTAACAACTGCCAAAGAACTCTTCCTGAATCTTGACAGCGAAGCAAAACTAGTAGGGCTACAAATCAATAAAAATAAATCAAACCTCATGACGCAGTCGAGGAAAAATACCTAAATTCACAAAATATCACACTTGGCGAATACAGTATTGAAAATGTGATTGAATTTGTATATTTAGGCGCCAAAGTAACGAGAACCTATAATGAAAGGGACGAAATACACCGAAGAATACAGCTCGCAAATAAAATATTTCATTCAGTTTTGACGATCTTCTGTATACACAGGAAAACAAAGCTGCAAGTATACAAATCTGTGATAGGATGTGTGTTATGCTATGGGTGTGAAATATGGACCCTAACCCAAACATCCGCAAATATATTGAACGCCTTTGAGCGACGGGTCCTGAGGTGAATAATCGGAGCGAAGCTAGACGGGGACATATAGCGAGCTCGATACAACCATGAGCTGTATGAAATTTTTGACGAGCCGGAGGTCGTAACGATTGTAATGGGCGGGCCACACAGATCGTATGAACCCAAAAAGGTATGCATTTGGAGAACTGAAGGGTAGAAACCAGTGGGGAACACTGGTCTGACTCTGTCGACAAAGACAGCCCATCGCTGCTCGGATTTCAAAATTGGAGGACGCCGTCAATATACCGAGACAGTTGGAGGTGCTATTTGCGGGAAGCGAAGGCCTGAGAGGGGCTGTAGTGCTACGAAAAAGAAGAAGAATATAATAATAGACATAAACATTTTCTGAATCAGAGAATCAGATGCTGTAACCTAAAGGCACATATCACTTATTAAATACTCTACAAACCTTAATGGTCTGATAATTTGCATCGAGAAAGAAAAACGATCATGTCATCCCGCACGTCTTGCTGTCTTAGAGAAAACTAAAGACAGCAATTTCCACTTGACTCAAACCTGGTGAAAGATCGTGATCGTGTGGTTAAATTACTTTTATTTAGAGCAGTGGTTTGAGGGCCAGGTTATGGTTCTAGACTATGGTTAACTCACGTTGGTAGCAAGGAGTGTTTCGAGTGGTTTTTGGGACGGAGCTCATAATATTTTGGAGGGTGCTGATCAATACGCATCAAAATTGGGTGAACATACTTTCATGAGTGAGTACCGTTACCGTCAGGGAATAAGATGCGTCTAAAATATTTCAACGTCAAAGTTCAATCTGGACTGCTAAATACAACGGAGACCGCATGGGTTGTAATATACCAAATACATTTTATACTCAGATTAAAATCAAAATATAATTTAAATCTAAGTATATATTGTATTTGTCATTATTGTATTTCATGGGTGAATTCATCGAGGTCTTAAGGTCAACGTGTATATTTCAAAGACCGAGTAAAAAACCGTTTCGCAGAAGCGGTCTCCTACCGACACAATTTGTGTTAAATTTCATCGTGTATAATTAGATTTTTTGTGACACTCATTCTGAATGTGTGATTCGCAGCAAAAAAATCCTATTAAATATTTTTTTTTCAAATACACTGTACTGTCTATGTGAGCCCATCGACTACGATTTCACAACGAATCGCATACACTAAAACGACATTGAAGGAATCCGATCCAATCATGATGGCATTATACAATTCAATTTGGCTTAAGTTCAGCTACATATTCATTTCAATAATAATAATAATTCTCCATTAAAGTTAAACAGCTTAACCAGTCGACCTTATAATGTATGCATGAAAAAGCAAAATGATCTAAGTACGAAAATTCAGTCGCTAGCTAACATTGAACTCCATTCATCTCGACATCTTGCAATTTCTTTTTAAATATTTAAATTTGTTGATTCCCTGTTCGCGAACAGTTTTTTGTCTAATTTTAATTTTTTTTTTCCTTTTAATTTTTAAACATATCTTTACGCTCAATAAAACAGTTCACAGTAAACTAAATTCGTAATAATAAAAATCTGCACACAATGTATACAAACAAACTGAATAACGCAATGATGATGTATGAAGCTGTTCATATTTATACGCATTAACGTATGGATTTAATCACTCATTTTGGCAAGCTGCTGTAGGTAAAATGTTTATGTAAATTATTTCATATGAATCAGCTTGTTTTCAGTTTTTTCCTTTATGTGAATTTATGAAAATCTAATTCTTGTATATTTTGTCTTACTGATAGAATTAAGTTCTTTAAATAGAACAGCAAAACGCGATTATAGAGATAATTACACAAGAAATGCATCATATGTTTGATGATACTTTTTTATGAGGTAGTGACAAACTTGAAGTTCTGTTGGATTGAATTATATTATTTTAGAAGATAATTGAGCTATATTACTATAAAAAGATACTCAAAAAGGTAAGGGCGGCGCCAGTGGGGAAACCGAGGAACGCTGGTCTAACTCGGTCGAGGAAGACAGTTCATTGCTGCTCAAATTTCAAAATTGTCAATGAGCCGAGACGTTTGGAGGCGCTTGTTGCAGGAAGTGAGGGCCCGAGAGGGGCTACGAAGAAGAAGACTATAAAAGAATTTCGTTTGTTATCTGTAGTTTGTTACGTGATTGATTAAGAAAAAACGATTTCAACTGCTTCAAGATATTTATTTAAAGGAATATTTTTTGTAAACTAAATAAGAATAAAATACAAATAATGAAACAATCGATCAGTCGGGAATGCCTTCGCATATCTACAGCATAGTTTAATTTATGTATCCAGGAAGCAAATCTTTGTTGATTGCATTAGCGAAGTGCTTACGTGCTGAATTAATAGGAACATGAAACAGGCGTGAACACATGTGTTACAGAAATTATTTCATTATGAGAAACGACAAAACAATACAGTCTTCCACAAAAGTCAAGGTACAGTGATAAATATCATGAAAATTGTTTGATATTTTCATTTAAAAAACCTATAGTGATAAAATTTTTTTTGGTATTACTTCAACTATAATCATTACACTTTAAATTCATGTAAAACAAAACGAAAATTCTGTCGTATTAATATATTATTACATATGATGTGTTGGAAAGTCAATGAATGAAGTCCACAAAAGTCATGGTACACCTAAAGAAAAATGATACAAATTGTAATTATAGTCTTGCATAGTTATTTGAATTATACTTTTCTTAATATTTTGTCGGATATCCTTTCATCTGAATTACTGACTTCAGTCTTTTAGGCATAGAATATACCAATTTTTTAGTAAATTCGCTGCTGATTCTGGCCCACTCCTCCAATATAACATCCTTAAGCTGCGCCTTGCTTGATATCACTCTTTTTCGGATTTTTGTTTCAAGCTCATTCCAAAGATGCTCTATAGGGTTCAAATCAGGGCTTTGAGGCGGTGTAGCAAGCATGCGAGTATTGTACAATAGCCACATTCGAACTTTATGCGCAGTGTGCTTAGGGTCATTGTCCTGTTGAAACAAGAAATCTTCTCGCATACCTAATTTGGCTGCACTTTGTTTCATGTTGTTTCGTAGAATCTCTAAATAAGAGTTCTGATCCATAGTATTTTCGATGAATATCAGATTTCCAACTCCAGCAGCAGCCATGCAACCCCAAACCATAACACCACCGCCTCCATGTTTTACTGTTTTAATAGTGTTCTTGGGATTAAATGCTTCTCCTACTTTTCGCCAGACCCTCTTATGCCCATTTACACGAAATATACAAAATTTAGACTCATCCGAAAATAAAACATTTTCCCAAAACCTTATTGGTTTGTCAATATATGCTTTTGCAAATGTTATTCTTTTTTGTTTGTTTATGGAACTTTCAAGAGGTTTTCTTCTAGGCCTACGAGATGAAAATCCAGCTTCTACGACAGCTCTACGCACAGTTTCTGCGCTAACCTCCTTCTTATCATTAATTCCAAGAACATCGCAGATTTTTCTACAGCTTAGAAATGGATCTTGTTTTACCATTCGCGAAATTTTTCTCTTGTCCTTTGCACTTAGTTTAGATGGACGACCTGTTCCGGGCACATTTTCCACTCTATTTTCCTTCTTAAATCGATTTATCACTTTTTGAATGGTTGACCGACTTCGCAACACTAGTTCAGCTATTTCAGAATATGATTTGCTCTGATTTGAATGCAGATTAATAATTATTTCACGCTCCTTAATACTCAACTCCTTTCGACTCATTTTTTAAAAATTTTATTAAATAAAAGATACACCACGAATACGGACGCGATATTAAAGACAGCGGCCTACGATTGTTAACTCACTCTGATAATATGTACTTGGGGGATTCCCCTTTTTACAAATAACAGGGCATTTTCTGCAACTGTACCAAGACTTTTGTGGAGTAGAAAAGAGACATTGCCAACAAAAAATTATTGTCTTCAATGATCATTATTGCCGAATCCCTTTAAATTTATGAAAACTTAAATTCAACAGAACTCGTATTATTACCATTTCATAACTTTTGGTTTTCAAATAAAAATATTGATTCAGTAATACAATTTTCAGTTACCGATTCTCTGTACCTTGACTTTTGTGGAAGACTGTATGTTAATACACGTTCCATATTGATATAGCGTGAATAATGCAACGAAATGAGAATTAATTAGAAAGTTACATTAAAGTTTATATTCTTCTTCTTCTTAGCACTACAGCCCCTCTCGGGCCTTCGCTTAAAGTTTATATTAATATTCCTTTATTTTTGAAGAAACAAATTGGGTAGCCAGAAGTTCGTTCCTGTTTGTACTCAACCTACGATACGCAGTCGACAACAACGAATTAACTCAAGAAACATTTCAATTTCATTTAAAAGAAACCATGGCTACTCCATTTTCAGCAACCGCCATTTTGTTGCAATGCAAAAACAATTATTCAAATCATGAATTTCCAAAAGTATTTATGTTATTCATCTAAGTTGAAAATTTTTAGTAGGTCAAATCAAAACTTCTGTGCCTGATTCGATGGGAAATCCATAGAGTAGCAACATCGTGTGTTGTTATTGTCGTCAGAGAAAATTCAAATGGGTAGAAATTATGAAAGTATAATTCGATTTTTCTGATATAACCAAAGTATAGGACCTTTTCGTATTTTCTGCCCTCCCTCTGCATTCAACGAAGCTGGTAACACCGTTTAAATAATAACCCCTGAACCATTTTTTGGTACCGAATATTTTAAGGGGTCATCACTGTTATCGTTTCAGAGAAAAACTGCTGTGACGGAAGGAGGGACAAGCGGACGGATGGACAGGCAGACAGACCAACGGACATATAAAACCGCTTCCAATCGGGTTTTGTAAATAGTACGGAACCCTCAAAACACTAGATATTTATTCAATAATCGTATGTGGACATCAAGAATTTGAATAAAAAGAATATAATTAATTACTGAGAGGAATAAAATGTTTCATTAGCGAATTAAGTCATCAGTATTGTCTTTATTTATAAGGCATTATATTGCATTAGACTTTCCTAAACAAAGATACAGATTAATCTGTTTGATTCAAAATTATTAACAAATGCTTTATATAATATAAATGAGTAATTTTTGACAAGAAATCTTGCGAAAATTGGACGGAAAGGGATTTTAAAAGCTTTTGAATAAAAATCATAAAGGGTCATCTAGTGAAACTTCTTTGATGTAAAAGTCTACCGATAACATATTTCAATTACATAATTTGTCAAGGCGTTTTAAAGAGACTGAATTTTTTTAAAAATTGGTTGTCCTTTATATGAAGTGAAGAGGCGTAGTAGTACCCGTAGTTTTCAATTTGCATGTCGGGTGGTGGTGGAGTTTGATGCCTGAAGTAAGATTATTAATTTTTCTACGGGTTTATGAATGAATTTAATCAAAGATTAATCCTTTTTTGCATTTGGAGAGATCGAACAGATTTATAAATCCAAGTTTATGCATGGAACCTCTTATTGAGCGGCATTTGCACAGACAGCTGTACATATGTAACTCCCATTCATTATCTGATTGACAAGAACGACGTGACCTGATCCTGATGCGCAATGATCCCTTGTTGAACCAATAATTTCTGACGATCCAGAGAAGAGCATAATGCAGACTAAGAAAGCTCTTGTTTATAGAAGAGAAACGATTACGAGTATTAATCCGGTATCTCTCAGGTTTGTTCATAATGATCCGTGATGTTTTCAAACGTAGGTGTTTTTTTTAAGTTTTCAACAGTACAGCGCTTCTAGTTGCTTACAGCTAGGAGTTCACCCCTTCGATTCTTGTATCTGATCAGTCTGTGTACAACTGCGCAGACAAAAGAGAACAGGGTTAATATAGCTCAACCACACATTCGATGAAATTAATTTGTATCAATTGCACATGTAGTATCGTAGGTTGCACTTGCACTATGAATCGAGAATAACGTGAAAAGCAGCGATGTTTCTTTTTGAGAGGTTGAGGCTATTTACGCACTGAAAGACTCTCAGACGCGCAAGACGTCTAGACTACCCACTAAACAACTCCGCCCAACCTGAAACCGTAGCATGGAACCGTTTGATACATTACTTCGGGCTACGCCTCATTCTCCATCCTCTAGTGGCAGGGGATAGAAGAGGAATTACAAGAAAATTGATCCCCAACTCCGAAGTCCCTTGGTCCTGTAAGCCCTGTTTATCTTTTAAGATTTCCCGAACATAATGTGCCACCTGGTTTCATTTGTCAACCGATGCAAGCATCTTCCCGATTACACTATCCGCGGAGAGCTGTCCTGTTTCCTTGTAGAGGTCCCGGCTAAGCCTGTATCATCCTTTTTACGCAAAAGATGTGTGGTAGGCATCGTCTTCCTCTCCTACGCAAAACCGACAGTCGTGGAACCGCGATATACGAATCTCGTCCAAGTAAGACTGAAAATAACCATGCCCGCTCAAAAGCTAAGTCAGGTTGAAGTTGGTTTCACCGTGCGTTCGATTCAACCACGGTCTCAGATAAGTGATGGGGCATGCAGTCCATCAAATGAAAGGTCTTGGTGAGAACTTTTCAAAACAGGTCCTAAACAAGAAGCATTTTCAAGGCGGGATGCAGATTGAGGGTATATGTACGAAAAAAGCCCCTCTGGGGCCTTCGCTTCCTATAACTAGCGCCTCAAGCTGCCTCGGCCCATTCACCGTGTCCTCCAATTTTGAAATCCGACCAGCGATGAACTATCTTCGTCGACCGGCTCTGCCCAGTGTTTCCTCGGTTTCCCCACTGATCTCTGGCCTTCAGTTCTCGCAACGAATACCTTTTTGAGTATCCGTTGTTCATCCATACGATTCATGTGGCCAGCCCATTGCAGCTTCCGCAGTCTTACTATCGTTGAGACCTCCGGTTCATCAAAAATTTCATACAGCTCATGGTTATATCGAATTCACCATTGGCCCCCGTCTAATTTCGCCCCGATTATTCCCCTCAGGACCCGTCGCTCAAAGGCGTTCAATATGTTTGCGGATGCTTGCGTAAGGGTCCATATTTCACGCTATAACATAACACAGGTCTTATCATAGATTTGTATACTTGCAGCTTTGTTTTCATGTGTATGCAGCTGGTCTTCAAGATCGTCAAAACCGAAAAGAAGTCTTAATAAACGCTTTCACTTCCATCCAGAGCTCGTTGCTTGTATTTAACGATGTGCCTCATAAGATGGAAGCCAGCTGGTTGTCGAGGGTCTCCGTGAAATTTTTGGCCACAGATGCCGTTTGGAGCCTACCGATGTCAAATTTTTGTAGCGGGCTGGTCTTTGCCGAATATGCCTTTGACATACGACATCGAAAGGTTAATTTGATCAAGTAATGATCTGAGTTACAATTGGCTCCTCGGTATGTACGGACGTCAAGAATTCTCGAGGCCCAACGTTGTTGGATCAGAACATGATCGATCTGGTTTTGTGTGTTGCCATGCGGTGATATCCAAGTCATTTTATAAATGAGTCAATGCGGGAACCAAGTCGAACGTATGACTAGATTTCTGCTACATGCAAAGTCAATTAGGTGCTGGCCGTTGCCATTTGTTTCATGGTGGCGGCTATATCCTTCAGCCATTTCCCGATGAGATAGCTCATTGCCATCCTTAGCGTTGAAATCACCCAGAATAATTTTCGTGTCGTTTTTAGGCAATGAGTCGACTAGTCTTTCCAGGTGATTGTAGAACGTTTCCTTCGTCCTTTTCTTCGCTCGGGGCGTGAACGTTTATCAGCCAGATTTTGAAGAATTTCGCTTTTATACGGATTGCACACAATCGTTCGTTGACTGCCTTAAAATCAATAACGTGGAATCGGAGCTCCCTATCCACAATAAAGGCCACTCCGAATTCTCGTTTTCCCTTGGGCTTCCCACTTTTAAATATTGTGTGCGATCTCATGTCTTGAATATCATTTCCAGTCCAGTTCGTTTCCTGGATTGCCAGAATTTTTAATTTATATTGACTGGCCTGTTGTAAAAGGCCCTTAACAGCGCCAGGGTGATTAAGTAATCTGACATTCCAGGATCCAATGCCATAGCCCTTTTTACGTTTGCGAGGTCGTTGCCGTGAGTCCAATCCACTCCGAGGCCCATCTGCAGGTTTCGAAACATTTTAAGGTTTTTCACCGACGGGGAGTTAGCCCGTCGCCCAGCCTCCATTCAGGCGGCATGGTCAGTACTTCGATTCCGTTAACGGGCGCGAAAAATTCGCCTTCACCCTCTTACGTCCCCACAAAGAAGGTGTGAGTAGGATTTAGTAGCAGAGCTGTAGATGTATTTACAGGTATTAGTATTTCTCGGGGGGAACCAGTAAACCCAATGTACGACCCCGAGAGCATTTACTACGTTTTAATTAGGGGGTTTGATATGAGGAATCATGGAAGCTGTGGGCTGGGGAAACAAGGGGCTTCCTCCTCTACGGCGGAGTTAAACGACGAGATTGGACGCCGCAAATAAAACCTATTACTCCTTACTTCCCATTTTAAGGTCCAGAGTTGTGCACAGGCAAAGTAAACTCCACATTTACAAAACACTGATCAGACTTGTGATCTTATATAGAAGTGAAACATGGACCCTGACGAGCGTATCCGAAAAGGCAGTTGACGTATTTTCGCGTAAAATGCTCCGAAAAGTCTACGACCCAGTGAAAAAAGGAACACAGTGGAGACTACGACACAACGATGAGTTGTGTGAACTGTTTGACGATCCACTTGTTTCCTCGTGCGTAAAGTTAGGTAAATTGCAATGAGCGGGCCATGTAGAAAGAAAAATGGAAGAAAATCGGCTACCCAAAAGAACATTGACGGATAGAGCATAAGGTAGACGTCCAGCGGGAAGACTGAGGACTCGATGGGAAGACACAATTCAAGCTGACAGCAGATCCTTGTTGAAAGTAAACAACTGGCGGACACGGTCGCGGAACCATGATGATGATGGAAAGGGTTTTGTATTCAGCCTATAAAATGTCGACATTTATCTTAAGCCATTCAACAATAAACACAATAAATATTTGACTAGCGTGTACCCTAAACGCCTGAATTGTGGAAAGAGAATACACGTTTATTCATTTTCTACGTATATTGGATTACAGTAATCTTGCATAGAATCTTTCATCCTTAAAGATATTCATGATATACAATTTCTGCGATTTGCGTATGGGAAGCTTATACGCATTTATTGTTGATGCTTTGATACTAACATGATCATCATAATATATGGCGCAACAGCCCAAGCCGGGCCTTGGCCTGCAGGATTAATCGCCTCCAATCATCACGGTTCTGCGACCTCGTTCGCGAGTTAATCACTCCCAGTAAGGATCTGCTGCCAGCTTCTAACGTGTCCTCATATTTCATTTTATTGAGAAGACTCAGTGTATTTTGGTTGCTGAAGTACTTGTTGTCGTAGTGTATATAAACATCCACCTTTGTGATGTTTCTATCTACAGGTGTCCAATAACGAGAGGCAAATATGATTTTCCGTACTCTTTCTCTTCCTATGTAGACTTTGAAATCTATTATGCAATTTTAAAATCGAATACTAAAATAATGTATGAAGATTTTTCTTTTGATACCTTAATTAATTTTCTTTCGTGATAAATATGTTTAAGTGGCCACATCCTTATATGGAGTTTCGTGATTCTAGTTTCTAAAGTTCCTGAGAAAACTTGATGTGGCGCACTGATGGGCAGACGTACAGATTGACAATAAATTTTTTTCATAGAAAAACCTAGAAAAATGCCTAGATGAGTCTTTCCAAATTAATTAAAAGAATTGATTACTGTCGTAAAAAAATTACTCAACTAGATGATGATATTTGGATGAATTATTAGTGAAGAAATTATACAATCAAATTAACTTAAGTGCTAATTCATTCTTATAGCACTTTTTACTCCTTTGTTTGCTTAACATATTTAAACTCAACAGTACATTATCACACAAGCCATTTGGACTGTGATACTCAAATATGTTGCTCAATTCTTATTTGTCACAATCACTGAAGAGAATGTTTAATTATTTTCCACTCCCATAATCGGAAGTTAATTATAAACAAACACCATTTCCAAAGTGCTGAAGATGATGTACCTTTGACACCCACCATGTTTGTCTTGCAACAGCACTACGTAATGCACTTCAAGGAAACGCATAAACAATCGAGTATTACTTTAATAGCAATTATTCCAATCAATAATACTTTTCTTGTCTTTACCCACAATAACAATAACGTAAAGTTGTGGTTCTCAAATTGAGGCCAGTCTACCAGCAAAATCCGACGTTCACTTTCTTCCCCCCTTTACCTCTTCACCTAGTTTTTGTTGGAGTAGCATTTGCTTACTGGTATTATTGCTTTAAACTACTTTTTTGCGATTAAAGCTAATTGAAATCGACATGTATGACTCAGCTGATATTCATGTATCGTATGTAGAAGATAGAAGGTAACGCTGATTGGCGCGACCAGTCCAAGGTATGAACGTTTACCGACAAAACACTGTTAAAATGATATCTAAATGCACGGTCGTTTCAGTTTTTATCAATTTTGTTTTTTATTTTGAACCGACCAAAAAATTCAATGTTGGTTGCATTAAATCCGGCGATGTTGGCAATTGGAAATGCTAGTCAACAGTAAGCTGTCTTGCAAGACATTTTCTGACAATAAATACCTTTAAATAACACAGTATACGTTGCAATAGTGATATTAAGACGGGAAGGTTTGTTTTTTTCTAAAGAAGAAACATGTACTAATCTTCAACTAAACCTTAATGCATGAAATTGTTTTTCAATCAAAGTAAGACAAACAACAAAGGATGAGATTTTACGATGCATACTAATTTATCTGCAGTCGAAAAATTACGAAAGGGTAAGCGTTCCAACCTCAACTCCATTATGTTTTTCGATTATTGTGAATTTTTAAAAGTATTTGGTAATAAAGTTAATTGAACTTAAGTTGATGTGAAAAGATCGAGCGTCGTTTGGGAAGATTATCTCACGTTCTAGTTGGCTTAGTCTCAACAGACGTCATTTTAAGTGCGAATCGAGCTATGCAACTAACGCGAAGACTCAAGTTATTAAAACCACAAAGTAGCAAAGCCCAACTAAATTAGTTTCATTTTCTTAGATTGAAAGATTGATAGTGTAATGTACAGGTCTCTCAGTCTTGACAAAGACACTATACTCGAAGCAGACAGCACAATATAACGCAACTATCCAAATTAAGCTGGAAACCGCAATTTTCTTGTTCTGCTCGCATAAGCACAACAAATATTAAGATAGGGCACAACAAGTATATAAGTTGCATGCAAGTCGAGTCGTCTGCTCCATGCCGAAATGTAATTTTCGAAGTAAATGAGAATCCAAGCAATGGAAAGAACTAGGAAGAAAAATAATGTGTTTTCTGTGGTAGCTGAAACTTTAGACCTAAATAGCATATGAAACAAGGAAACTTCAGTTCTGCGCAATTGTTCTTGATTATTGTTTTTGACCTTTTTCAATTACATACCTTGTCACTATGGATGGTGGTGGCATTTTGTTGGTCTGAAGATGGAGGCGATGCCGGTGAATTTCTGCTTGCCCCGAAAATGAACTTGCTGAGGAGGGAATTTCTCAACATGGCACATTTGTTGAAACTTTTCTCACATTTTCACTAGTAAACTAATTTTTCCGTTGGTATAACCGGCCCAATATTCACTCACATAGAAAGCAATCACTTCACTAGAATTTTACAATGCCGGCTAAGAGGGAATACGCAATAGCTCTGCATCGACAACAACAAATCTATCAGCTGGGATGCTCTGCAAAATTGATACTGTTTCAAGATGGAGATAGAGTGATTCCTTTGCACATTGCTCTCCAATAAATTTTAGCGCAATTATAAGATTTTCAGGAAATAAGAACAGATATCATGCCAACGACCTGATTTTCTGACACAATCTATGAAATACCTTCATTTACCTCAGCCAAAAATCCTAAAAACACAACTGAACTGGGCACCGACCCAATGGTTTCAGCCAGATTTCAATGCATGCTTCAAAACTATGAATTCAACGAGTCAAGACACTTATTCACTTCACACTTTCATCCACTCATTTATGTACTTAGAGTAAAAAAACGCGACAGCAATGACGCTGCGGACGACACAAGAAGAAAAACTACCTATCCCACCGTCACGACAAAAATAGAAACTCCGACTGAAAGGGACCATGCCATGACTGTGTGATAAATCCCTGAGATCCTGTAACCCGGTCCCAAAATATTTTCTCTTTTCCCTCCTGTTCCAACAACAACAAAACATAGGAGTCCACTAGCACTATATTGTACAGAAATTTCTCCTATGACGATTCTCTACGATGTGTTCTGTGATGTGCGAAGGAAAATGAAAATTTTCTAGTGCGCCGATGCTTAAAATTTTTCATATGAGTGAAATGTGTTTCATCTTCACCTCTCATCTGTTCCCATTTTGTCCTCTTTTAGATGATGGAGACTGTAAGTGGAAATTTCTTTAGATGTTACAGTCGCCACTTTCTTGTTCCACCATGGATCTGCTCAATGGACTTGAAGATTTGAAAACCAAAAGCAGAACTGGAACAAAAGAAGAAAAAATAGTCACGTACTAAACGTTAAATCCAGGAAGTATATTCGCCTTACAAGAACAGATGTGGATACTACTGCTCACTGACCAACTAGCTGAAGATGGAACCCATCTGCAAGTATAATCGAGTAAATAACAAGGAAAAAAGTTTATGACTGCAATCATAAATCGGGATTTGTTACTGTAATAAAACTAAATCACTGAAAAGGTTACTATATTTCCATTTACGATAGAAGGAATCCTGTCTATAGTTGTTAGGAGGAAAAGCGTTATACGCGCTTGAAGAATTCTTTCAAATTATGAACAAGTAATTACAAAAAGCCTAACGAAATCGTGCACTTTCATTAAGAATAATCTTCACTCAAGTTAATTATCTGTATAGAACGCATCTGATGCTTAGTGTCAGGTTAAAAAAGTTAACTATAATAAATAATACTTAATTGTAGCCAATAATTTTGTTTATTTGGTATCTGCAGGCCAATTCTCTTTTTTCTTTAAAAGCCGTCGGGCCTCGCTGTGTTGTGTGAGCAGACGCGTTTCGACTACTACGAGTCATCTTCAGTGTCATTTCATAACATTTCTACATGGGCATACTTACGCTAGACGAATAAAAACATTGGCATCGTTTTTATCCAAAGTATTGGCGGTTTAAAGGTAGACACTTAGGCGTATTAGAGTAAAACGTTCTGTCTTTTGAAATAAAGCAATTAAGTATATATTTTTTTCTTTAAAAGCCGTCGGGCCTTGCTGTGTTGTGTGCGCAGACGCGTTTCGACTACTACAAGTCATTTTCAGTGTCTAAAGGACTTCAGTGTCTATTTCAAAAGACAGAGCGTTTTACTCTTATACGCCTAAGCGTCTACCTTTAAACCGCCAATACTTTTGATAAAAACTATGCCAATGTTTTTATTCGTCTAGCGTAAGTATGCCCATGTAGAAATGTTATGCAAATGATGTGATGCAGATCAAAAGAATACTTTTCAGCTTCATAATACCGGAGTATAGGCCCGAGACCCAGCTGGCGACAGAACAGATATCTGAATAATAAATGCTTTTGCTTGCAGTACACAAACGAAATATTCTTACTTCAAGCATAGTATGGACAAGTCTTTATCTTCTTCGTAGCACAACAGCCCCTCTCGGACCTTCGCTTCCTGTAACAACTGACCCGGTCCATTGATCGCGCCTTCCAATTTGGAAATCCGAGCAGCGATGAACTGTCTTCGTCGATCGAGTAAGACCAGCGCTTCCTCGGTTTCCACACTGGTCTCCGCTCTTCAGTAAACCCAACGAATACCTTTTTGGGTATCGGTGGATCGTCCACGGACAAGTAAATAATTAAAATTTGATTTGATGGTATTTAATTTTTTCTTTCTTGAAAAGTTGGGCCTTGCTTTTTTAAGTGAGCAAACGCGTTTTGACTCTTTTGTGTCATCTTTAGTGTTTAAAGGGTGGGTCGGAGGTAATGAGTTTATATGGGTGTAAGATGCGTTAAGCAGGTAGGCACTAAATTAAGTCAGGTAGACGGATATTCGATTTTTTTTTTGTTTTTTGGATTGTTGAATGTCCGTTTGCCCTGGTTCGTCTTGCTTCCGTTTCCGTCGGAGAGTGTGGTCTAGTACTGAGAAAATTATGCTGGAATTTGTAACAAGTTGTTTGCTGATAATGTTACCGTTTGTATTTCTAGCTTTTCTAGTAGCTCAAATCTCAGTCCTTTGCTTTGTTTGTGAAGCATTGTCATAGCGTCAGATTCATGTGCGTGGTGTATTAGTCTGTAGTATTGGAGTCTGTCTTGTTGAGTGAGAAAGATCGTAAGTGCTCTTTGTATTTTGTCGTTAGTTTCTGTGTTGTCCTACCTATGTATACCATGTCGCTGTCCTTGCATGTCAATTTGTATATGCCGCTGTTCCCGTATATTGATGTGTCATTCAGTTTGTTTCCAATGTGGTTTTTAGTTTTAAGTTTTCTAAGGAATTTTGACAGTTTTGCCAACGTACTCGTATGTCAACAAAATCTACTGTTGCTCGTTCTTATTATGCGTTTCAGTCAGTTGGTGTTCCTGTCTTTGTTTGTACTGTGTGATAAGTTTGTCAATATCACGTTGTTTGCATCCGTACTATTCTGTAAATGTTTAATTCGTTGGAGTAGTTAGTAAGAGTCATGGGGATGGCGTGGAGTCTCTGCACCATTGATTTGTATGCTGCTAGCTTATGTTGTGCGGGGTGGTTAGATGTTAAGTAAATTGGAGTATGGCCAGTTGTGGTTGCTTTTCTGTATATTTTGTAGTCTAATCGTGTTTGTTCGCGTGTCAAGGTTAGGTCCATAGAGTTGAGTTGTCCGTTTGATTCTTTTTCTACAGTTAAATATACATTCGGGTGTATTTCATTCATATAGGTAAGAAGTTCGTTTTGTTTATTTTCTTATGATTCAATAACGATGTTATCCATATATCGTCTGTAAAATATTACGTTGAATTTTTTGACAACTTTGGCTATAAATACTTCCTCCAAAGATTGCAAGAATATTTCTGACATTATTGACGACATTGGATGTCCCATACCCAGACAGTCCTTGGCAATCTATATGTTATTGAATCTAAAATAGTTCTGCTTGACAGTATTCTTTATGAGATTGAGTATGAACATTTGAACATTTTTCTTTTAGCATGATCAATGTTTCATCGACGAGTATAGACGTATAGAGGTTGATGATGGCTAGTATTAAGAGTCAATTAGTGTTAGCCAATGTTAGAGAAATGGTAGAGGTTGCTAGATCCCGGCTGTTCTTGAACGTGCATTTGTCGTCAAGGTACATAACATCAGCCATTATCGTTGCCAAGTGCCGTGCTAATTGGTATGCAGGAGTTGGGCGGTAATTGACGAAAGCCGTAAAATATTAGGTTTGTAGAGCTTAGGTTGCTCTTTAAGAGGTGGTGTGGGTATGTAGCGGTATTTAGTATGAGGAGGAATGATGAGTGGGGATTGTACAGGATGGACCATATAGTAGTTTTTTTAAAAATCACATGTTATTTTAATACTGACAGGTGCTTCCCGCTCAAAATTGTGTTAGTGAGTCAGTATTAATCTTCCGCGGAACGAAATGTATCGATTTACGCTCGAACAACGTTGGGAAATATTGAAATCGAACTGGATGCCGATTTTTCTCAAAAAATCATCTTTTCTGATGAGCCACATTTTCATCTCGGCGGCTATGTGAACAAACAAAACTGCCGCATCTGGGGCTCGGAAAACCCACACGTGATTATTGAGAAGCCAATTCATCCTCAGCGAATGACATTGTGGTGTGGATTCTGGAGGGGTGGCATAATTGGACCATATTTCTATGAGAATGAGGCTGGGAATGTTGTTTTGGTCAACGGGGAGCGCTACAGAGGCATGATAACCAACTTTTTGTGGCCGGAGATTAGGGATTTGGACTTGACTGACCTTTGGTTTCAACAGGATGGCGCGCCATGCCATACAGCTCATCAAACAATCGACCTTTTGTGCATAAAATTCGGGAATCATGTAATCAGCCGCCTTGGCGATGTCAATTAGCCGCCTTGGCGATGACAATTAGCCTAGCCGCCTTGGCGATGTCAATTAGCCGCCTCGAAGCTGCGATTTGACACCGTTGGACTTCTTTTTATGGGGCACTGTGAATGATTGATGTTATGCGGAAAATCCACAAACGATTCAAGCACTGAAATTGAATATTTAACAAACCATTGCTCAGATAGCCCTGAAGTCATCAATAATGTCTTGGAAAATTGAGCTGAGAGGATGGTCTACTGTCACGCCAGCCATGGCAGCCATATGAATGAAACTGTATTTGACAACAAACGGGGAGGTTTGTTCTTACGAATAAAGCCAAAATATAAGAAAAAAATTTGATTTTCGTTCATTTTATTGCATTTTTAAAAGGAAACTCGTATTTGGCCCACCCTATATAATAGCAGTACGTAAGTCTGCTTGGAACTTTGAGAGGGGTATTTTTTGTATCCGTTGTTGTGAATGAAGATTGTTTTTTTACGTAGTCCGTTGTTTTTAGGTTCGCCGTTGTATGCTACTGCGTATATTTTTTAGTATTTCTACTGCAGTGTGTCTTGTATGTATCTGTTGCTCTTGCAACAGTTTGCTTATGGCTAGTGCAGTGTCGCTTACTAGTTGTTCTAGGTTTTTGTTGCAGTTTGTGCTACATAAGTTGTGTTTCAGTCCCTTATCTAACAGATTCATTTCCTGTGACGCATCTAACACTATAATTATTGAAATATTTAACAAAGAATTTAGCATCAAAATGGTTGAAAGAACAATTAGTGGCCAAGAACCAAACATCCCTCTTCCATAGCAGTCTTTCCCTTTACCCACCAAGTTTGCTAGTCCTGAAAGAAGATCCTCTTCAGTACTGTATTCGCTTCCCTACAACTAGTTGTCCAGGGAGCGACACAAATAACAATCCGTTAGAGCAAGATCGGTAGGATATGATAGGCGGGGCAAAATTTGCCAACCATTGCCTGTTAATTTCCACTGGGTAACTGGAGCTGCGTGTGGTCTCCTATGGTTGTGGTGAAAGATGATTCCGTGACGATGTCCTATAATTCAGGACGCTTATTACGTATTGTTTGCTGAAAATGCTGGGTCCACAATTAAAGTTTGATATGCCCCCAAAAGCTCCCAATCAAAGAAGGAAATCCAAACGAACAAACAATAAAATTGATGCGAACCTCCTCTTGCAAACTGCCCCGCGTAGTTTCGCGTTCTTGCTTAAGACCCCATCGGTCGGAGAAATGCTTCATCCGTCAGGGGAGCAAAGTGTGAACACAGTAAGCCATTCTGTCATCCTTCTCTCTTTGAGAAGTTTGTGAAGTGCCCAACCATCCAGCTTTACTACACCACATATCTTATCTCTCTTCATTGCACTGCAGGACCTTCGCTGTCTGCAAATGACGCCTCCAACTCTCTCGGTCCATTGATCGCGTTCTCCAATTTTGAAATCCGAGCAGCGATGAACTGTCTTTGTCGACCGATTCAGACCAGAGTTTCCTCGGTTTACCCAGTGGACCCCGCCCTTCAGTTCTCCCAACGAATATCTTTTTGGGTATCAGTTGTTCGTCCATACGATTCCCATGGCCAGCCCATTGCAGCTTCCGCAGTCTTACAATCGTTACGAACTCCGGCTCGTCAAAAATTTCATACAACTTATGGTTGTATCGAATTGGCCAGTGGTCCCCGTCTAGTTTCGCTCCAATTATCCGCCTCAGGACATGCCACATATCCTAGCGAATGAATTTTTCGCTATAAAGTGCTCTGTGTACCTGGAACCTCCCCGATAATTCTGCGATGTTGAACTTGTCTGCCATGATCGTGGCTGATCTTGGCTCTTGTCGTTCTCGATGAAACAACTGTTGAAATGCTCATTTTCTTCATAAATACTGTTTAAATTCCCATTTTTCTCGGCTGCGCTGTGCCCAAGATAAAACTCGTACGTGCACGATGCATATTATGAATTTCAATACTGCTTATTTATCTTTTCACATTTACTTGAAAGTTCAAATTAAAGTAAAACAGTGATTTCCATGTATAGTCATGGCAATGGAATTTCCAAAATTTCAGGTCAAGGTATGAAAAATAACAGTTTCAAAGCACGGTAGAAAACAAATATTTTATTGTTGACCAGTGTAACAACATTTTAACAACACGAAAACATAGATTTCTATCATAAAGATAAATTTTTAACTACCGGTTAATTCTAAGATGAAAATTATTTTGACTTGTCATTCCAGCTCAACTCATACTGAAGCTATGCTTCTTACGGGATGTTCTGGCAGACTGAGTGAACGCAAAATGACATAAAAAATATAAAAAATGACATATAAAACGAGACGCATTCAACTGTTTTCTCAGTAACTAGACAAGCTAGAATAATCACACTTGTGGAAATATCAGAAAAGGAAATATCGGAAAAGGCACGAAAAAAGAATCGTAAGGGAGTCTCCGATACAAAGACGTGACCCATTATATTTTTTTTCTTGGAAGGTAGCCTAGTAAGCTACCAAATGGAAGATCTTGGTAATAATAATCCATCGCACAATAGTTCAAGTCCGAGCCATGGCGTTGAGATTTATTGTTAGAGGTATCTCGTTCCATTACTGTAACGGAATTAAAGGTGACATGGTCAATAACTTATAAAATAATGTTTAATTTTGTTGAGGGGAAGGGAAGACAGAAGAGGGGAAATTACAGGAGATAATTGTCTCCTCTCTATCATGCGATTCTCACCTGTGGGCCGCAAACCTCGAAAAAATCACAGATTTAGGTCATGGTGTATACTAGCGCAAATGACTCGCAAGTCAAAATTCGATCAACTTTCTTAAAACTATTATGATTTCTGAATTTTGAACTGGACTCTTAAACTCGTTTTCTAAATTTGAGTCGCACTACCTTCCATAGAAATGCGATTTAGGAAAAACGGTAAAAATTCAAGAAAACATCAGAAAATCGTTTAAAATTATCAGTTTCTATCTAGGCGCACCAGGGCTGAGATAGCTAAAACAGCCGGGGTGAAATTTGAAGATCACATATTTTCAAATTTTTGTTTTGTTTATTCTTTCATAATGTTTGTTTAGAAACACGTTGTTCTTATTCTCATTCCTCTCATCTTTATTGTACATTCCCTCATCTTTATTGTACATTCAGTGTAGAAATAAAGTTTCTGTCGGTCAGTCTCATCACTGTAACTTTCGTTTTTAGGTGTTTGTAAAAAATTATTTACAAAGACCTACTAGTTTCACGGCCTGTCTGTCCGTCTGTCCGTGCGTCATAGCAAGTTTCCTCGGAAACTACAGGGTGCATACGGTATTTGAGGACATGCATAAATGTGACTATAACTTCGCGAATTTTTTTTAATTTTCAGATAAGAAATGGCGGACTACAACATCACTCAAGAAATGAAGAGACATGCTTTCATCGTCGCTATATGTGGGAACCATATCGATTTAGAGATCTCCAATTTTCTTAATTGCACCCGTTCATTCGTGCATAAGGTTCGCCGTGAATTGGAAGCCTCAGCAGGCGATACAGAATCGGTTGCAAAACGCAAAAAGCAAGAACAACGTTCTGACACTGTCCTATCTGCAGAATTTTTAGAGCAAGTGCAAGCGATCATAGCCGAGGACCCTTCAAAATCAATGAGGGTCCTTGCGAGTGAGCTTTATGTTTCTGAGCGCCTTATTCGTAGAGTTTTCCACGAAGACCTTCGGTATAAGTCTTACGTGATGCCCAGAGGACAGTTCATGTCGGAACGAACACGGGAACAGAGAGTTCTCCCATCAAAACCTCTTTTAAACAAAATCAAACACCCTGAGGCGCCCAAAATGTTATGGTTTTTTTTCCGACGAAAAAATCTTTGACCAAGATCAAAAGACCAATCACAGAAATGACAGATGGCTATGTTCAAATCCAACGGAGGTTCCTGTTGTTATGCACACAAAATTTCCAGCCACTGTTATGGTTTTAGCAACGAAGGACATGTTATGCCACCACACTTTTTTACTCAAGGACTTCGAGTGAACTCTGCTGGATACATCGAGGTTTTGGAAGCGGTAGTGATAACCTGGATAGACAATGTAAGCGGAGGCAGACCATACATTTTTCAACAAGACTCTGCTCCTTCACATAAAGCGATGGCGACACAAGATTGGAGGGCCGAACATTTTCATGACCACATAACACCGAACCTATGGCCAACTAGCTCCGCAGAACTTAATCCTTTGGATTATTACGTATGGGGCGTAGTTGAGCGTGAAACCGGTAAGTGTCCGCATAATACCACTTCTTCGCTGAAGACTGCTATTAATGCCGTTATGATCAATATGAACAAGGAGCATTTGATTCTGGCATGTAATCGTTTCCGGATCCGGATCGAAGGGGTTATTGCTGCTAATGGCGATTTTATTGAATAACTATAGCCGTATATTAATTTAACGTTGCATAAAAAATTCCTGAAATTACATTAAATTTTGTTAAAAATACAAGCTAATTAATTTTACTCTCAAGTTGTCCTCAAATGCCGTACGCATCCTGTATAAAAGCTAGAATGTTCAAACTTTGTGGAAAGGTCAGAAATGATGGTCTCTCAAAAAATTAGGTCTTAACAAAAATTTAAAAATTTTTAAGAGGTGTCCCCCCTTATAACGAAGTAGCCCCTTAAAAATTTTAAATCAAAGGTAGTCGAGTTGGGTATCAAATGAAAGGTCTTGATTAGAACTATAAGAATCTGAAAGAAAAAGGTCATTTAATGCATCAGGGTGCCCAGGGGCCGCCAACTTGTACCAATTTTTAGGTTTTATATTTTTGCCCATAAAATCAAAATGGTGCCCTTAAGCATCTTGAAATTTTGTAATTATATAGACTATAAGATCTTGATACTCACAAAATTTCATGAAAAACGAATCATAATTGAGTGAGTTATAGCCATTTCAATTGAATGGAATTACAACAGCAATAACACGTGTTTATAGTTGATACATATTTCAAATTGACCTAGACACTTTTATTTGCTTCAAATTTTAACGAAAATTTAAGGAACAGTGTCTAAATTAAATATGTTCAATCGGCTGATTATTCAGAAAAATTATTTAAGTTCCATCAAAATGGCGGCTGTAATGTGCTTATGAAAGAAACTCTGTATCTTTTGCATAAATTGGAACGGTTTCTTACCCAAGTATTGGATGAATAATTCAAATGATCGATTCACACCACTAGTTTTTTTATTTATTTAGAATGATTACAAAGATCTTCTGATAGGAGCACTGTCCTGTTTACTCAACTTGTTTTATATTAGCATAGCACATCATTGCCATTATGCAGTAAGATTGCTTAGAAACTTGATTTTAAAGAATCAGTAAATAGCCTCCATTCATTGGTGAGTATTCATAGCCTAATTTATTCATAAGCCCCTTCTTCTTTGAAGTCTACAAATTCAGCATCGCGTTGTCGATGCATTGAAACCTGTACAGCAGATTAAGTAAATTCCATTGCTAAAGTCTGAAACCTAGAGTTCAGTTCGAGCTTTAGACAAATCTGGGTATCTAACTAAATTATTCAGTTCACATTGACGTATTCTTGTACACAGGCAAAATAAGCTTCGTGTTTACAAATCACTAGTCAAACCTGTGCTGATATGTATATGGAAGTGAAAGATGCACCGAAAATCCGAAAAATCAGTGGACATATGTATTTGAACGCATAGTGCTTGGGAAAATCTACGGCCAAGTGAAATAAGGAACAGAGTGGAGACTGTGTTCCACTGATGAGTTGTATGAACTATTTGACTATCCACCAGCATCCGCTTGCGTAAATTGCAATGTGCGTGCTATGTAGAAAGAATGGCAGAAAACCGGCTACCCAAAAGAAAATTCAAGGGTAGACCACAAGGTAGACTTCCCGCGGGAAAACCGAGGACTCGATGGGATGACACAAAAGAAGCTGACAGCAGATCATTGCTGAGAGAAATCAACCGGCGGACGAGGTCGCAGAACCGTGATGTTTGGAGAAGATTAACCCTGCCCTCTGCTATCGCGCCATAGATGATGATGGTTAGGCAGAGCTATCCAACCTTCAAAAGGAACAAAAAAATTTATGAAGCCAATACGGAATAAGGGAGAAACTAGCTAGAAAAATACTTTAGACAAGTGACGCAAGCAACGATGGGTATAGTTGTTTGGTTTAAACAATAGCCTTTTTTGACAGTTTACCAGGAGACAAATGGATTCAGCGCCAAACCTGCAATGAATCAGCACATAAAAATGTATGCTTGGCGCTGGTCTTACTTTGGTTAGCATTAATTGCAACAGCGACAATGATGATTAAGGTTTGTTGGCGTTTTTTTCCTTATTTATGCTTTATTAATCATTACACAATATTTATGTTCGATTTGAAGTAGAAAGACTGAATTTATTTTAAAAATATAATTTAAGATAGTTTAAGACATTTATGTATGTTTGTTTTTATGCTTAATATTTAGAGAAAATTAATTTTGTTTCACGATTATGTCCGAAAAGATTTAAATTAAAAAAAATTATCGCCAAATAGATGTTTCGTTTCGTGCTTAGTAAACATTTAAGCCATGGTTTGGCTAAAATTTCTAATTGCTGAATTTACCTTATACCCTTGCTCAAATTACCTTATCCATGGGGCCAGTTGAGCACATCTGAATTTCATCATTTGAGCGGCTGTAGCTTTTAAACATGAGTTACTAGAAATAAGTTACTATGGCAACTTTTGGAAAGATATAAATGACTTATCCATCAGTATACTTAGCAATATGAATTTATCGTTGCGGAGCCATGGCCAATCAAGTCAAGTGAGATATCGCTCAATTAGCCCCGCTCTACCCTATAATTTCCAAAATTCGATTTAAAAGTGATTGCCCAAGATTGTCAGGGAACGGGAAAAATTACAAAGATAATATTATCCTTATGTATGCAGAATGTCTAGACAATCAGCAACAATTTCCCAGCAGCAAACAGACAATACTAGGGCTAGGGCACATACGGCGTTAAAAATTTCTGTGATAATTTTTCAATACTTTGAGCAAGAGTAGATGGATCACGAGATCTTCATTCAATCGAGAATGTATAGTCTGGATTGAGGGAGAATATATTTAAAATCCTTCAATCCAAAAGCAGGCAATAACTGACTCGACGTCTGAATGTTAAAGATTTTTACAAAAAAACACTCCGAAAACTTTTACGCCACCCTGTACTACTCTATCAAAAAAAGAAGCAAAATAATTATCAACGGCATCGCTTAACTCGTATTTGGACGAGGGCTCTATATTGTTACATGTGCAAATAATTCTGCGAGCTACTGTCGCAATTGTTTTCACAACAATTAAGAACATCAACAAAATGAATTTACTCGAATCCACGAGAACTCACCAAGCATCAACATCTGAAAGTAAGTCACTGCTCCATTCATTCACGAAAGTTCCCGCTAATTCGCCAATGTACGAGAACTGGGTTGAATGACTACAGACCCTATATAAAGGCGAGCTGAATGAATGGGGGGAATCATTCATTCGACCGCGATAAGAACTGCGATAGTGTGTGGGAAGCGATATTGTTCGAGTAATAGAAAAGTGATTTTCGTAATAGTGAAGTGATTTAGAAGACGATTGCGATAGGAAATTTATGGACAAGTGTTAGACTTCTAATAGTGAAAATTAAAATTAGTGAAAGTGTTAAATTCATCATTGTCCATTTTTGTAATTAAATAAACTCTTTTAATTTAATTTAAAAGACATTGCGTTTTCACTTTCCCGGAACATTAAAATTATTGGCCGCGAACCAAAACACGCCACAATATTTTTTCATACCAAATTTAGCAAAAATATTACATTTGCTTTTTTTTACATTTTCATTATATTTATTTGGTGTATCAGTGCTCTTTTTCTGCCTGAAAACAAGTTGGCAGTATATTTAAATAAAATTTGTTGAGGAATCCTGCACGCTTTAAATAATTACAGGATATTTTGCTAACTTTTTTGATTTCCAAATATCGAATAAATTTGAAAAACTTCGCAGACAGATTTTTAAGCTTGAAAATCACATAACAATTCTCTTAGTATTCATTAGATTTGAAGTGATTTTTCTTGATTGTTACAATACTTTATTTGCAACATTCATTGCCAAATTTCTGCAAATCGTTTATATATTGTTGCCATATGGCGCTGTGCTATCTACATACCCACAAATCTTTACTAAATCTATTGTGCCAAACTTCTTTTGTGGCGCGAATAATCAAGAGTTGCAATTTGTGAATGCACGATCTATTACAATTGATTTATAGATCGAGCCTTAGTTGAATTTAATCCATGGTACTGGTACAGAAGATCTATTTATTATTTATTCATCTGTGTGTAATAACCTTTGAAGATATTTGTTGTGCAAATGGCAAGGTTTAAATTCTATTTTCAATCTACACAATTTGCAGCTAATGTTGATGATGAAAATGTATGTGATGGGTTGATTATGTAAGAGTGGTAAATTTTAATTGGTTGGTATTCGAAATTCATTTTGTGGTTTCTGTTTTTCAAAATCTTAGTGTAAAATTATTTAAAATGTTTGCAACATTAAAGCGGTTAAGTTTATATCAAAACGTATCTTAATATTTGAATGAGTTGAAGGTGAATGAGCTAAGGAACATGTCGTGGTCGTCAATTAGGTACTACTTTACAGAAAGGACTGAAAACTGTTTAGTTTTTGATATTTTAATTAAGTTTGAATGCAATTGGTTCCAAACGGATCATATGAAATCCAGAAAAATTGTTTTGTTTGTTAAATACATAATAAGTTAGCACAATGCAACTAGAGGGTGGCGCAAAAGCTTCCGTCTGACTTTCGTCATGAAAAATCAGTCTGAATAAATTTATCGGCAAAAAATTATCTTCAAAAATTTTGACGCCCACTTTAAATTTTCTTACAGCTACATAGCTTTAATTAATTTCCATAAGAGCGAAAATAGAAATTTAAACGAAAATACAAAAATAATTACTTTTATTTAAGAGTCAGGAAAAACAGGTACGATTTGTAGAAATGCCTAGTTACAATTATAATATGCGGGCCCGTAATTAGTTGAGCATTTTTTTATTAGCCTTAGATGGTAACTAAATTAAGTTATTCAGATTTGGTTGGTTGAAGTGGAAGTACCAAATTTATCGAAATACCTTAATTTTAATGATCTTTTGTAGAAACCATTAAAACTTTATGAATCTTCATCGGATTGAATTGGAATTTTTTTGCGACAATAATGCTAAGTAGTCGAATTCAAAAACGTATTGCGATTCAACGCATGCTTCGTGTGGGGCACAGCTGCAGCGAAATATGCAGAATACTTAGGGTCAGCAAGGACACCGTGAAAAAATGGTGCAATGCCGAGGAAGGAAACGTAGATGATATGCAAAGAAGTGGTCGACTGGCGGTACTTTCTGCAGAAGCAAAAAGGAAAATTCGAATATTAGCTGAAAATAGGCCAAGAATGGGGACGCGAATGGCAAAACGGCTTAACAGCTCTCTGGAGGCCACTAAAAACGTGTCGAGGCGAACCGTTCAGCGATACATTCGGTCCGCCAACTGGGGCCAGAAAGCCTACAGACAATGCAGGAAGCCTCTACTTTCCGAGAAGAACATTCGAGACTGGCTGAATTTCTGCCACAACTTCAAAAACCTCGGATTCGCCGATGACAATGCTTATGGTGAAAGGGTGCGTGCAAACGTCCTCTTTACTGACGGGGTAGTATAACAGCTGTACGTAGTGCTTAAGTAGTTAATCCTTAAGAGAATGCTGACAAGATTCAGCGAAATGCGTCAGGAGAGTAAATAAAAAATTGGCACTAAGCAAAATAATAATAATTCAATTCCGAATCTTGGTGTTGAGGTTTATTGTTAGGGTATGTCATTCCATGACCGTAAAGGAATTGGAGGCGATATGGTCAATATCACGCTCAGCTATGTGATTCTTATCTAATCTTTCAATTAGCACCCAACACAGCTGGGTGGGCTGATAGTCTGAAGGCAGTCTCAGAAGCTCAAACTCGATGCTCGGGAGCTGCTGCGCAAGCAGAGTGTGCCCTAATCCATTGCTCCACACGGACTACGCTAAGCAAAATATGCAATTATACATTTTTCACTTCTGGGATGCATCAAGTAAGGAGCAATTTTATAGATTTTTTAATGGTATGTTGGTTAATTTGCGTAATATTACATATTACGGTATTGACGCGTGTGTTCGCAATTATGAATGCTGCATTGACATACAACAATAATCAACCAAAGGTTCTACTACAGATTGATTATATGGAGGGCAACAAGAACACATGGTAGCGGTAAGCTATACGTTACTTATTGACGTAGCTCTCGATGTTTTGAAAATTTGACCACAGGTGTTAACAACAAGATGTGGTGGTTGACAAACCAGCTATGGGTAAAATAACTGCTGTTCGGAATGGAAAACAGTGCGCATCTTACATTTGTGACTGATAAATAAATTTTATATATACTCCAGAAAATTGTAATCAACGTTAGATAATCTTTAGAAAAAATGTTAATTTTTATGTGGTAAGAAGGCGAAGGCTGTTAAAAAGTGTTGACTGGGTCACCGAACATTTATTACCAATCTCATTGTCCAAATAATCGAAGTTTTTAACTGAGTTCATTCTTCCTGCTTAGAAGACATGCACATTTAAACAACATAAGCAAAAGTCTTTTGACTAACATGCGTGGTCCAATTAATTTTGCTAGGTGCTATCAGCTTTCTTATCAACTTAATTTTATCTAAACTCCCAACACCATACCCTGTTATTGAAGAAGCAGATGAAATCGCTACAGATAAAAACCACCTGATGTTACATCTTTTCTTGTACACAAAGAACAACAGCAACTTTACCAGATACTGGCATCATCCCGATGTGCGCATGAGCAATCGTTTGATTGCACAGTACTTATCTCACGTGGCGACATAGGCAGAAAATAGTGCGTTTTCTTGCCCTAAATGATCACTGATCGTGCATGTTTAATTTTCAAAATCCGTATGGGGGTTTCGTCTTTTCATTTTCAACACGACAAATAAATATTTAGCGTGCATGTCGGCAAAAGGTAACAATGCACGTGTAATAAAGGTGATGATGTATGACCCTTTTGTTTAGTTTTTTACTTCCATTTTTTAAGCTCGTAGCGTACATATGAAACAGCCACTTTACTCACATTACATATGTGTATGACTCGCGGTGGGCAATACTTTATGCGCCCTTTGTACAGCACCAAGTCAAGCACGTGTCAAATGTATATATTTACTTTATGTGACGAGATAATTTCAGGAATTTCCAGTAGCGGTGTGTCGAGTGCGTTAGTGCCACTGGGCTTTAATCGCCCTCGAAGGAAGTGAACAGAAAATATGCGTAGTGAATTAGGAATATGTAGTTGAGAATTTTGGTTATGATGCCAATAAGAATTCTGTCGGTGGAAGAGGGTGATTTCTTTTACCACGGACCAAAATTTAGATATTAATTAGCCATATGAATTGAAATTCATAAAAACACTTATGGGTTATTCGTCTTACTAAGATGCTTCGATTTTTGTATATCTGCTCAACTGCAGGGAGCAAAAGCGGCCTGCATCTGCTTACCACTAAAAGATCTATGTGATATATTAAAATTTCATTGAAATCCGAATATTTTGAAAAACAACTAAATCATTCATTATTTTTCAAATTATGTATCCTAATTTTTTCATCTCTCCGTAACAAATATAAGCCTATGATAAATTATTTTCCCTAGCTGTTCAAAATGGAGTTGCATCTATTCGTTATGTCCACATTCTTAATACAAATTTGATGACATCTCGTATACGAGTAGTTTTCCGTGTTGAAATAAGGGCTAGGTTCGAAATGTTAATACCGTTCACTTTGTTTAACTTTGACACCCGTGCTTGGCATCGTGGATAAAGAAAGGCAAACGTAATTTCAAACGATGGGTGCTGACGTGGGTTGAAAAAGGTATAGGGAGAGTTTAATGTCCCTATCTGAGAATTGATCATCTGTTGCGATCTAAGATTGCAATTAGAGAATAAAACTAAGCTCATGACGCAATCGAGAAAAAAATACCTCAAATACACAAAATATCACACTTGGCGAATATACAGGGTGCGTACGGTATTTGAGGACATGCATAAATGTGACTATAACTTCGCGAATTTTTTTTAAAAATTTTTTTTTCATTTTCAGATAAGAAATGGCGGACTACAACATCACTCAAGAAATGAAGAGACATGCTGTCATCGTCGCTATATTTGCGAACCATACAGACTTAGAGATCTCTTATTTTCTTATTTGCACTCGTTCATTCGGGCATAAGGTTCGCCGTGAATTGGAAGCATCAGCAGGCGATACAGAATCGGTTGCAAAACGCAAAAAGCTTGAACAACGCTCTGACACTGTCCGATCTGCAGAATTTTTAGAGCAAGTGCAAGCGATCATAGCCGAGGACCCTTCAAATCAATGAGGGTCCTTGCGAGTGAGCTTCATGTTTCTGAGCGCCTTATTCGTAGAGTTGTCCACGTAGATCTTTGGTATACGTCTTACGTGATGCGCAGAGGACAGTTCATGTCGGAACGAACACGGAAACAGAGAGTTCTCCCATCAAAACCTCTTTTAAACAAAATCAAACACCCTGAGGCGCCCAAAATGTTATGGTTTTTTTTCCGACGAAAAAATCTTTGACCAAGATCAAAAGACCAATCACAGAAATGACAGATGGCTATGTTCAAATCCAACGGAGGTTCCTGTTGTTATGCACACAAAATTTCCAGCCACTGTTATGGTTTTAGCAACGAAGGACATGTTATGCCACCACACTTTTTTACTCAAGGACTTCGAGTGAACTCTGCTGGATACATCGACGTTTTGGAGACGGTAGTGAAACCCTGAATAGACAATGTAAGCGGAGGCAGACCATACATTTTTCAACAAGACTCTGCTCCTTCACATAAAGCGATGGCGACACAAGATTGGAGGGCCGAACATTTTCATGAACACATAACACCGAACCTATGGCTACCTAGTTCCCCAGACCTTAATCCTTTGGGTTATTACGTATGGGGCGTAGTTGAGCGTGAAACCGGTAAGTGTCCGCATAATACCACTTCTTCGCTGAAGACTGCTATTAATGCCGTTATGATCAATATGAACAAGGAGCATTTGATTCGGGCATGTAATCGTTTCCGGACCTGGATCGAAGAGGTTATTGCTGCTAATGGCGATTTTATTGAATAACTTACTAGCCATATATTACGTTAACGATATATAAAAAATTCCTGAAATTTCATTAAACTTTGTTAAAAATACAAGCTAATTAATTTTACTCTCAAGTTGTCCTCAAATACCGTACGCACCCTGTAGTATCGAAAATGTGAGCGAATTTGTGTATTTAGGCGGCAAAATAATGAGAGCCGCTAATGAAAGAGATGAAATACGCCGTAGAATGTAGCTCGCAATTAAAATATTTTATTCAGTTTTGGCGATCTTGAAGACCAGCTGCATACTCAGGAAAACAAAGCCCCAAGTATACAAATCTGTGATAAGACCTGTGTTATGTTATGGGTGCGAAACATGGACCCTAACCCAAGCATATGCAAACATATTGAACGCCTTCGAGCGACAGGTCCTGAGGCGAATAATGGGAGCGAAGCTAGACGGGGACCAGTGGCGAATTCGATACAATCATGAGCTGTAGGAAATTTTTGACGAGCCAGAGGTCTCAACGATAGTACGACTGCGGAAGCTACAATGGGCTGGTCACATGAATCGTATGGACGAACAACGGGTACCCAAATAGATATTCGTTGGGAAATCGACGCAAAAGCTCGGCTTTATTGCTGCGAAACATTGTCAAACACTCGATGGAAACATCCTGACGTTGCTGTTTCTGCTCCATTGTGAGTAAACGCGGCACCCATCTTGCGCACAGCTTTCTCATGTCCAAATTTGGTATTCGTTGGGAAAACTGAAGGGCGGAGACCAGTGGCGAAACCGAGGAAACGCTGGTCTGACTCGGTCAACGAAGATAGTTCACCGCTGCTCGGATTTGGAAATTACAGGACGCGGTCAGTGGACCGAAACAGTTCGAGGCGCTATTTGCAGGAAGCGAAGGCGCGAGAGGGGCTGTAGTGCTACGAAGAAGAAGACATGCGATTAGATTGAAGTGGAAATACTGAGGAATAATTTGTCTATTACCGGTATTGTCAGTTATATTATAATAAAAACTAGGACTAAACAGCATAATCTTGATAGGTCACGTTGCTCAAAGGTTAGCTTTACCAATCTTGTGTGCATTTATGTGAAACTCAAATGCAAAACATTTTTTATCGGTTTAAAACGATTGCACGTATTCTAAGCATTGAATCAATCCCCAAACTTTGTACTGCAATCATATTATTTCTGTAAATATTGTCATGGAAAGAATGAATTATATTGATATTTTTGTGGTAAAAACCTTTATTGCGTTCTTGTGGGAGATGAGTAACATTCACTTTCAGGTTATTTTCTAACGGAACATTACGCAAGTGAAAGCAAAACTACCGATTGCAGTTTTCGTTCGTTTACTTTTTCTGCTAATTTTCCCAACATTATGAAAATTCTCCATTCGCCATTGAAATCAAGATACTACTTCCCTGATACTGACATTGGCACTAAGGGCAAACTTTTTCAAAAAAAAAGAAAGGAAAAAATGAAAAAAATGCAAAACGCGATGGTTATGGAGGTTGTACCTACGTATCCACACGTAGACTTACGTTGATTAAAATCTACACAACAGACATGGAAATATTTTCGGAACAAGTTAAAATCATGCCAAAGAGAGAACTTTAAAAACAGTCTGAAAACTTATGAAGAGCCTTGCAAAAATGTATATACAGGATGACGGGAAAGCCAGGAAGGCCTCTTTTTAACATAATGTGAAAGTCTCTAGTGGTTTCTGTGTAGTGTGAAAGGCAAACGTACGTTTTGCCTTACGTCACGAATAAGGTATACTACGTTTTCGTACGTACATACCTTTATATTTTCCATTTTTACACAGCAATGAAAAAAGGCTTCAATGTGTAGTAGAATAAAATAAGTTGTCTGCAAATCGAAAGTAAAAACACACTCCCACTCTCCAACTTTGCAGTTATCATAACCGGCGTCGTCATACCGGAAAAAGGATTTTGCATCGAGTGAAGCGAGTTTTCGAGTAAGAAGCAAATGCTTTTCATGGTAAAGATTTCAATGGGGCACGTATAGCAGGAATGTCGTTGATTTTTTTGTATTCGTATTTCTCTGGAAATTCTTCGCCTAAAGCGATTTTAAGAGAGCAAAAGAGTAATAACAATGAAGGTAAAGTGCCGGCTCGAAAAAAGGAGGAAATGGGAGGATATACAATGGTTAAAATGTTCATACTAGCACTATTTTTACGATAAGAATGAAATCTTTTTTGGGGAAATAAGATGATAATGTGAACTCCACGTTGAAATGATGTGAAATGCAATTGAGACCTTTTAAGGTGTTCAATATTTTAAAAGCATTATTTAGTGGGTAATTCTTTCGTCGTTCATCTATCGGTTGAGGTAAACTCCGGAAAAATGGATTTAGTCTACCTGTGGAATCCTATTGCTTCATTTCAATTGATGATATCATAAAAAAGTTAGGTTAGGATGAAAGTGACTAGCCACGCCCTTAACAACTGTTGCAGTGATCACTTCTTTAAACTGTATATTTAAAGTCAAAAAATTAAAATGATTTCTGTTACGTGAAATTTAAGATTTTCTTTATGATATGGATAACGACTTTTTGTTTTGAATTGAGGAAGATAATCACCAGGTGGCTCTGAGGCAGGAAAGAACTGAGCCCATTGCATCGTGAAACCTTAATTTTTAACAATTTTAATTTTTGACAAATAATGTCATTTATACATACACAGGAGCTTGGCTGGAATCGAACCCGTGTCTCAGATAATACAACTACTACTGTTGTGCCATAAGTCTTCCTTGAAACAATTTGTACTCACTTTAATTGGTGATTTTAAATGAATCACGTTTCAAATGCGCTTTGCAGTACAGGAAAACTATTGACAGTATTGTGAATGTACATATACTTTTTCCTCACATAGCAACGTCGTTGAAAATAAATACTTACAGTTGGTACAACGCTTTTGATATAAACTTTGAAGTAGAAAAAACTTACCTGAAAAATAAAAAAAAATACATCAGAACATCTATAAAATTTGTTAAAAAAGTGTTGAGGCTTTCTGGGATATTCATTTGTATAATTCATGCTGTTATCAGTTTTCAACATAAATTGTGCGTCTATTAGACTTTAGCCTATGTTAAGGACTGAAATAATAAAGAACATAGTTCCATAAAAAATACACTAACCGAAAAAAAATTCTTAAATTTTATTCAAGAAACTCCCCCTTTTAAAACGCTAGATACTAGCGATTTTACTTAGCGAATGTTAACCATTGTCGTGATTTCATGATAGGCTGCTTTCCTTGTAAAACTTCTAGGGAAATCACTTATGAAAATTCTTTGTGTGAAGCTACATAATAGAGTCGCATTAATAAATTTTTCTGATGAATTTTTCAAAAAGAGATATGTTCGAAGAAGGTGGTTTTGACGTGTGGATTAATTATCAGGCCATCACATTTATTAGATACACACGGGCGATAGCGACCATCAAGCTTAGAGGTGAATGAATTATTTTTAATTTTCTTGCTTTTGCGAACTCAATGCGATTTTGTAACTACGAATTATGTTCAGGTTAATTTTCTCCGGTAAGCTGACTTTGCTAAACTTTTTTATTGATCATTCGACCCGTTTTGCATTAATTTAATGTAATCTATACGATAAGTTGTCTACGCTGAGCTTTTGAATCGTGCGGATATCGAATTGGTTTTTTCGGGTAGCTCCGATAGCTTCAAATTACTTATAAAAATTCTTTGTGTGTAGCTACATATTTGAGTTGCACTAATAAACTTCTAACATTTTTCTTCTCTAATAATTTGTCAGAAAATATTATTAATGCAACTCAATTATGTGGCTACACACAAAGAATTTTCATAAGTAATTTTGCGCGATCAAGGCTTTCCGACAAAACGAGTTCGATGCCTGTACGATTTGAAAAGCTCAGTGTAGAGCAAATTATCGTATAAATTTACATTAAATTTATATAAAAGGGTCGAATTATCAATGAAAAATTCTAGGGAAATGTCGGAACAATTTTTTTTCTATTGTAATACCATATAAAAATCAATTTATATTACAAGAAATAAATTGTTGAACAGGGATGAAATAACCAAAAATCATTTTCTTCATACAAAAGTTTTCCTAATCAATTAAGAACAACTATTCTCGTCGGAAAGAATTTTGTTTTTACTAAAAGAAATATATAATAAGATCTTCTTCCTCAGTTAATATTGAACGATTGGGGTCTGCATAGCGGGAATGGTGGTCATATTACAGGTCTAACGGAAAGCAAAAATCGAACAAGCGAATAAAATAGTCCCAAAAACGTCGCCCCTTTCTATCAGGCCTAGCAGAGTCAGAGAACGATTGATAACCTGGGAAGGACTCATGAGGAGGTGCCAATCCGTTGCAGTTTTTGTGCAACCAGTGAGTCGCTAAAGCAAGCGTTGTTTAGAGCATAAACTGGTTTAAGGGGATGTGTCAACGCCCAGGGAAGCAACACTTCAGTGCGGAAACTCAAACATTAGTTGGGGTTACCAACAATCTGGTCACTTCGCATGCGAATGCCGATAGCCAAAAAGCTCCGAACAAAGCGCTCAAACAGTAGACATAAAAAAATAACTAGTGGAGAACGGCCAAACAATTTTCGCCGGGAAAGGAACAACGTACACAAGTAAGCTACCACGGTATCATGGTGAATAGGTCACAGTGGATACTCCGGCAACAAGAGCATATTTTGCTCCAGCGGGTCAGAGAACGAAGATGTTTAATAAAGATTTTGATTAAGTTTTTGGTAAGAGGACGCCAGATCTATTTGCGTTCTGGGGACGAGCACAGCAATCCTTGGTTTTGACGTGTGAGAAGAACTAAGGAGTATTCGCTTTCTGTCAACTAGCAGTGGGATTTAGTGTATGCAAACAGCGAATCAAGACGCGGTGGGATAATTCTGCCAGTCATTTAGAAAAAAAGGGTAGACACAATACCTGGAGGCGCTGGTACTACTTTGGTACCTCAAGCATATATTTTGGGGGTTGAATTTCGTTCGATAATTTGACATTGTATGAAACTTCGGTATTCATTATTGGGAGTGACAAAACGCTTTCCAGTCATCTGCATTCGTTGACAAGTATGTCTTCAAAGCAAATATTCAGTTAAACAGGAAGTTCAATGGAATGGTTAAACGTTTAGGAATACATCTGGTTCGATGCACATCATCAAACCCTGAGCGCCATCTATAATATAACATAAAGATACTATCGATGCCCCAACCATCTAGCCCGAAGCAAGATCCCATGAAAGCCAGGGGTCTTGTTAAATTGTCAAATGGTGCTTGGTCATTCTCGTTACTTGCGGAAAATAGAACAATGTTTCCAAAAGTAAGCATATCCTACATCGTATATTTTCCGGCTCTTGATAAATAATAAAGGAATTCACGGTACCTGCCTTCTTTGGATGTAAAGTCTACGTACAGGCAAGTTCCAGAGGCATTGTATTGAAAAGCTTCCAATGCTTTCATGATTCCTTAAGAAGACTCTTTCACTAAAAACTGATTTCGTTGCAGTCGCTAGCTCTTCATTTTGACAACACTTTTATAACCAGTATGATAGCACTTTTATAACCAGTATGGAGCTAGTAGGACTACAAATCAATAGAACAAAACTAAGCTCATGACGCAGTCGAAGAAAAATATCTCAAATACACAAAATATCACACTTGGCGAGTACAGTATCGAAAATGTGGGCGAATCTCTGTATCTAGGCGCCAAAATAATGAGAGCCGCCAATGAAAGAGCCGAAATACGCCGAAAAATACAACTCGCAAATAAAATTTTTAATTCAGTTTTGACGATCTTGATGACCAGCTCCATATATAGGAAAACAAAGCTCCAAACATGCATATCTGTGAGATAAGACCTGTGCTCTCCTATGGGTGTGAAACCTGGCCCCTAACCCAAGCATCCGCAAACATACATATTGGACGCATTCGAGCGACGGATCCTGAGGCGAATCGGAGCGAAGCTAGACGGGGGCCCAGTGGCGAGTTCGATACAACCATGAGCTATATGAAATTTTCGTTTAGCCGGAGGTCTAAACGATTGTTTGACTACGGAAGCTGCAACGGGCGTGTCACGAGAATCGTATGGACAAAGAATGTATACCCAAAAAGGTATTCTTTGGGAGAGCTATATGGCGAAGTTCAGTGTGGAACCGAGGAGACGCTGGTCTTACTCGGTCGACGAAGACAATTCATCGCAGCTCGGATTTCAAAATTGGAGCATGCAGTCAATGGACCGGATAGAGGCACTTGCTGCAGGAAGCGAAGGCCCGAGAGGGACTGTAGTGCTACGAAGAAGAAAGAGAACGATGAAGTCTGGAGAAGAATTTCGCACAAACTGCATTTCTCCGGAAAACTGCTTGCGGAATACATTGAGCCAAATGTGGGAGAAGAAGAAATCTGCGAGCTTTAACCAGCACAATTATGCCGGGGGAAATAATATTAGCGATTCGCACGCGTGAAAACTTTAGCTTTATGGTAAGTGAAGTGGGCTTCTAATCGGAAAGGCTGTACTGTAACATACATTTTTACTTTGTCCTCGTTGGCATATTGTCGGTTCATTTTTGTTTTTGACTCACGATTCGAAACTTGTGACCCTTGAAATCTGAAAAAAAAATCACAGAGATAGACTATGAGGGCGGCCCGATAAGTACTTAGCCTACAAAAGAAAATCGAAAATTTTGGAAAATAGGCGATCCATTTCTCAACATAATCTCCTCTTAGCTCGATAAACTTAACCCAGCGATGCTGCGACTTCTTTAACCCGTGTGAAAAATACGTTTTCTCGAGATCTGCAATGTAGGCCTCCGGTGCGGCGATGAACTCTTCATTCGACTCAAATTTCTGCCTGGCGAATGACTTTTTCAAGTTTGGAAACAAAAACAAGTCGCATGGGGCCAAATCTGGAGAATACGGTGAATGGGGTAGCAGTTCGTAGCCCAATTTGACCAATTAGGCCGTGGCGACAGCGGAATTGTGAGCTGGTGCGTTGTCATGGTGGAAGAGTAGTTTAATCTTCGCCAAATAGGGCATTTTTCTGCAATTCTAGGTCGAATCGACCCAATAATTCGGAATATTAGAGCCCTGTAATCGTTTCGTCTTTCTCCAGATAGTCGATGCTGATCTGACCTTGTGATACCCAGAAAAAGGCGGCCATCACCTTTCTGGCCAGTAGGACAGTCTTCGCCTTCTTCGGAGCACGTTCGCCGGGTGAAGTTCACTGTATTGAGGAGTGGAGCCATGTTTCGTCGACGGTCACAAAACGGCACACACACTCCTTCGGATTGCGATTAAACAGCGTCTAACACAGCCCTTAAGTGGTCTCACGGTTGCGTTTGTTGTCCAGAGAGAGCAAACGCGGCACACATCCCGTCGACAGCTTTCTCATGCCCAAAATTTCATACAGGATATGAGCCACGCGGTCTTTTGAAATGCTACTGTCTCACTAACTTGAGCACCTCTAATCGGCAGTCTGCCAATACGAGCTTCTAGATTTTTATCACGTTATCTTCCTTGGGGTGGCTCATCAAAAACCGACGTGCGACCACTTTGAAACTTGTTAAATCAATTTTCGCGGTCACTATCGCAGGAACAGTCACCGTACACTGCATCCAAGCGTTCTTAGATTTCGCTGCGCGATTTCCCTTCCAAAAAGAAGAATCGAATCACCGACCAATATTGCTCTGTCTCCATTTTTCTAAAATCTGCGGACACGCCCGCTTCAACACGCGGTTAAAACAAAAGTACGAGCCTGATTCGGCTGAAATTTTGACAGTAGCCGTCTACGAGAATGTAATACACGATCGTGAATCTCTCCTACGATATTGGCGCCACCGGACGGTGCGGTTAGCTTCTTATCAGACCGCCCTCGTTTGTACCAGGGCAATAAATCCCTGAGAAGTTCAAATTATCTCAACTTTGTTAATATAGTTCAGTACTACGAAGAAGAAGAAGAAATTTTCTCTACAACAACCTTCGCCTATGTGCTTCGTATCACGGGATAAGCACCACAATGTAGACATTTCAGGATGGAGGGATTATCAGATGACCTCCTTTTAATATTTGAAAACGTGACGAATGAGGCCAATGCGAAAATAGTAGAAAAAATTAAGTGCTTTGTTCAACAAGCCACTAGAATTTTAATTAAATTGAAGGATGGTTAGTAGTTCGTTGTTCTACTTCGATTATGTAGATATAACGGGAACCGTGACCTGTGTTGGAGAGATTATTGGTAGATCTGAATTGTTTCTGTTAATAGTAAATTTTTCCTATTTCCATTTTTCATATGATGAAATGTTAAGAAGCGCCTCTTAACTTTTCAAGGACAGTGAATTTCAGTTGAATGATAACCTGTATCTTTTTAGTGATTGAATAAAAAAATGTTTAGAATACCCTACTAAACTCGGTACCTGTCTGTCCGTGCGCCCTTCGTCTCCAATTTTACAGGAACTGCAGAAGCTAGAATCACTAAACTTTGTGAAAAGCTCGAAGGTGATGGTCTCCTGAAAGTTTTACAGTGAAAAAATTGCCCCGTTAAATATTTTTTCTTTCCCAGTATAATTGAGTGGGGTATGACCAAGACGGAGAGATCTTTTCATATCACGTCTCAAAACTGCAGTATCGACAACGATGTTCGCAGATGAAAGAAAAGAACGTGTAAAAAATAGTGTGTACGAAGTTAATAACGAATTCAATTATTAATAATAGTATGATTTTTCAATTTTAGTTTTGCTCAATAAAATGTAACGGTGCATTTAAATTCAATGAAATTATATATTTAGGTATTCATTTCTAAGCCTTTTATATTCTGAAAGTTGAACGATATTTTAAAAAATTAAGGCACTTCAATTTTCTTATAATTCAAAACGAAATAGGGTTTCCGCCGACACAAATATGACGATTTTGTTGATGTTTTCACGAAAATTTTAGAAAATGTTTGTATCATGGTGTCTTAATAGATTTAACAATCAATTATATCCGTAATGTTAAAATGCTTTTTGGGTTTATTTATGAAAGGCTAAGGATGATGGACAACATTTCATTGGTTGGATACAAAACCCTTCTGACTCGAAATAATTCAACATGCTATTTTTCTGAGTACAATAAATCCGGTGAGCGGCGTTAAGGCGAGTGAATTATGCCAAAATCTGTCCTCTACCAAACGATCCCAGAATGAAAGATCCCGAATCGGAATACGCGCAATTCGGAGGGTGGCTACTCGAGTTCAGACATTTCTAAACTTATCAGTTTATGGACAACAATTTAAAGTTTATTCAATGCAACATTTCTATCCATTCTTTTTATAACATATAAGTTGGGAAATTTAAATGTAATCAACAGAAATACCTCCTGCCATAGTAACAATTTGTAGCCAAGTCCAATACTTTGTTATAAATTAATGAAAAATAAATAAATTATCCAAACCACTTCGAAAATTCGAAAGAAATGAGTTCAGGTAGTTGTACATAATGTATTGTACTTGAAATATTTCCTATCGTAAATGTTTTCCGGCTTCGTACAGAATATGGCCATCTAAGCTTTTACATTTTCATTTCCGTTCCCTAAAATGTATACACCATTACTTTTCGGGCCCTTTTAAATGGCTTTCGACTTATTTGATTAAGTCACATAGGAATATACACTCGTTCGACATCGTAAACATATTGCATTGGAGCTATGATTAACAATTGTATGTCGATGCTCCGTATGTGTTCCATTTAAGATATTCACAATACATAACAACAATTAGGCAGAAAACAGATAATACTAGGAGAATCTTTCCACCCCAATTTTCAATATATATTCTATGTAAGAAACTGATGCTTGCACGAGAGCCCAAATATTTTGTTTATTTTCAAACTCAGAGGCTTTGGTATTCATATTCACTTGTCATTTTATGATTTATTTTAGAGGGTAGAAAGTCTGTTGAGGTTTGATAAGTTTTAAATTCAAACACGAAAAAATACACATTGCACGTATTCTTTGGAAATGTTACTAATGTAGTGAAATTATGTATAAAAAAGATGAATTGTATAATTGGAAAGTGTTAAATGAAATTTCATTAACAGTTTTAAATCAAAATTATTTGTATACAGAGAAAAAAATGCCGCAGGCGTGAATGTTTTTCTATATATTCATAAAGCATTGGAAGACAAACAGTTTTGGATGCACTTAAATTATCTAATAATCATAAAATAACAGCTGTTTGTTGCATCATACATTTACTCGTAATTTTAAATGTATGAGGCTTTTTCATTCTTCGAAGTAAAAGTCATTTTACGCCCAAGTGAAGTTTAATTAAAACACTCGCTTAGACTATCAAGTATCTCAAGGTCTTCTACTAGAACGTTACTTCTCAACATTTCGTAGTGTTTTGTTTTTTGCTATTTACATTTACCAACTCATAACAAAGTAATATTCATTTAAAGAGTATCTTCTTGAAAACATGTTTTGTATTCTTCTTGTTGTGAATTTTTTATTTTTATTTTATTCATTCTTTGAACATACTTAATCAACAATAAGACATACTTACAATGTGTGCATATGCATACTGTATTACGAGTAAATCATACGTACTTATTTATGATGACAATAAGGAAACAGAGAAAGTAAATTAACGAAGTGTGTTAATTGACGTCCTTGATTATGTCTCTGCTATTCAAGTTTTTTTCTTATTATTGTTTGCTTTTCTAATTGATTATAGGTTTTGTTGATTATGACCTTGCAATATTGCAATCGAATGAAAAGACAACAACACACATAAACTTATGTATAGTTAGCAGCAAGTTAGCATTTTGCGTTCTACCGAAAATGATTTATGGATCAAAACAGTGGAGTTAAAGGCAATACTTTGATTTAATAATGTAGGCACTCTTTTGATATCTCCTCGAATGTCTTAAAGAGAATTTTAAGATTTCTATTTATTTCCTTACAGAAAACTGATTTAAAGATTTCTATTTATGAGGGAACCCCCTAAAAGTTTCAGTAAACCACCACTTCGGGACTTTCTACATATTTTTTGCACTACTATGGAATCAAGACTCAAGGACGATCGGCCGATTCCTCTCGAAACACTAAATCTATATAAAGTCTCATTTAAAAATGCTTAAAAAGCAATTCTATGTCCTGTGAAGTGTAATTTCCTTCACTCATGTCTATAAATATTTTATCGTTGCTGCAATCAAAGTTCTTATCGCCTTCAAAATAAAAAAAAAAATCTGCATGACATTCAAATGTGAAGTTTTATCACATGATTCACTAGTTTCCACCGAAAATTTCAAACGATGTATTGTTTTTATTGTTAAAATAAAATGATTTCAAGAATAATGTTCTATGAAATGATATTTTATCAGCTATTCTTCAATTACTAAACCACAAAGAGTATTTTGAGTGTTTTGTTGAAATATGATAAAGTAGATAATAGCAGTGTGTGACTTTTTTTTGCAAATTTTAATGTGATTTAAACCACAAAAAAGGAAGTTGCCGTAAACGATCCCAAGAAACGATACTTACCATGTGATTTTCGATTCTTCTATAAATCATTCAATTCAATATAGCACGGTATGATGATACAAAGCAAAAATAGGCGGATTGCGAAGTAGAACTTCAAGTAGCTGAATAGCACCTCCACCTATCAGCGTCAACAAATACCACGGTCTCCACCATAAAAGTTCCTAGTTTTTTCTATGCTTATTGTAGTGCCAAGAGAAATATAACTAGCACAAACGGAGAAGGCACAGATGCCAATTAGTATCGAAGAAAATCTATTAGTAACCCCACATTAGCGATATCTCAGGTGTCACCTCATGTTCGCCATCGTCGTCTCTACTCAGGCGTTTCAAGTATGGTGGAATATCCCACGAATATTTTAGAGAAATTTGATGCCGTTTTTCGGACGGCACGCGCGGATAAGACCCAAAGAGCTCTGAGTAGAGTTAAACTCTATTTATGGATTTGTCGGACAACAACTTAGACTCTTGTAGCATTGAACGCTCAAAAACAGTTCTACGCAGTAAGATGGATTCAAAGTAGTCATGCATAGAAATAAAACCGACATACCGACCTCACTAAACATTTGGAAGTTGATGCAAGTCTCGTTAATGGACTAACTTAAAGTCAACCCAGTTCCAGTTCCTAGATGCCTGGACGCCAGATGGCATTAAATTGAAGTTACATTTATAACGTACGAAAACCAAAAACCAAATAAATTGGACATGATGAATTCTAGGCAAGCTTTCTCAGACAACTTCCCAAAAACTGAAGTGAAGGTCTCCATCTTCCTACCAGAACTAGAAGGGTCCCCGTAAGTAATACGCAGTTGTAATTCCCCTCTGCCAACGAGTAGGTGGAAGGGCGGAAAAAAATATGAACAGACGAGAAATCTTTTCTTTAGTATTCCTTAAGGCCTGAGACGATAAAATGCATTTTGTGATCACTATCAATCAACTATACCTCTTCTGATATTTTGGTATTCCAAGACGCTTTTGAAAGAAAGTCATCTACTATAAGACGTGGAAATTAGTCATTTCGATTAAAATGTACAGCTAAAATTAATTGGGCGAACCAATATCTACATATTTTCACAATATTGGAGTAAGGGACACAATAACCTTAGAGCCAGTTTGCTGTCACGACCTTTTAAATAACAGGATATAGGAAAGAGATGAAGTTGCTATGGAATCTGATGTAGAATAATAGAGAATAATGAGAAAGGGAGACGATATTGCAAAATAGCTTACATCAGCTAACCGTCTTCTCACACACACCGAAAGAAAAAATTGGTGTAAATACAGTTGGTCCATCTTTTTTCGAACGAAAATGAAAATCATAGGGAAAGTCATTCATAACTTTAGGCAAATTAAATCAGACCATATTAGGAATATTTTTCCAACATTAAATAGTACATAAAGTTTGAGTCTCAGAATTATTGAGCAGCGGGAAGAGCGCAAGGGAAGAATTAGTTTTAAGGGAATGTCGGTATAACAAATGTAAGGTCATTTTGATTGGACATCAATTTGATTTGCCTAAGGGTGCAGTAGAAAAAATGCAAATAAAATAAAATTTTTATTAAACTGCCGGAGACTTGAGCAAATACGAAAATACGGAAACACTTGTATGGCATCTATATGATTTTTATGCAAGTGTACACCACTTTTTTTGTCGGTGCATAAAATTATTCGGAGTAGCTCGTATGGATCCAAGAGCGCTTGTAGCACATGTCTTATCAATTCAACTGGGAGTCGGCGGCTTTGTTTAATATAGACCTTATGTTCATCTCGGAATTTAGTTGCTAAAACAATTTTAGGATTGTAATAAACCCCTAGGTCGGCAACATCGAGCCTTATTTGCGGTAGATTATTTGGGCCTAAAGTGATAACCACGAGCCACACTCGTGCACCGGACAAGTCAAAATATTAGAAGATGGCGCCATGGTATATTGGTTAACCAAAAATGATAAACACGGTAGTTGTTCGTCGTATTCGGAAAGCCATATCATTTGCAGATAGGCAGATGTGCATCACGGGAAGCGTGATATGTGTCAATATGTGGCTTCCGAACATTAAATTTGGTAAATTTTTCGGAAACGATATAGTAGGCCAAAGAGTTAACACAAAATTGATGGCAACTTGGTTTATCGCTGGTTATTTAGTACCTTGCTTTGAAGGCTCTAAAAAGCTGAGAACGAGGCGCCACTACCGAAAAGACAAAGTGCGAGGTTCAGGAGTGTAATAGAAGACCAAACGTACAAAGAGATTGCAGTTTCTGAGAAAAAACTTATGTGTCAAGGGCTTCGGAGTAAGCTGTGAAGATTTGAATTTGTGTTTGTTTCCAAGGGACATCGCCTAATTCACTTTTCACCGTTACTTGTGGAACTCTAACTGTATCTACTATTTTTGTATTTTGCCCGATTGAGCTAGCTTTTGGAGGCTTAGACGCTCTTTCGTTTTGTGCTAAACCTAGCTTTACCTACTTTCCGCTAGCTACAGCTTAGAGAGCCTGCTTTTGTTTTCTGGGCATTGATCTTCAGTCTGTCTTCATCCATTTATGTAATTGGCAGAGCGCGGTCCAATGCCATAACATCGAATGCGTAACAAATCGTTCTGAAACCTTTTCTAATATCTTCAACTTTTAAACTTGTGTACCTATATTTATCAATTTCTTTGAGGTCACACAGATTTCTTTGGCTATTATCTGTCTTTTTTTATAGTTTTGCTGTCTGTTTGGTTAAAAATGTATGAATTTCATGTTTTTGGATGGCTGCTATCAAACTCAGTTTCACATTATTGAAGGCTCCTTCAATGTCGATGAAGGGCGCTAAGATGTAAACCTAACATTAAACTGGTGAATCAATGATCGTAATTCATGTGAAAATCTGTTGATGCTTGTAATTTGGGAGCGATTGCAAAAATGTATATAATTTTGATGCCATTTGATCATGTCGTTGTTCAGCACCGACATTCACTTGAATATACATATGTAGATGGCTATAAGCTATAAATTCTCTTTTCAGTATATATTTCTGCATAACTCATTGTGTTGTTTGTGCATATGCAAAAGCATTGAAGTAGACCCTAGTAAACTACTAGTTATATAACAGAGAGAATTTGATTGCGAAAATCAAGTTGGTATTTTATAGAAACTGAAACTACTAAAGCCGTCTTATGTGGGACGGTTTGAAATTAATGGTGCATAAAGTTTCCTTGTCCAAAATTTGCTAAGCAAGATAAGGAAAGGTTTTCGGTTGCTTTTGATATTGCTTATTTATTGCGTTCTAACTTCCAGTTGCATAAAAATATGTCGTTTTTTAAGTAATTTCCAAATTTTATTTTGTATCATCAAGCTTACCTTACAACGTAAAGTTCCTCAGCAATAGCATACTTTATTACACCATCGCTGACAAGATTTCTTTTTATTTAAAATTCTTTCCTGATTTTTAAATTATTACAGCCCTGCCCGATAAGAAGTTGATAGAGACTAATAATACTAAAGGAAAATTTTTCAAATTTGGCGAATAAACGTCCTCCGACCGACGGAAAGGATGAAGAAACCAAGGAAACGTTCTATTGGGTTGTTCGATAACTCATACCATTCTTTTCTCATAGATACCGTGAACTATATATTTCATGCAGTTGCGATTGCGTGGCTTACATTATTAAATACTATTTTAAGGATTAGACTTTAGACTATCTTCAGTGAAACATTGAGCGTAATTAGTAAACAACAAGTGGGTTAAATATTAACTTGAAAATGGGCAACCAAAGGAGCATTATCCGCAAATTTTATTGTTTTACTTTCCGAAAGGGCAACTATGTGGTGCAAGCTCGAAAGAAATTATGTGAAGTTTATGGTGAGGACTACCCTGTCAGCGTTGGTTTGCTCGCTTTAGTTGTGGAAATTTTAATGTGCAAGGTGCACCACATACTGGTCGTCCAACTACTGCTGATGACGACAAAATAAAGGCGTTAATCAAAACTTACCGGCGTATGACAACTCCAGAAATAGCAAAGAAGCTCGACATATCGAGTTCAACCGTTTACTTGCACTTACAACTGCTTGGTTGCGTAACAAACTGGATTTGTGGGTTCTTCACGAATTAAAGGAAATCCATCTTACAAATCGTAACCAAAACGACCCATTTCTAAAAAGAATCATAACGAGCGATAAAAAAGGATTGTTTACGATAACGTTGTCCGAAAAAGATAATGGACCAAGCAAGATGAGTCTCCACAATCGACATCGAAATTCAATATTCACCAAAAGAAGATTATGCGTCCTGAGTGGTGACATGATAAGGGTATAGTCTAGTTTGAGCTGCTTCCAAGAAACCAACCTATTGATTCGAATGTCTACTGTCGTCAACCTTCGAAATTGAACGAAGAAATGAAAAAAAACGCCCTTAACTGGCCAGTCGCAAACGCGTGATTTTCCATAATGATAACGCCAGACCTCACACCTCGTTGATATCCCGTCAAAAATTACTGAAGCTCAATTGGGAACTGATGCCACATCCACCTACAGCCATTACTTAGCACCATCAGACTATCATTTGTTTCGCTCCCTTCAAAACTATTTAAATGGTAAAACTTTCGTTTCCGATCAGGCTGTTGAAATTGAGTTGGAATAGTTCTTCGCTTCTTAAAAACCAAGGCATAAATAAACAAACATGAAAAAACGAAATTAATCATATCAAACAACACAATACAAATACTTGAAAAGACTAGCCGATTCAATTCCTACAAAATACACAAAAATAATTCTGGAAGATTTCAACGGTTAGGTTGAGAACGAGCTATCTCATCGGGAAACGACTGGACCTTCATGATGAAACAAATGACCACGGGCAACGCCTGATTGATTCTGTATGAAGTAGAACTGTATTCATATGTTCGACTTGCTTCCCACATCGACGCATGCATAAAATGACCCGAGTGTATCACCGGATGGCAATACACAAAACTAGATCGACCGTGTTCTGATCCAACGACGTTGGGCCTCGAGCATACTTGTCGTCCGTAAATATCGAGGAGCTCATTGCAACTCGAATCATTAATTGATCAAATTAACCTATCGATGTCGTATGTCAAAGTCGGATTCGACGAAGTCCAGCCCTCTAAAATTGACACTCGAAGGCTTCAGACGGCTTCTGGGGTGAAAAATTACAAAGAGGCCCTCGACAACTAACTGGCTCCCATCCTATCAGACACATTGCTGAAAATAATCAACGAGCTATGCGTGGAAGTAAAAGCGGCTATTAAGGCTGTGGCAGCATAGACGATCGGATATCAAGCCCAGCGAAAAAGAAATGATGGTTTGATGATGAGTGCCAGAATGCGTTAGACAAAAGAATCAGGTGTACGAACAATATTATGGTCGGAAAACCAGGACGAAGAGAGCACATTATGAAAAAAAGATAACTAGAATCAAGAAAATAAAATACTATGAGGACCAACTGAGAAGTATCCAGGTAAATCTAGCGAGCAAAAACGCAAGACAAACATACAAAGTAGCGAAAAGCCTGAAAGGAAGTTATCAGCCCAAGACCACGCTCTGTCGTGATGACATCGGCAATATCATCGCTGATGAAAAAAGGATTAAGGAAAGATGGGCATCATATTTCAAGAATCTTCGTAATCCTCTACACAGCTCCAGAACATCAGAGCCTATAGATATTCCCCCGGAGTTTCCATTGGCCCCACCAAATCTGGAGAAAGTTTGCTCAAAAATCAAAGCCCAAAAGAATAATAAAGCGCCGGGCACCGATGCGATCTCAGCGAAGCCCATTGAATTTGATGGCGGTGGTGTTTAGAAAGTTATCCACAAAGTCATCCAGCATATTTGGCAACAAGAACATACGTCGAACGAGTGGAGAAAATAAATTATATTCAATATTCACAACAAAGATGACAAATTACAGTCTGAAAGCTATAGAGGCATATCACTACTTTGTGAGGCGCACAAGATATTTTCAATGATCTTGGAAAATAAAATCAGATCATATGCCGCGACCTAGAAGTTAATAAAGATTATTGCTTCTTCCTCGTTGAACATGGTGTAGTTCTTTTCATAGGTGAGCGATTTCTTGGCCCAGAGTTTTAACTTGATAGACTGTTGCAATGACCGCCACAGAAAATTGCGGCAATTAAATTCAACCGTAATAAGTTTTGCAGCGTTCACAAGACTACATGTCAAAGGCAACTATATATTTTTTTTCTCTTGTATGTGAGCAATTTTCCCTCTTAATATTTATTATTATTTATTTGCATATTAAATTGTACTCCACACAAATGATTTCTCAATAGCGAAATCTATATGATAATTTTTTGGTTACTAATCTTAAAAGCTATAGGAACAAATTGAACATTCCTGAAATTTACTAGAAAGGATTGGTAGTGTATAAATTGATTGCAAATGTATTTTTCCCAAGAATCGAAAAGCGAGTTTGAACCGAGCGGTCGTTGAGGCAGCACAGAGTTAAAGCGCCTGGGCAAGGCACGTAGTGCGAGCACAAGTGGAGTGGAGTGGAGAAAAGAAAAGGAGTTGAATTTTGAGTTGGAAACAAAGAAAACATTATTATTAAGGCCTTTTTGTTTTAAGTGTTACTGGTACTGTTTTTTTTATAATATAATTATTTTGCTTTTTAGTCTTTGAATTACTAGATAATAAGGGTCTCAGTTTACTTTCTTTTTCCCGCGACAATAAAGGAGGAGTTCTTCCTCAAGCCGGGTGGAAGGCCGAGCCTAGAGGGAAATAAAGGGATATCGAAGCCCCAGCAGCCAAGCGTGGCAGCTACCAAAAAAGAGAGGGTGCCTCCCATAGTGTGCTATAGGTTTTACCTGAAGACTTTCAGGGATAGCGTCAAAAGGGCATGCGCACGAAACTCTGAAAAGGAGGCAGAGTTCAACGTGACGGTGAACAGCTCCTCACGAACTTCGCCCCACCCTAAAATGGCTGAGGATCACACCAGCCTTTTTAATTTTCTGAAGTGTGCGAAGGTGGCTTGCTACACCCTACTACCTTCAAGGAGAGAGACAATTGACTCTCCTTTTAAAGGCGTGCACAACTCATACGATGAGAATGATGTCGTGGCTGAGCTGAAGGAAAATCTCGGAGAAGATATCCTTTCAGCAAAAAGATTCTCCACTATAACCTCTAGGAGGGGAAAAAGGACGCTTTCTTCTTTCTTAGTCCAGTTCAAACCGGATTTTGAAGTGAGGAAAGCAATGGACATAAAGTTCCTATTGTATCAGAAAATAAAATGGGAACGTCTGCAGAAAAATTGCACTTGCCAGTGCTTCAACTGCCAAAGATTTGGCCACGACGCTTCTAACTGCGGACTCGAAGTTAGATGTGTAAAATGCGGCAAGCAGCATAAGTCCATTGAATGTCCAATCTTGAAGCACGAGAAAAAAGACGAGATCTTCGGCGTCAACTGCAATGCTAAGCGGCACCCTGCGAGTTTCAGAGGTTGTCCTAAGGCAAAAGAAATTGAACAGCGGAGAAAGAACCCCCAAAAGAAAAGAAGAGGAAAGGAGGGATTTCATCATCGCCTCTATAAAAAATACTGTAGGCGAAGGAGACTCGTACTCTAGCCTTTTGCAATCTACAAAGAAGCAGCCAGCACCGCAGCCTATACAGCAACAAAAACAGCAACCCCAGCAGTCACAGAATGACCGAAATACCGTTTTGAGCACTGACTGCCAACAATTTTTCAAGTGTGACTTATTCACACTCATTCCAAAAGTGGACTCTTTTATCCTCCACTATAAAAAACTCTCTAACACTAGTGCCTCAACATATGTTCACTAGCTCGATGCTATAAAAGGAATTTCGTTCAAGAACACTTGAACGCCCATAGACCAGACTTCTTGTTTATATCGGAAACAAGACTCAAAGAAAGACACAAAGTGCATCTGGGGAAATACAAGATCATCAGGCGTGATGATTCAGAGGGAAGTCTTGGAGTTGCTATGGCTCACGAAGATCACTTAAAAGTCCACAGGCACCACTTCCAAGTCTGAAATGTATTGAAGCAGAAATAATAAGCTCCATGCTGGGAGGGTGCACCTTTGCGTTCGTGGGGATCTATGTTCGTCATGGATACTCGGTGAGGGAACTCATTGACGACTTGGAAACAGTGCTTACTCTGTGCAAAGAATTCGATTTATATGCCATGGGAGGTGATTTTAACGCGAAGCATCCCTCGTGGGGAAATGTCGCATCTAATGGCTATTGAACAGCTATCTCTTACTGGGTTCAATCAAATACGGATCTCATATTGACTGCCCCGAAATAGCCTATCTTCCGCCGGAGCTCGTCTATTATTGACTTCTCCATTATGTCTGCCAATCTGGTAAATCTCTCCCACAGCTATTCGCAAGAATCTACCACCGCAATTTAAATGTGGTCAACTAGAAGTATGAACGTATTCACGGAGTGATTACGTCTCTAAACCGAATTATCTCGAGGAGAACTACGGCTTTTGCTAACGAGCGATTTGAGCAGGCCCTAGAAAGTATCAAACCAGGTCCCTGTATGTTTTCTCACATCAATAGGATGACGGGCAGGAAAAGGCTGCCCGAAGTCCTCACTTATGATGGATCCATGCTCATGGATGACAAAGCCATCGCTGACTCTATCATAAAACATTTTGCGAAAGTTCTTCAAGGAGAGAAAGCAAGTGAGGACTCTTCCATTACTTCGTTAGTGAGCAGCTCCACAACGAATTTCGACAGGGACAATGATCAATTGTGCTTAACTCGGTTCTCTGATTCAAATTCTTCTGACGCGCCTACTGGCCATGGTCTGTTTGTCAGTCCTGAAAGACTCACTTTGTTGGCACTGGAGCAAAATTCCAAAAAATCAGCAGGGGCAGATGGAATCTTCATTATATGCTTAAAAGGCTTCCCCATGTTTTCTTTGTTCTCCTCGCGATCATTCAAAATGACTGCATTAACATTTGCTACTTCCCTCAGCAATGGAAATGTGCAAAAATACTCGCAATACTCAAGAAGTCGGGCAGTACTGACGTATTCGATACTAGTCCGATTTCGTTGCTTTCAAACATTGGTAAGTTTCTTGAAAGGGTAATACTTGAAGGCATCCTACAATTCTCTGCCGGGGCAAGAATTGTGCCGGAAAGACAATTTGACTTCAAAAAAGTTCACTCCACGGTGGATGCTATGACCGTTTAAGCCGATGTAGCTTGCCAGATCGATGTGGAGAAAGGCTTTGACTCTTTATGGATCAATAGGCTTCTGCCTTTGTGGTGGCTGATGGAGCTAGGTCAGACCCATTTAGTATTGATTCGGGGGTCCCACAGGGATCTATATGAGGCCCATTTCTTTTCAATATATTCACCTCTGACGTCTCGGGCGTAAAAGATGAATATAACCCCGGAATCCAGGTGAACCTCTTCGCTGACGACTTGTTAGTGTGGTCATCTGAGCACAATTTGCACTTTGCTAGGATGCGGCTGCAAAGATATTTGGAGTCTCTTACTGCTTATTACCGGAAATGAAGAACCAAGGTAAATGCAAAGAAAAGTGAATTAATTGTGTTCAAGGACCCCTACAAAAACTTCGGTCCTCGTGCAAGAGGCATCTGTGTTTCCAGGGTTAAGTTGAATGGGGAGATGGTGCACTGCTCTAGGCAAACGAAGTACTTAGGGTAGTTTTCGACAGGAAAGCTACCTTTAGTGCTCACGTTGATAATATTTTGAAAAAAGTGACTTATGCTTACTATCCTCTTTTACCTCTTTTCATGAAACATTCAACGGCGAGTCAGAGTTTTGGCCTATAAAACCTTGATTCGTCCGATCTTCACATATACGGTGATTATATGGATTGGAGCATCGTAAACAAAATGGCGGCAAGATAGGATTAGAGGAGCGAAAATTGCTTCGGGCTTGCACAGGACTACACCGACGGGAGGACGGACGGTCTTACCCAAACGAGGTGCTGTACCAAGAGACAGAAATGGAGCCGATAAAATTGTATGCAGAAAAGCTTGCGGAAGCGGGAATCATACGAGCCAAGGAGCACAAGGCGGGAGTTGTCAGGAGAGCGACGGACAACCGTTCTATGGACGCAGCGAATGAGTAGTTTTTAAGGTAGTCTTAAGGAAATAATGTACTTAATTTTATGGAAATCAATTTTTAAAAACTAGTTATTAGAGCAAATAATTTTTACAAACTTCTTTTATCCATTCATGCATGGTAATGTAGCGGGTGTCAACATTTTAAAGTTTTCTTTTACCAAAAAATTAATATTCTATTGTAATTAAAGTAAGTTATTATTGAACTCCGTTAAAAGCCCTAAGGCACAACCCGCATGTATATTGTTAGGTTAATTTATGATGAATTGTATATATGTAAAAAATCACCAAATAAAGATCTTGAATCCTGAAAATTTTCCCAAGAATCATGTTCTCTAATTCGCTTCGTCATGAAATCACCTTTTCGGGGAAGAACTCGTGTAATGCCACTATAGAGTCATTTGTGATGTGTGACGTTGCTGCATCTTGCTGGAAGTATGTCAGCGCATTTTAATGCTCACATTTCTGTAGTTAAGGAGTAAAAAAAATGCATATCAATGCGATATAGAGTACAGGACTCATCGTAACCACTATTCTCTCTGATCTTCAAAACATTAAGGATCAATAATGGAATTAGCGGAAATGGCGACCTAATGGCTACTTTAGGGCTGAAAACGGACATTGATGTAAAACTGTTGGATTGATTGACGATTGACGTACCCGTCTACATAAAAACGGGCCTCGTCGCTGAAGAAAACATCAAAATTGTTGAATGAGTCTAACATTACATTCACATAATTCAGTCTTCTAACGCAGTCATTTTCTTTAAAAAATTTCACGGTCTGGATCGCGTAGGCCTAAAGATGCAATTCAGATCTCATTAGGCAAACTCTAAATATCCCAATTGAATTGAGACTTACGCTTCCTGGTGCTGATTCGAGGCTGTTGCCTTACAGAATTCGTAACCAACTCGATATTCCTACATTATTTTCAACCTGCTTTGATGTCATAAGATTGATCATGAAATTTTAGAGTATATACATCTGGTACAAGACACTTTGATTTATGTTTTTTTTTCGAAAATTTAATTGTCCCCTTTGATTGTATAAGCAAAATAGAAAAATTCATAAATTAGACTATTATTGCTAGATAGTACATTTTTTGTTCAAAAGTTGCCCAATCAATGGGGAGCACACCAATTTTTTCTATACATTTTAACTCCCACACGTCCCTTAGGTTTGTTAACGTACTTTTGATGCCTAATTTTGAAATTCTAGCTAAGTCCTTTTAATTCAAAACCAGATAGACAGACAAACGGGCAGGCCGCGAATTATTTAGGGTTGCATATTCTACAGATCCAATGGAATTTCAAAGTTGATTCTGACAGCAACATGACTGAATTCCCTTCGCCAACAAGAAGATTTCAATTTCATTCAATATATTCTGACAACTACAATAACAACCAATCATGCCTCATCTAAACATTCAGAGTTCGACACATATTCTCCAACTTCCGGAAAATTTGCTTCAATTCCGGGACGTATTGAAATAAATCACGAAGACTGTAGACTCGGTTATTGTTTATTATTTTTGTAGTTTCCCTATCTGGAAAACAAACGACGAGGAGCATCCCAATGCATACTCGTACATGAATGCATCATGCAGAACAGTGTCAGAATCAGAAAATTTTTCGATATGTTATCTCATTCACATACGAGCACATCTCTAGCTATTCAACAGCAAAGATAGGCAAATCTAAGTGGCCCATCATCAAATATACAATAGAATGTGCATATGGATTCCTTCGTTCTCTTCTTTACATGCATTGTATAGTACTTCATATGTGCATTCTCCAAAACGAAACGATTGAATTGGAGGAGGTTAATGCAAAAATGCATGCTTACCAAGTGCACAATCAACACACAATCATTGAACTCGGACTACCAGAACAAGAAACTACTGTAGTTGTTGAGGTGACTGAATGTGCAGCAGAACGTTCGTTTGTATCTTCATTCTTGCAATGAGCACACCTACATAGAAATGCATCCATCTTCTTTCACATCAACGTTTGCATTCAGCGATTCCATAGAGAACTAGTAAACAAAACACACTATCGGATACCAGTACAGCGGCCTTGCAGACACCGCCGGCACATCTTTAATTCTATTTAAGAAAGCAGGAAGTCATATTTGAAATGCAGATGACATGCATTCCGTTGCTAGGCTCCCGGTTTTCTGCACTGTTTGAAATTAGCAACCATGCTGCAATAGGTGGCAGATATGGGTGGCTAAAGTGAGAATTAGCGTGAGGTATATTATGATATGGTGAGAAGCAATGGGTAAGGAAGTATTGAAGAGAGGGGATTTTTTCGCATTACTTCATCACTTTTCATACGATGGTTTTCTTATTTTACTGGAAGAAATACTGTCTAATGTGAGGAAGCAGACTACAAGGTATGCGATATGAACCAGGAAGCAAAATCTCCAAATCTATTTATTTCTGTTGCAAAAGAAAACTTTGCCCAGTTGGTAGGATGAAGGTGAAATGAATGAATTGGTATTAGCATCGTACAAAATGTTCTTTGCATATTTAAGTAAATTCATCGACATGAAGTTAAACTATTGAATTTTATTTTATGGATAGCTGAAACGTAAATTAACATATTCATCGAGAGAACAAAATCTCAATAAGTCGAATTGTTGGGATATTAGACTGGCCTATAGACAAGAAATTTCCTAGTTCCGCTTGTAACGTTTCATCATTTCTTTCGCATAATAAATTAGGAAAGTTCGCCACTACATTTGTACCCTTAGTTTACTTGACCCTTCAGTAGTTGCTCTGATTATGCACACCTACGCTTATTATCCCCTTTACCTTTTGCATACCCCCACTTACGTTTTACACATATTGGTTCATATTTTCCGGTCGATGCTCAGTACGACGACGGTGTCAATCAATTTCCGTAAGTGCTAGTACTACGTCAAGTACTATCGTATACGATAGTAATTCAGAAAGGGATCATTGTGATATCTGTCTAGGCCGTCAGCGTCACCATCGCAGTCTACAACATTGTATCACATCATCCACATCAGCATATTTATCCTCAAAGGGAAATGTGCTTCGCGAATCGCACGACAAAGCACTTTAATCGAGAATAATTGGGAACAATTGGAGGAGAAGCAAGGGCTTAATGGATGATGCAACCACATTAACAGTAAAAACATTGCTCCCATTCTTTTGCACTGTTCTAACCTCTCACCAACATTGCAACGTCGCTGTCATCGTCTGGATACTCTTTTTCTCGTCATCGTATCCATTGCCGCCCATTATATGACATGCATGATGATGGCTGAGGATGTATTATAATGGTAATGAAAGGATGAGACAGCAACGTGAATGTAGGAGAAATGAAAGTGGTTACGCTAAAGAACAGCCGATATGGATAAATTCCATTACATGGATTGCACTTACAGCCAACGATAATGTTATTAGAGCGCGTTGAGAGCATGTGCTTTGAATCTTAGAATTATAAGAAAGAGGTTTAGGTCAACAAGCATTGATGATCTTAGAATGCCGATGTGTCTATGTCAGCAAAATATGGACTTAAAAGGAAAGGAAAATGCAAGTATGTACTATAAAGAAGCTCAAGAGCGACAGAATAATTTATGGCACTCGACTTATGTAGACATTTAAACGAATAATGAAATATCGCTAATTATTTTCCGCACGAAATGATTTGAGGTCGTTTGGATCGCGTTATGATCCAGAATCGTCACGAATGTTACTTACAATTTAAATGTTAACGAAGGCCCAACGCGAAAGCCTTAAAGCTCTAAATGAGAGACCCAAGTGAATTTTTTTTCTTTGGCACTACAGCTCCTATTGGGCCTTCGCTTATATATAGGTAGAGTATTTTATTATCTTGAAGAGAACAAAATATGATATGGTCAGTATCGCGCTTTGGCCCTCGTGTCCGTCTACGCATCTGCGATACGTTCTGGTATTAAACCTGTATATATCATAACTGAACGGGCTTATAGTCCGTCCGAAGAATCATTCGAAACAAATCTCATTGTCACCAGCGGAATTTGAACCAGGGGCTTTCGACTTGCGCAGCGAGCACTCTAACTACTACACTACGCGGAAAACTCCAAATGAATTAATCAATATGATTTTCCTGATGCGACTCGTCTCCCGGGGAGCACTAACCATTTAAAGATTACACCGATGGTCAAATCTATGAGAACACACTGATGTCTGTGGTAGCTTTACTCGTCCAACGGACAGCTTCCACCTTTGATCTCTATGGTTAAGATTAAAACTATCATTAACAAATTTGCTTGTATACTCGAAAATACATTCCTTTCAAATTGAAGCGAGAGCTAAAAGCTAAAGCAATACGAACGATTTACAAGATTTTCAGTCAATTGACAAAAACGGCAGGATTTGGGTAAATAAGATGCCAAGAGAAAAAAAGATTGCTGCGGCCCGAATTTTCGTTTTCTGGTGAACGCAAAGGGTGCATGTTTGAATGTACTACTTCTTTTTCTTTCTGTGGACTACTTCTTTGTAAAGGACCTTTGCGCTCGAGACTCCAAACAAAAAGTGAAGCGCTGAACAGATGAATCAAGATTTTGATAGCAAATTCAACGGAGCTGCATCCAAAGACGCCGCATTGTATGCTTTTGAATCGTTGCGAAAAAGAGTTCGCTTTTTGTTCTACTTAAATAAAGTGGTGGCTCCGATTTCGCCGGTGACTGCTCCAACGCATGTGGAAACGTGAAGGATAGAAGTTTTGGAGCGCTTGTTCATTATCCTCCGCTATTACGTGAGAAAGACAAGGATTACGTTGACATTTACGTTCCTGGCAAAACGGCGCTAGGGAATATTTAAAGCTTTATTGAGGGGCGCACATATTGCAACAAATCGAGATTATAAAGCTACCGTTTACCATACACGCCAGTTCGTCCGTTCAGCTTCACAGGACCCTACTGGAAACGCCAAATTACTGATTTGAGTGCTCGCTACCAAAAGCTGGTTTGTGTGTGTTGGAGCTTATTTATTTAATAAAAGGATGAGAAATTATGGCTTCAAAATGAGTGGGTGGTGGGAAGAGGGAGAGGGGAGAATCAAGTTTAGGGGAATGTCGACATAATAAATTTAACATTTTTTTAAATGGATAATTGGGTATTGGTTCGGCTGACTTGCTTAAATTTTTCAGCGAATCGCCTTAGATTTCAGCAGGTTTTAAAATTTCTAGAAACTTTTATTGCATATGGAGGATTTCTTTTTGTAAATTAAGTAGGTTTAATTTTTTATTTTATAAATTAATGAGGAACTCGCTGCTTGGTGAGAGAGCGATCATTTTATGTGAGAGCTTCAAGGTACGAGCAGCATACCAAATTTTTGAATAATCTAGCAAATAGAAGCATGTGAAAACCCCAAAAGATTTCAGCAAAACCAAATTGAAGAACTTCGTACTCGTTCATCTTTATTTCTGAGCGTTTTTAGGCGCCTCTATCAAATGCTTCATGGGAAACAATTTTATCAGCATAAGCATTTTCTTGCGCTTACGGCCTCGAAAAACCATTTGACTCTATCTGGCTATAATTGAGCTATCAAATACTAAGGTGACTGTGATAAAGAAAAATGCATAGAAAAAAAAACTGAAAACAGATTGATATGTGAAAACGCGAAAAAAAGTCTTCCTTGACTAACAAAAGATTAGAAGGATCCTTAAAAAACACTTTTTTTGCTTCAGCACTACAGTCTCTTGGAGGCCTTCGCTTAGAGATAGTTGGAGTTATTATCTTGATCGAATGTATCGGCACTCGAGGAGGTGATAGTCTGTATCACGCTGAATTGACTCCTCGATATTTTTCGTTAATTGATTTGACTAGAAGATACACTACTCAACGAGCCGTATCAAAATAAGAAAAGAAGAAAATGGTAAGTTCGGCCGTTGCCGAAAAATTCGGAATTTAATGTTCAGCAATACTACCATTTTTCATAATCATGTGCGACTTACTTTATGGCGGCAAACTAATGCGTGCTAAATAAGGCCAAAACGTCGTTTCTTAAACGAACTTGTTTGAAGTCGAAACCAAGCAGCTCTTTTATAACCCACGTATATTTAAAAAGAGGCTAGTTGCAGCTTACTTCAAGTATAGAGTTAACGTTAAGAAGAGTACTTTAAAGTCTTTAATACGTCGGTTTTTAAAATCCCTAACACGTCGGTCACGGCGACGCTCTCAGCAAGGAGCTGTACCGAAAACGCTTGGCGCAGGTATAGAGAAGAGGAGCACTGAGTATTCAACAGTCTTCATATACAACAGTCTCTGATTCGGCGGTGCTAATGATTTCAGGCGTGGTCTCCATCGCCCTCCTTGCTAGAGAACACCGTACTTTCTACGTGCGTCGAAACCAAGACATGAGGAAGACAGTTGCCCACGAGGGGAGACATGGATTACGATGGACTCTGATCTTAGACCGCCGCTCAATCGAAAGCACGGTGAGATTGACTTTTACCTGACCCTATCTGCTATGTCTTCTTTCCATACAGTTTTGAGTCTAGAATAATTTCTAGGTATTTTGCCTTGTTTGCAAATTAATAACAGGTTAATAGGAGTTCCCTCCACTTTCGATAGTCGTTCTATCCAACTTAGCACTTAAGCTACTCTCTGGGCACCATTGCAATGGAATAGATGAGAATTTTTTAGACTTTCTGAAAATTTCAAGGCCTTTTTCTCAAGTTTCTTTAAGAGCTCGTAAATTGTAATCTTCCAGAGTAGGGGGGATAGAACACTACCTTGAAGTATACCAGTGTTCCTCACCTATCATATGGAAGAGATACCCATTGACGAGTATAGTACTAGATTTTTCAGAAGCTGTTTTATCCGTTGGATAAACTGTACGTCAGTTTCCAAGTTTTGAAGAACGTTTAACACCAATTATGGGCGAACATTATCAAATTGTAATGAATCAGAATGTTTAAGTTTGTACAGGACACGGGCATCGATGGTCTGGCACAAATGTCAGCGAGCAATAAAGAAGACCGAGCTCAGCTGACTAGCTTCGCTTGATGACCGCGTGCACGTGCTTATCAACTAGCTATCTGGAGATCATATAAGGCGTGTTCTTATCGCGCCACGAAGCTTGTCCTTTGCATAGGCATGCTATGATTTGGAGATTAGATTAGCGCTTAAGGCACTAGTAACCCAGTACTCTACAGTTCTTTTTAATTTTTTCAGTAGGAGGAAACTTTAAACAGACCAGCCTGTACTCCTTCGGCAATGTATTCGATATCTATATCCAACTTTTGGAATAAAACGACTCTAGTTTCCCGCCAACAAGCTTTAGAGGCAGGCATTATGGCCTCCAGCCAAGGTATTGTGCTCTCTAGAGCCCGCTGAACGTCAGCCGGAATGATGTCATCCGGCCCTGCATAAAGTTGAACAGCGCATCGTCTTTGTTTGTGTGATATGGCCTAAAGTATTTCTTGCGCTATGTTTGGAGATATTTCCTAGCTGCGAGGAAAATAAACGCTCATCAATATCTTCAGGGTTTCACCACTGTTTTGTGTCCAGTTGCCATCTGTATCTTGTATAGAGCCTGAAAGAGTGACTTTATGCTTAAAATTTTCCGGAGGCGAATATCTTTATCATACTTTTGATGATAGCACATAAAGTGGCACTTTTCGGCTTAAAAACTACATTTTTATAAAAGGCAACTCTGAAACAATCGAGCTGGCACTAATCATCTGGATGCAACAACAAAAAGGATTCTTGAGTGGAACTATTGTCTTATTCGACAGATAGATAAATATATACATACAATGGCAAGACTTTTTATTAAGATTAGACGGAGGGTCCCTTCTCATCAATGGAGTGGCAGGTTTGGTCGGCAAGCGATACATTCCTTGCAAAATTTTCATTGGAGCTGTAAGCAGAGGGGAGGTCGTTACTAAAAGACGAATAGATTGCGTACCGCACGAGATCCGTGCTATAATGCGTAAAGTTACCAGATACAAAGCGAATGGAAGCATTGCTCCATTCGTAACCGAGAAGTAGCAGGAAACTTCGCTGAATTAATACAAAGAAACCTTCTTCCCTGGAAAACAGAATTAGCTTCTTCCATCGTCGAAAGAGGTCACGCTCGGCGGATTTTTAAGATTTTCAATAATTAGCCTCCTAGCATACTGTTACTTATGCTAGCTATTGTTGGCAGTGCCAAATAATCGATGAGGACTCTTTTACAGGTTACACTGTCACGATTTTTTGCATTCAAAACTTTTCCAATCATATTTCTCGCTACATCAGTAGCTGCAATATACGAGTATCTGATTTAGAGTTACCGATTATTAGCAATATTTATTGAAATAAATTATCCACCAATGACGTTGCAATTGCGTATGCATACATGACAATAGCATAAACTGACCATTGAGGGGTGGTACGCACCATATGAAAGCAACGTGCGACAGTTTATAATTGCTATAAATTACCCTCAAATATGATGCTCAAGTTAAACCGTTTTGCTAACTTTCCACAGCTGTTCCTCCCAACGCGAACCGGGTAAAAACCATCCATAACCCACAACTGGTAGCGACCGGGAAGATACAGCTTTCCCGGCAGTTTTACCCTTCGCGTAAAATTATACGTAGTATTAAAAATGAAAACTTTAGAGCAATGACTGCAAGAATAAAGCAAAACCCAAACCTAACCGGTAATCGCCTGGCCGGCATTTTCAGACACAGTGAAAACGTGCGCCATCCTTTACTACCATCCATAGATACAATATGGCTGTTACAATTCTACCACCATCCTTTCAGTTTTCCTCACTATACACAGCCATGTTGATGGTAGTGTCTACTATACTACAGCTCGTACTAGCAAGGCAGAAACACGCTTGTAGACAGCTGCTGATATCTCTGCTGCACTGCTTTTGCTTCAGCGAACATTCACAACGAAGATACCATTCTACTGTCTTCTGTTCTGATTGTGCCCTGTTTCCAAGTGCAATGAAAGATATTCTGCCGGTGGTGGTGCTGCTGATGCTGTGCTTTGCGATGACAATAAAGATGAGATGGGGCAAAGGCAGAAGCGAAAACAAAACCAATATAACCGGCACAGAATTGCAATTCTAGCCGGTGTTAGTGGCGAATGGGGCGGCAATGGGGATGATGTTGCAGGAAGAAATGTAAAATATGTGTAACAGTGGTCGATCGATGAGCCAAACGCATGCGCTTCACCGTAATTTTACGAATTTCTTCAAGTAGAAAGATTCGTTCTCCTTGTTTGGAGTAGTGTAAAGCAGAATAGGAGCAGTAATACGTTTCGATAGTGAGTCCAATTGGAAGAGGAAGTACCGATGTGATGGATATTAAAATAGGAAATGAAGGAAATGTTCAATTCAGCTATTTAATATGCTCTCAGTTTTGCTTTGCTTAAACTTTGCTTGTGCAATGGGATGATGCTGCAGTAGTTGCAGTTTTTTTCTCGATCTTAGTCATGTTCTCTTCTAAAGTGCTTTATACCATTCCGATTTGATATTTTTACAGATTAAAAAGGAGATGAAAGTCTTTTTCATGTTCCCGTTTGCAACGTAGGATTGTGAGTGGGTTGGGAGAGGTATGCAGATAAGCGCTCAGACAGAAGAACCACCAATGCACAAGAATTGGAATTTCCGGACAAAACAACATTGAATTGTTAACATGTAAGAAAACATTAATAAATATTAGCAAATTATATTGTTAGCATTTTAGAATTTCTTTTCTTTTCTGGATAATCAATGAAAATTGTGAAATTTTGAAAAATTGATTTACTTACTCAATCCCTTAAATTGTTTTATAACTCTCGAAACTTACCTGTAAATAAGAAAACAAGTGTTAAATTAAAGATCATTCAATTAAATAAATCCTGGGTTTAAAATTGAATTTCGATTGAATTGAATGAATTTAACATAAAATTATAATGTCATGCTGAATAGTCACATTTTTCGCTCAAAATATATTATTAACAAAGCATTCCTATAAGAATGATGACATCTATTGAATTTAATTACTAGTCATAATACTGCAGACTTGACCATTCAACCTTGACAGACATTTCAAGACTCAATCAAGATGAAACCTAAAAAGCCCTCCTTAATTTCGATGATTTAATACATGAATGTGCATAAAAAGAAGAAAGTTTCAATTAACAAGCCTTTAACTCACGAAGATAACGTTTTCTTCAAAGTCAACAGAGATAACTACTCATGAAAATAATAACATATACAAATCTGAAGTCTCTTTTGCGTGCATACATAAATGTATAAATTCCAATTAGTTACAGTTGTTGGGACATTTCAAAATTAACATTATCTGAATATGAATTGAAAATTTATATGAATAAATATTAGATACAGATGGTCAAGTCCCGTTGTTTGTCGCGAGACGCATTGAGAACCCAAAAATGTTCATCTATAAAAGAGAATCTCAAAATTCATGGGTATTTCTATTGAAAATATGTAATCTTGTTATTTTTATGGCCTATCTTATTAATTACAGCTCAGCATATCGACATTGCATCGCGTCGTCGCGGGGTCATTTCAAGGGTCCCTTAAAAATTCGATATCATGTGCATTGGAGGTAATGCAACACCGAATTATAGCTTCGCGGCAATTTTTCTTTGTACTGAAATACCGTTGGTTTCCAGGCAATGATAGATCAGCGCTAATAAGAAGCCAGTGAAGCATGTTAGAGTCGTTGTGGCTGGCTGAGAGGTCTTGGTTTAAATCAATGATTTTTCAAACGTTGACACTATTGACTTTTTTGTTCGTAGTTCAGAATGTTTTGGCCACAACGTTCGATATGCATGCGAACTATAAAAAAAGAGACTGTCGATTTAAATTAATTCGTTGACCTTAAGACACTATGACGTCTTTAGAATGTTAAGTTAGTATGAATTATGTTTCATTCGTACGATTTGAAGTGGTCAAGGTTTTTCTAATTAATAAAATAAGTTTTTAAGCATTTTGCGATGATATGGATGGTAGAGTTAGATTAGAAGACATTAATTCGTTGCAATTTGGCGATTTCAAGCTAATATTAAGAAACTGAAAATGCTGAAATGATTTAGATGATCATTATTTCAGAAACATTTCCTCTTCATTGACGCAGTCAAAAAGTAGAGATATGCAGAAGTTAAGCATCATTTAACACCAATTATACTTCACAATCTGAGCATGTGGCTTTGAATGTTTTAATCACATCACGTCGTTTGTTTGGATTTCGTTTGAAACAAGTTTGTATTGGAACACAAAAAATACCAGTGATTTTAGGAAAGACATATACAGGAATGGACGCGAAATGAGCTTATTTTTATCCATACGTGAGTGAAGGACTTTTACTATATGCATGCCTTCCTCTCTCATACGAATTGATACCCCCCACCTCACATCACATCCTGCTGGATCCAACAATGGAGTTATACAAAATTAGTATAAGAGGGACCTTAGGAAAGTGAGATGGATCACTTAAAGCATACATAAGACATGTTAAGAGAGCAAGTAGTAAAAGTATAGAATAAAACCGCAAAAGATCAATGGATTTTTACTTAATAAAACTTATGAGAGGAAGTCGGAGAGGTAAACATTTCCCTACAGTAATTTTTATCTGAACACGGCCTCTTCAGAGGATATTTGTTGACAATGATGAATGATGTGGAGTATACTTTTTTCCACTGCTGAATATGAGAATGGCAACAAGTACTTAGTACTTAAAATAGGAGAGCTTAAAATAGGAGAGCTCATACCGGGACTGTAGTTAACAAAACGTTCAAATGTCAACTAGTCAAGTTTCTAAAGATGAAGTCTTATAAAGAGTTCCGAGGTGAATAATCGGAGCAAAGCTAGACGGGGAGCAACGCTAGACGAGACCAATGGCGAATTCTATACAACCATGAGCTGTATGAAATTTTTGACGAGCCTTAGGTCTCAACGATTATCAGACTGCGGAAGCTACAATGGGATGGACACATGAATCGTATGTACGAACAACGGATACCCAGAAAGGTATTCGTTGGGAGAATTGAAGGCCGGGGACCAGCGGAGAAACCGAGGAAGCTCTGGTCTGACTCGGTCGACGGACAGTTCATCGCTGCTCGGGTTTCGAAATCGGAGGACGCGGTCAATTCACCGAGACAATTGGAGGCACTGTATGCAGGAAGCGAAGGCCCGAAAGGGGCTGTAGTGCTACGAAAAAGAAGAAAATATTATATTTTCAGGGAAACGAGAATACAAAATCGTACACGTGAATGAACTGTCTCTAAACTAATATATGAGAGCAAAACCCGAATGAACTATCTCTAAACTAATATAGAGAGCAAAACCCGAATGAACTGTCTCTAAACTAATATATGAGAGCAAAACCCAGCGCAAATAGTCAAATCCATTCAACAGAATCGGTTCAAGCATTTTGGCATTCTATTTCCAAAATATATGTTTGTTTTGCGAATGTCAGAGAATCACATAGAAGAAAATGTAAACGATTGCAGTCCTTTACAAATTATTAACAACAAAGCAAACCGGGTACAATGTATAGAAGTTCTACTTTTAAGTTTTCACACGTAATCATGTGCTAGTCGAAAGATACTTGGTTTCGATTGAAGCATTTATTTCCTGAACAATCCCTAAATCGATGAATTTTTCTTTTGGGACACTGCTATTTATATTAAACACATCACTCACCTAGTGGTTTGTTCAAGACTATAGGTTTTGAAAATTCTATAGCCGTAAATATATATTACCTCTTGTTTCTCCTAGCATGCTTTCGCACAGATTCAGTTTTTGAAGTTACTATCCTCAGCAGTTGATTACATTAGTTCAAAAGATCCCGGAACTATTTCAACAGTGCTCCTTGCATCATTTGAACGAAATTATTTGAAATTTTTATTTTATTAGTTGACGTGCAACTAAATCATATCCGACAGTCTCTGATTCGGCGGCGAGAGCTATTACCTGTGGCCCTCCTTGCTAGACCGGGGCGCTATTTACTTGCGTCGAAGCGAGAGAGATGGTTCCCCGCGAGGAGAGTCAGCGCTCACTCACCGATTGTCAGCAGTCTTGGGTCAATTTCACGAAGGGAAGTTGTACTGCACGCCTCATCCCGGATGTGGAACCGTGACTAAATTGAAGCCATGGTCAGACTGAACCAGCTTTTGAACGGGTATGGGCGTTTTCAGTCTTACACAAGATTAGTAAGTCACGGTCTCCAAATTGTCGGTTTTGCCCAGGAGAGGAACACGATGCCTGACACATATTTTTACATACAACAAATTGGACAGGTTGCTACGGAATCTCTACAGGGAGACGGGAGAGCTCTTCCGGATAGTATAGTCGCCGTGATGCTTAAATCGGTTGCCAAATGGAACCATGTGGTACATTATGTTCGGGCAGTCCTAAAATATAAAACGGACTCACAGCAGCTTGGGGATCGCTTGTCAGGAAATTCCTCTCTCCCCCAGGTTGAAGTGTCAAACGGTTCCAGGCTGGGTTCTTGGGTTGACAGGAGAGGTGTTTAGTGGGCAGTTCAGCCGCTTGCGAGTATGGAAGTACCATACTCAGTGCGTAAATGACATTCATCTCTTAACCACAAAAAAATAAATCAGTATTCATTGTTGGAAAGATACTAACTATTCTTTAAAGAAGACTTTTTAAGGGCTTAGGTTTGAACTCAAGGTGTTTTTGTTTAATATGAAAAGTGACAGTGAAGAATTTTCAGGTTCCAGTAGGATAGTTCAAACGCTTAAAAAACTTAAAGCATCTAGTCCAAAAAGGCTTCAAAAGTATAAGCCTGAATGGGTACCTGTGCATAATTAGGTAACGAAAGATCCAAAAAAGCACAAAAATGTAAAATGTTCGATATGTAATACTATTATTTCTATCGCAAAAAGTTCTTTGAGGATAACGTCCTCAGTATGAATTTTCAATGGTCATGAATCAATTGTTGGAGGAATTTATTTCCCGAGACTCAAGAAGTTTAGAATTTAAACATTTTGCCCGTTTGGAAAGATATACATTTTAGAATTTGAACCGGACGACAAGATATAAGATCACTTTCGATCAGATTCAGTTATCATTTCGAGTATTTTTTTTTTATTTAATGCCTTTATCTGTTGCTGATTCACTAGAAATACTTTTACTAACAAAATTACAGCCAGTGAACTTGGTTTCACGTCTCAAACGATGAAACAGAATCTTTTGTATGATGTGACTGTACAGTGAAACTAAGTAAAGTCATATATAATGATTCCAAGATAGGGTTGCATGTTATGAAGTTATATGTTATATAAAATAAACGGCGTTCTAGCTCCCTACGCCCTAAAAACTTTGTTCAATACAATTAATAATCGATGGAAATGAAAATATTAAACTGTTTTCTTTAGTAGTTTAATATTTTGATATGGAGAATGGGGTACAAAACAAATTGCTAAACTTTTACAATTCCGCAAATGGTTTGTTCTTTGCATACAAAAACCATTATCCCAGCACAATTTTCCTTTTGATAAAGATTCTGCTCTCGGTGCTCATAATACCAACGCAAATTTTCCCCCAGCTCAAAAAAGTAGCAAAAGTAGATTCCGTCAGTTTATTGGGCCCATACCCAAGCCGATTGGAAGGCCAAGCCTTGAGGATAGCAAAGGGAAATTTAGACCCCAACCGCCAAGCGTGGCTGCTACCAAAAACAAGTTGAACTAGCAGGAGGATGCTCCTGCCAGAAGGGTATTGTAAAACAATTCTTAAATCAAACAATATATCCTGCATATCAAAACTTGACTAATATACAGATTCCATAAATTGAGCTCGAAAAATTATGGTTATTATGATTGTAAACTCGCCACCATTTTGTTTCAAGTGCTTTGACCCCGTCGCTTGATTAGTCGTGATAACACATGAATATTACAAACCATTTCTAAAATTTTTAATAAAATTCCTACATATTTGTAGTCTCTGGGTCCGTTGCAAACGTGTATCTCCCTAGTATCACGTGTTAATGTTGTAATTGTTAGATATTCAATCGGCTGTAACTTAGCTGTTTATTGTTCAGAAAACTTAAATTATAGATTTTGGGAAATTTAAGGGTCCCATCTTGATTTTATAGACAAAAAAGCAAAATTTACAAAATGTACTATTATTAACAAAGTTGATCGAATTTCGACTTCTGAGGTATTTGTTGCCCTTGTGAAGGCAAAATTGTCAGTTTAAGTACAGTTTTGAAAAGCTATTATAAAGAACTTTCATTTGATATTCATATCGACTACTTTTGATGAAATTTTTGTTCAGCGGCCACTCCCCTGTACTGTAATCTCCGATTCATGGCCTATTTTTTCGAATCCTAGAATGGTTACAAAGCCCATTTGCTAGGAGCTCTCTCCTGCCTCCTCGACTTGTTTCACCTATGAGTATTAATTGTAGGTACTCATCTTCAGGCATTCATTAAATTGAATCAAGTGTTAAAAGCATGCGCCTTAAACGTTGAAGTTGCGGCAAAATACATCAAAATTATTCAATATTCGCATTTAAAACAGCGACTATTTTGCTTTACGATTACTTGAAACCGCTAGCTGAGCCAATTCTCAAAGAAATTCATGATACCTATCATTCCTGAAATTTTCATGCAAATCCTAACAAAGCTGCAGTATCTGAGTCGGTAAATAGCGCATATTCTTCCATAGCCATATGTTTCCATAGTAATACAGCGCATATTGTTCCATAGTAATACAGGAAAATACAAATCGCTATAACTTCATTAAATACAATTCGATCTTTCAGATTAATCTTATGAACAGTCATCAGTGTACTGAATTTCATTGAATTTAAGGGCACCGTTTAGATTTTATTCTAGAAAACGTAAAATTGATAAATCATACTATTACTAACAAAGTTGAGTGAATTTCGACTTCTCATGTATTTGTTGTTGTTGTACTCATAAAGGCCTACATTCATGATTTTTTTCAGATTTTTCGGGTCAAAGGTGTCCAATCGCGAGAGGGGGACACAAAATTTTCGTACATTTTTCCTTCCCCTGCACCCCTCGAAGCAAAATTAGTTATTTCAAGACCTGTTTTGAAAAGTTCTTATTAAGACCTTTCATTTGATACCCATATTGCCTACATGCGATGAAAACTTTTTTTTCAGGGGCAACTCCCCTATATGGGGAGACCCCCCTTAAAGACCTTATAAATTTTTTTCGTGTTGAAACTTTGAAGAGGGCGTCACTTCGGACCTACTTAAAAAATCGTATGTTTCTAGCTTATGTAGTTTACGAGAAAAAGTGGTGTGACACACGGACGGACGGACGGACAGACAGGACGCGATTTTATGAGGGTATTGTAAAATGATTTTACAATACCCTAAAAAAGAGGATGCCTCGAATAGTGTGCTACAGTCTTGACTTGAAGACTTTCAAGGATAACTTAAAAAGGGCATGCACATGAAATTCTGTAAAGTAGCCAGAGTTCAACGAACGGTGAATAGCTCCTCACAAGCTTTGCTCCACCCTTAAATGGGGGAGGATAATATCAGCCTATTTAACTTTTTGAAGTGTGCGAAAGTGGCTTCTTACACTCTCTTCAGGAGAGAAAAAACTGACTTTCACACACAAAGGATTAGAACAGGCCCTTGAAAGTATCAAACCAGTTTACTCATATCAATAGGATAACTGGCAGGAAAAGGCTGCCCGGGGTCCTCACTTATGATGGACCCATGCTCATGGATGACAAATATATCGCAAAACATTTTGCGAAATTTCTTCAAGGAGAGAAAGCAAGTGAGGACAGTTCCGTTACTTCGTTTGTGAGCGGCACTACACCGAATTTCGACAAGTTCCATGAGCAATTGCGGTTGACCAGGTTATCTGCTTCAAATCCTTCGAACACACCTACTGGCCATGGTCTCTCTCTCTCTCTCTCTCCAGAAAAACCCACTTTTTTCGCACTGGAACAAAGTCCAAAAATTTAGCATGTTTTTTTGTTCGCCTCGCGATCATTCTGAATAATTGTATCAACATTTGCTACTTCCCTCAGCAATGGAGATGTGCAAAAATATTTGCAATACGCACGAAGTCAATACTGCCCGACTTCGTGCGTGCAGTATTGACGTAGTCAATACTCGTCCGATTTTATTGCTTTCAAATATTCGTAAGCTGCTTGAAAGGGTAATAGTTGATGCCATCATATGTACAATTCTCTGCGGGGCAAAGAATTGTGCCGAAAAGAAAATTTTGCTTCAAAAAAGCCCACCCCACGGTAGATGCTCTGTTCCAAGCCGATGTGACAAGAAGTTCACGCAACAATAAGCTTGTTGAAGCTTGCTGATCGATGTGGAGAAACTTTTGACTCTGTATGGATCAATGGGCTTCTCTACAAAATGATAAATGATAAGTTACCGGAATCAAGGTAAATGCAAAGAAAAGTGAAGTGGTTATGTTCAAGGACCCCCACAAAAACGATGGTCGTCGTGCAAGAGGCATCTGTGACTCCAAAATTAAGTTGAATGGGCAGATGGTGCATTGCTCTAGGCAATAGAAGTACTTGGGTGTAGTTTTCAATAGGAAGGCTATCTTCAGTGCTCACGTTGACAACGTTTTGAAAAAAAGTGGCTCATACGTACCATCTTCTTATACCTCTTTTCAGGAAACAGCGAGTCCGATCATCAAATTTGCGATGATGATGTGGAAAGGAGCTTTGAAAAAAATGGGGCAAGATAGGATTAGTGGAGCGAAACATCCTTCCGGCTTGCACAGGTCTATACAGACGGGAGAGCGAACGGTCTTAGCCCGACGAGGCGCTGTATAAGAAGGCAGCAATGGAGCCAATCAAATCGTATGCGGAAAAGCTAGTGGAATCAGGAATACGGAAAGCCGTGGAACAAAAGTTGGAAGTAGTCAGGGCAGCGACGGATAACCGCTCAATGCATGCAGCCAATGAGTAGTTTTAAGGTAGTCTTAAGGAAATAATGTATTTAATTTTAAGAAACTCAATTTTAAAACTACATTTGTTGGAGCTAATGAATTTTACACCAAATCTCTTTAATAATCTATTCATGTTTGATAATGTTGTAGGGGTCAACATTTTAAAGTTTTGTTTTTAACCGAAAAATTAATATTGTAAACTAAGTAAAGTAAATAATTATTGAACTCCGGGAAAAGCGCTCAGACACAACCTGTACGAATATTGTTAGGCTTAGTGATTCATGAATTGTATACATTTAATTAGAAAACAAGTTGAGTAACCAGGAGAGTGCTCCTACCAGAAGGCCTTTGTAAACATCCTAGGGTTAGAAACAAGTTTTCTAATGGCGTGAATCGATAACTTGAATTATTCATCCAATACTTGGATATGAAATCGCTCAAATTTATACAATGGATGCAAAGTTTCTTTCATAAGCACAGTGTAGCCGCCAATAAAAGTGCCTTAGTCAATTTTAAATATAGATAGGGTTTTCAAATAAGGGGTGTTATTTTGAATAGATCTTGAGATTTAAAACCTTGCGACTTCTTCCTTTACGACCACGTGAAGGAGGAGGTCTACGCCAACAGCTCAGCGTCGATTCAAGACCTCAAAGATGAAATTCGTGAGGCTATCGAGGACACAGGGCAGCCACTTTGCGATTTGGTTATGAAAAATTTCATGAAAAGGATATGGTCCTGAAAGCGTGTCGTGGTGGTTATTTTCCTGATTTTATTTTTTGGTATTAACGGCATATCTTCTTCTTTATAATGAAATAAACACCCGATCATTTGCATTAAAAATGGTATTTTTTTTTAAATATAAAAAAACAACTCTTATTGGAAAACCCTATATCAACCATAAACACGTGTTATTGTTGTTGTAATTCCATATAATTGAAATGGCGATAACTCACTTGATTATGATTCGATCTCAATCAAATTTTGTGAACATATATATCTTACGTCAGTCTATATAAGAAGTTTAACGGTACCGTTTTGAGTTTATGGGCGAAAATGTCAAATCTACAAATCATACTATTATTAACAAAGTTGAGCGAATTTCAATTTCTAAGGTATTTGTTGCCCTTGTACTCATAAAGGCCCACGTTCGTGATAATTTTCAGATTTTTCGGCTCAAAGGTGTCCAATCGCGGGGGGGGGGGGGGTACAATAATTTTTGGTACATTTTGCCTTTCCCAGGACCCCCTAATTCATAAAATGATTTTTTTATTTCAGATTCTAAAAGTTATAATCAAGACCTTGCATTTGATACTCCACTCGACTACCTTTAATTAAAAAAAAATGTTTAAGGGCCAATTCGTTAGTAGGGGGGACCCCCCTTAAAAATTTTTAAAACTGTTGGTAATGCCTTAACTTTTGAGAGACCATCACTTCTGACCTTTTAAAAAAGTTTGAGCATTCTAGCTTCTATAGTTTCTGAGGAAATCAGCTGTGACGCACGGACAGACAGGTCGCGAAACTAGTAGGTCTTTGTAAAAAAAATTTTACAAAGACCTAAAAATCACCCAATAAAGGTTTGAATTTTGATTTTTGAACGCTTTGAACAAGTTTGGCTGGAATAGTCAAGAAATTATCTCATTGAGAATATATGGCCCAAATTGAAGGAAAGTAACCCTCAAAACAGAGTTAATTATTGTGTAGGACTTGGAAAATGTATGCGAAAGTTTTCAAAGATGAATGTTTCAATGTTAAGAATCCACGGAGACTTTTCTTCTTCGTAGCACTACATCCCATCTCGGGCCATCGCCTCCTGGTAAAACGGAGAGTCTACAACATATTGTTTATATAATTTATAGCTTATAGTATGCTGTTCATCATAATATATTAATCAATTTTGCTTTTCGAATTACGTAAAAAATCAAATTTCATGAGCTTTTGCGCCAGCCTGTAGCTTATAAATTGCTGGGCGCTTTTAATTGGAAACTTCACCAACATCCACATAAACTAAGAGAACGGGGTGTTTCGATTTTCGTGGTTCATAGAATTTTTACGTATATTGAATTGACTTAATGGTACTGCGAAAATTATGTCTCGAGATTGGTTACTGTCCCTCGTTGTTATGTTTCGTTTGAAGGGCGGTGCCGCACTTTTATAATGAAGTTCGGATTTATATTGCCGGATTGACTTTATCGTAGCAGAAGTTTTAGGAACTTAAATGTAAGATTTCCATTAGATGTGAGGACCACTTAGACAATTTATTCTGTTCCTCAATCAACACGCATGAACGATATTATTTTCAACCCTTACAATAAACGTGCATTACGTCGCTACTGTGTCACTACTTCAGCGACGTGGTAATCTAATATATCCTCATGATACCTACGAACATCGTTCAAAGTGGACGTCGAAGCCATTATTTCATCAGCGCCAACATCACGCGGCCCAACTTGTTCTCTAGCTGAGCTATTGTTGCACTTTGTACACGTACATACATTCGTTCCTCCCTTGCATTTTATCCCTAATGCAATTTCTAAGCAGTCGCGCTGTGCTGTTTTTTCGTCATTGTGACTTTTCTTAGGAATTTTCTTTGGATTGTGGCATGTCACTACGGTAAGATGTTATTGCTGCTGTTAGCTATCGCCACCATCTCTACAGCTGCACCACACTCACTCTCCACTATCCCCAATAGTATTCCATGCATTTGAGAATGTTCAAAGTGCAATTGCAACGATGCAATATGCAATGCACAATACATACATTGGCGCTCCAGAAACATGTACACTATGCGGTGTTGGAGGTTAAGAAAAGCGGCTATCGATGCAAAAAAACGTAAAAATTCTTGTATTTAGCTGACTGAATGTGTCTTTGCTTTATTATGTGCCAATTCGCAAGTTAAAGGCAAATAATACAAGTATTAGGTTTCCTTCTTGTAATCCGATTGACCTATACTAACACACATCGCTGTACTTATTATACACTTAATATGTTTGCAAATAATTATGCACCATTTCACCATTTCGAAATTTGTCGTAGAAATTGAAGCAAGCGCGTGGCAAAACCGTCGAGGAGGAAAGTTTTATTTGCATAATAATGAAATTTGATTCTTTGAAATGACGAAAAGTATAATATAATGCAAGAGAGGGTGTAAGAAACAGTTGTGCGGTAATAAGTAAAAGTAAGTCACACAATTCATATTGTCGATTTTATCTTGCAACGAATGTTAGAGGTTGGTACATATTGCAAACTGAGTATAGCTCTAAATCAAAATATCTTTCCTATACAAACTATATGCTTGGATTGAATTTATCAAATTAAACTGCAATGAATTTGAATTCGTTGAGTCAATTTTGTGCACAAAGGTAAGTTGAATTTATTACGGTGTCAACGTCTTTCCTTTATCACTGTTACATGCATAAATATGTGTAGCAGTCAAAATGTTAAGTATCCTTTAACATTATATTTGAATGGTTTATCAGCTGTTGTACTAGCTTCTATAGTAAGTGAATGGGTATGGCTATAGTTTTTGAAAGATTTATGAGTGATCTAATCGAATTATTAATGATTGCAGATATTTTTATACAAAATATTTGTATTTGTTTACATTTTCATAATACTACGGAAAATTTCGTATGTAAACAGCGCACGGTTTTCAGGTTTTGCTTTAACGCTTAAATGAATGCCCGTGAAAAGCTTCTATACGGAATTCTAACAGACATATTGTCTAGAACGTACTTCCTAATGTACGAGTGATCTCATTTGTTAATCCCCCTAACGATACAAAACTATGTTAATTCAAACTTTTTCTAAACACATGAATGAAGGCATTACTTGAAACGTTTATGTCTATTCCATCTTATTTTCATATTTGTTCTCAGGGTCAACTGCCTCAGAAGACAGATAAGAACAAGTTGGGTAAACAGACCTACGCTCATGTCAGAAGGGTTTTGTATTCAATTTTCAAAATGCAGTCACCAGATTGAATAAAGTCAAGAAGCATGTCAATGACGATTTTATTGGAGAAACTATGAAATTCGAAGATCATACTATTATTAACAAAGTTGAACGAATTTAGACTTCTGAGGTTTTTGTTATTGTTATACTCATAAATATCTCCCTTGATAATTATTTCAGATGTCCATTCGCGAGGGAGGAAACACATTTTTCATGTATTTCCCCCCTGTGCCCCCACTGAAGCAAAAACTGACAGTTTAAGAACTGTTTTGAAAAGCTCCCATGAAAACTTTCATTTCATACTCATATCGGCTACGTTTGATGAATTTTTTTTCAGGGGCCACTCTCCTGTACTGTTATCATCGATTAATAGCCAATTTTTTCGAATCCTAGAGTTGTTACAAAGCCCTTTTGTTAGAAGCTCCCTCCCGCCTCCTTGACTTGTTTCACTTATGAGTATTAATTGTAGGTACTCAGCTTCAGTCATTCATTAAATTGAATCAAATGTTCAAAGCATGCACCTTAAACGTTGAAGTTAGGAAAAAATAACTCAAAATTATTCAATCTTCGCATTTAAAACAGCCACTATTTTGTTTTACGATTACTGATACCACTACCTGAACCGATTCTCAAAGATATACATGACAGAGAGTTTAGATTTTATAGTATTTATATCAAGACATGGGATTTCAGCAGAGTACTGTCAGTGAGTATGCGTTTAGGTATTTGAAAGTCACCAACTCTGATGGGTGAATTCGTTTGAAGGAGGATGCCACTTATGATGTGCTGGGTCTTGATACAAGCGGTATTAGGTATTAAAATATTTTTCACAATTTGTCGGTGCTTTGTCGTTTTAAGTCGAATATAATCGTGATTTGTTAGCCAAAAAGCAAGAGAGATCAAATCTCGATTGTACGAAAAGATACTAAGGGAATACCAGCAAAAGAACCCTTCCGTTGTTTAAATTGCCAAAAAGTTAAGACAGTTCGCTTTGAAATCCGCGTTGGAAACCTCCTGCGTCAAGCGTGAGAAGCATCACAATTCACTCAAATGTTAGTTTTTGCTAAGCCGAGCTCCCTTAAGCTCTACATTGTTAAATTTATTCACTAGCTACGGAACCTCCATTATCGAAGGATACTTGAACGCTCATGTTCTATTTTTATATACATGACGAAAGTTAAAAAAAGACGAAGGATACTTTCATGAAAATACAAGTCAAATCAGCATGACGCGCAGATAAAATCCTTCCTGCTGGAATATTTTACAGCACGACATTTTATTCCAAAAAATCAACACATGCCCTATTTTCGAATGGCAAACCTCTCTATAAAGGGAATTTCTAGAAGTAGCAATTAAAGGGGAGCAAAACGTAAAGACATTTTAATACCAATCGTAAACCCTTAATCCCAAAATTGATAGAAAAATTGCTAATTTAAATATAACTCAAAACATTCAACTCATGAAGCGCCATGAAGATTTACCAGAAACATGTTGGGACTATATTAGTCCGCGTGGTGTAGTTGACCACTAATTAAGGATAAAAACGTTCAGAAAGCTATTCTCTTTGAGGTCTAAAGTAATAAAAGAAGAAACATCACCGTCAGTAATCGACTTCTTATTTTCATGATTGAAATTGATATGTAGGCAGTATCTAGTCCAGTAGAGTGCTCATCCCGTAAGCCGAACGTACCTGGACTATAAGCCCGTTGAGTTATGATACTGCATTCAATTAGAACATATCGTAGCTAGATAGACAAACACACGACCAAGCGTGGTACTGACCATATCAACTTCTCAGGTGCCGACACAATCGCGGACATCCCAGTCGAAGCGTTCCAGAAATGTTACGAGGCATGGAAAACCCGTTGGAATCGTTGTATAGCTGCCCAAGGGGACTACTTTGAATGGGATGGTAGAGTTGTAGAATAATTTTTAAATATACGGTTTTCGTGGAATCAGTCTCATTACTTAATTGTCACACCTCGTATTACTAAGCGAAGGCTGAAAGGGGCTGGTGTGCTAAAACAGAAACACATTGAATCTATATCCCAGACGCTGTCGTGACAGAAGACTACTTACGAGTATTAAGCGCTGATATTAAAACATTGCAAATGAGAATATCAGTGGATTCGCCTTGATAATGATCACGAGCAATCGCGAAAAGAAATTAAGTTTTTGCAAAAGAGAATACTTTACCTTGAACAGCTCTAATATTTTCATTATATTATTGCAACTCTTATAGAATACAAATCCCTTACTGATTCGGGGTCAACGCTTTCCGCAGCAAAAGATTCAAGCGAATGAGGGGTCTTCATTTGCTTCATTTTCTAAATAACCAATAGTTTTGAAAACACTTTGAGCAGGCTTTTTGAATCAATTTTCTTCGAGACTGCAAAAGAGGCACGAATTTTTACCAAGCCGAGAGGCTCACTACGGTTGCACAGAAGCTAATCTTGAAAACCAGTGTGTATACCAGAGCTCCGAGTTCGAATATGTATCTCATATCTTTTTTATTTGTCTCTATCATTTGCAATACCTACTTTAGCATATACCACTTCGAAAGGTAATGGGATAGCGCAAAAGTATTCTTGATACCAACAAAATCCGCAAGTTTCAATTTTGTCGATACTTGCTAAATTTCCTTGTTTTTAAATTTTCGAAAATTTCACAGAAGGTTGAACCTCTAAGATATTCTACAATTTTCAAGGAACACCAGTGCTTAAAAGGTACTTTACCTTCAAAAAAGCTTATTCGGTGGTCCTACCAAGGTGATCTTGAATTCAAGAGTTCTTAAATCATTCATTTATGTTTATAACGCAGTATCAGAAGCCTAGTTTCTTTAGTGATTCAAAGACTTCAGGAATTAATATCTGTTTTGCGTGAATTCCGATCCAGGAGTTTAATAAATCGCCATGAAACATCAACAAAAAAAATTTCATAGAACTCATTTGAAATATAAAAGCAAATACTTGACGAAGCATAGCAATGAATAATGCATACATTCATTTTTTGCTACTATGTGTAAAGCCTGGTATTGCTTTCCTTTCTAGCAAACAAAGCGGGAAATATATTTTAGAAAAAGTTATTCAGAAGTATCAATAATAAATGTCTAAGTTATTAAGACTTTCACTGTTTAATCTTTCTTAGGAAAACTTTATTTGTCTGCTGAATTATTTTTCAATGATGAAGGCAATAGTATAGGGTAATGATAGTATAGGGTAATAATAATGGGAATATACCGCATAAAGATAAGTTGCAATTTAGATAAATTATAAGCTTCGAACTTCAATTTCGTGGTTTGTAAATTTTTCAGTGTTCGCTCCTAGAGGGAAGGAAAACTAAAGTCAAAAAGTGAAGGAGTGGGGGAAATTTTGAGTAAACTTTAACAGTTAAGCGCATCGTTTGGGAGAAAGGTTTCGTTGGTTCTCTTAGAGTGGCTTTTTCAAATTTCAAATACAGGTCTTTGGAGTAAGGTATCCGGGAACAAGCAATCAGGGCGGCAGCGATGAAAAAAGCTAAACAGATAGCACAGAGGGTGGGGTGCTAGAAACAAATATTTTAAAAGTTAAAAGTATTCTTTTACTCCCAGTAGACGGTCTTGAAGCACTCAAGGAGAAGTTGATGGAGACTTCTGCATTCGCAGGCAAATTGCAGGAGAATAAGGAATGCAGTGAATATATATAAATAAAATCAAGCATCTAGCTTAGTCTTTGAAGGCTGGACATTGTTCATACGCACTGATTGGAGCGTAAAAAGGTTACAACCAGGCGGTTTCTAACTGATTACATCATTTGACAGCGGCCAAAAGAATGCAATTTTATCTGCGATTTTCCTATATTTATATTTTTCTTCACCACTTGCTCAATCGGCTAAGTGGCCTGTGCAGTTGAAACGTATTCTTTTTTTGTATCGATAAAATTCAAAAATCACGCTCTTTAATCTTGGTTTTTAATAAACTTTTAAAATTGCAACAAACTGAGAGCCAGCGGCTGCTAGACATACGTTAAGGTATGAAGGTTGAATTTTTCCAGTATATTCTCCCTACTGTAGATAAGAACGTTTGGGGGCTACAAACCTTGACTTCAGATTCCTTTAGTAGATATGAGGTCCTAAAAATGGTATAATTTACATCACAGTACAAAAGCTGAAATTTATAAATTGTTACATGCACGAATAATTCTGCGAACTACTGTTGCAATTGTTTTCACAGCCATTAAGAACCTCATGATCAACAAAGTGAATTTACTCGAAACCGCGAGAACCCACCAAGCACGATCAACATCTGAAAGTGACGTCACTCCATTCATTAAGCTGCTCGAATATACCAGGTACCTCTCGGCAGAACATTCGCCAATGTACGAGAAATGGGTTGAATGGGTAGAGACCCTATATAAAGGCGAGCTGAATGAATGGGGGGATCATTCATTCAACCGCGATAGTAAACACTGCGATAGTATGTGGAGTGCGAATTGAAAAGCGATCAAGTAATAGTGAAGTGATTTTAGAAGACAACTGCGATAGAAATTTATGGACAAGTGGAAATTACACTTTTAATAGTGAAAATTAAAATTGTGAAATAGTTAAATAAGTGATTGTGCATTTTTAAGTAATTAAATAAACTCTTTTAATTTAATTTAAAAGACATTGCTTTTTCACTTTCCCGAAACATTAAAATTATTGGCCGCGAACCATAACACGCGACAATATATTATTTGGGTACCTATTTTATACGGATGTTTGAAATACCAGACTACAGAGTGGGGACTAAGATTTGGTAGGTCACGATTTATGGTAAAATTTGTACTAAACAAGATAAAGACTCTGTCCCTGCTAGACGAACGCTAAAGTATTAAAGCTGAATATTTGTGTGTCCATTCTCTCTATTATAGGCAAAAATGCTCAGGGGTTACAAATCTCCACTTCAGGAAGTTTTGGTAGATATGAGGTCCGCAAGGTGATTAACTTACGTTCCAATATAAAAGCTGAAATAATATGCGTATTGAAGAGATATATTATGCAAGCATTTGAAAAATCAGACACCTGTAAGAACATAAACCATGCCAGACATTATTTAAGATTTAATTTGCCCAGGCGCACGAATATACGAGTATCTATAGTAGTTTGAAAACTCCAACATTAAATTAAAACCAATGGAGTGTGCAAGGAAGTGCTTTTATCAGAAGGGCTTTGCAATCAACATTTAATTCAAAATTGATATGCAACTACCCCTATTCCAACTTGCACTTCACGCTAATAAAGTCCGTCAGTCGAATTCGAAAAGCAGCATCAGCGTATTAACCTTGCCAAATGACTGCAATTGGTGTGAGTATTATGTGGTGCTTTGCTATATTTCCACCGCTCCCACACCACTTCCTACGAATATTGTAGGCTCAATATCTAATTCCTGAGAGATGTCATCAAAAATCTTTATTTAACACCCCACTCAACCACCATTGTTAAAAAAATTGCAGGTTAATCTAGATATATAGAAAGACCACGCCAAAACTTTCAGAAGTGCAACACTTCTGAGCTTGCTATAAAATGCAATAACTGCAATCTTTAGGGAGACAAAGATTTCCTTTTTCTAAAATACTAGAGCAAAACAGTCGGCATAATATGTTTGAATCTAATGTGATTTTTTTATCGTTGCATTGAATAACAGCATCGAAGATTTTGATATTGGCAGCAAGATTGCTAAATCGATTTTCTCACTTAAGGTTGCGCAATAGTTACCGCGACTACGGTTATACAGTAAGCCAATAAGACGAAGGTCTTGGAAAGTCACTGACCTAAAAAACCGAAGCTGGAAAAAAACCAGAAACATAAGAAATGCATGTTTGCTAGGTTAATTAGAAGTCTTGCGCATTTGAGCCACATTGATGAAGACATAAACGTTGAAGACGAAACGCTTTTTGTTGCTATAGTTTGAATAGACTGTACCATTCCAGCCCTTCTGTCGCTAGGTTCTCTTATAGAAATCGCCTATTTTAAATTTAGCGAAACTTTGAATTTCTTTTTCTTGATTGATGATATCATGCAAAATTTGAGGACAATGACTTTGCTGGAAGAATATTACAAGATATTGTTATTGGCATTGGCTAGTTTTTTCCTTGTACTCGTAGTGACCCTCTGATTTATCGCTGAGGATTTTGAAGATTCTGTTCAGTGCCAAACTAAACAGAAGACAAATCGGTCTGTCGACTTTTGGCTCATAGTTTACGCCCTGCACGAGGGGCTCCAAGACGCGCAAGACGTCTGGACTAATACCTCCCCTAACCTGGAACCGCACATAACTTCGGGCTAAGCCTCGTTTTGCTACGCCGTGGAGTGTCTTCAAGGGGTTCCTCGTTCTGAGGAGGTGGGGAAGGATTATTAGAAAAATGACCCCCACCCGCTAGGTCTCTGGCTACTGTAAGCCCTTTTTATCTTTTAAGACTGCCCAAGCATAATTTGCTACATGGTTCCATTTGTTAACCGATCCAAGCATCTCCCCGATTAGACTATTCGGGGAGAGCTATCCTGTTTCCCTGTAGAGGTCCCAGCGCAGTCTTTTCTATCTTTTTTGCATACAAACAATGTGGCAGGCATTGTCTTCCTTTCCTACGTAAAACCTACAGTCTGAGGACCGCGATTTGCCAATCTTTCGCAAGTAAGGAATCAGGAATGTGGTGTGCAGTCCATCTTCCCTTCGGGCTATTCACCCAGGACTGCCGGCAATCATTGAGTGGGCGCTTTTTCTCCTCGCGGGCGACTGCCTGCTTCGTCTGTTTTTTTTTCGACGTTGGTAGATAGTACGGCACGCTCTAGGAAGAAGGGCGATAGATATCACGCCTGCGATGACTAGCACCGGCGAATCATTGGTTGATGGTTTAGAAACTACTGTTGATTCGAACCACTACTTTATGAGGATGAAGTTCCGTTGCCGCATCTCTAAGAGCTGTAAACAAGGAGCATCAGTTACTCCGAGATACCAGATATAAAATCTTAATGATAGCTAGATAGATAGATGTAAGCGCTTGAAATGAGCATCAACATATCCCTGCGAACGGGAGAAAGTAATGATACCATTAAAACAACGTGAAAGACAGTAAGAGATGCGGTAACAGAAGCAGCCGAAGATATCTTGGGTCACCAGCCGAAGATATCTTGGATCACCAGCCAAAGAAAAATTGGAACGACTGCTACGACGAAGTATGCAAGGAAGCGATTTAAAAAAAACGCACAAAGAATACAACTAGCGATCTACTCGGGCCAAAGAACAATATAAAAGCCTTCGACGTCAAGCTAAAAAAATGTGCCGAAGAAAGAAACTACTAACCATCAACACCAGTTCCAACAGATAAGCGAAAATATGATCCTACATGAAGTCAGATCGGCGTCTGCCTCTATTAAACAACTGAGATGGCAATCCACAAACTAATCTTTACAAAAGTCCACAAGGAGCAATTATAGGCAAACCAGTCGAAATTAAAAACAGATGGCTGCAATATTTCTAGAAACTATTCACAGCGTCCCCAACAATGACTGAAGCTGTAAACATTCGAGAAGCAGAGCAAGAGATTCCGGTCTCGCCACCAACCAGAGACGAAGTGCAGGCAGTAGTACGGGACCTCAAAAAATAAAGCTCCTGAAATAGATGGAATACCACAGAACTGCTCCAGGGCAGTGATTCCCATTTCATTAACCTTGTCCATCGACTAGCATGCAGAATATGGTCAGAGGAGCAATTACCAGAGGACTGGCGAAAAAGTTTATATCCTGTGCGCAAAAAGGGGAACAAACTAAGGTGTGAAAATTATAGTGGCATCGCTCTACTGTGTATGTCTTATAAAGTGCTCTACAAAATCTTTGATAGAAAATTAAAGCCGAACTATATTTCGAAGTGGACGATCTACAACGGACCCAATATTCTCAGTTAAGCAGTTGCTCGAAAAGTGCTGGGAATATAAGATCGATGTGCATCAACTCTTTGTAGATTTCAAGGAAGCATGCGACAGTGTCGACAGAAATGCGCTGTAAAAACTAATGCTTGACTTTGGCGTCCGACCAAAACTAGTCCGCATTCCCGAGGTCACGATCCTAAACATAGACTCTCAAGTCAATATTAAACGTGAACTGAAGAACAGGTTCATAATGGAATCAGGCTTAAAACAAAGAGATGGGCTTGCCCCAATGCTCTTTACTATTGCACTAGAACACCTGATCAGGAAGACATCAGCTGAAACCTCGGGTATACTAATTTTCAAGTCCACACAATAGATAGCATATGCTCATGACGTCAATATTATGGCACGTTCAATCTTAGATGCCAAAGAAGCATTTCTGAGCCTAGAATCTGAAGCAAACCAAATTGACCTACGAGTTAATGAAACTGAAACTAAATTCACTCAAACGAGGAAGAAGATTCCAGTTCGAGAAAACCTGAGCGTAGACGACTACAACCTTGAAAGTGTGGATAATTTTGTTTATCTTGGAGCCAACTTGAATAGAAGAGGCGGTGAAAAGGACGAAATTAGACGCTGCATAAGCGCCGCAAATAAAGTCAATTTCTCCGTACTGCCCATTCTAAGGTCCAGAGTTGTGCACAGGCTTAACAAGCTCCGCATTTACAAAACTCTAATCAAACCTCTGCTGTTATATGAAAGTGAAACATGGCCCGAGGAGCGAGTCCGAAAAGGCAGTGCACGTATTTGAAGGCAAAATTCTCCAGAAAATCTACAGCCAAGTGAAACAAGGAACAGAGCGGAGACTACGTTAGAAGGATGAGTTGTATGGACTTGTTGACGATCCACTTGTTTCCTCTTGCGTAAAATTACGTAAATTACAATGGACGGACCGTGTAGAAAGAACGGGAAGGCCGAGGAATCAGTGGGAAGATACGATAGAACTTGACAGCAGATCGTTGTTGGTAGCGAACAGCTGGCGGACAAGGTGGCTGGAACCGTGACGATTGGAAGAAACTATTCCTGGAGGACGAGGACTGGCTTGGGCTTTCGCGCCCTAGTTGATGATAAAGCAGCGGATGACACAGCACAATCTCCAGTTTAAGATTTCGAAGACTGAAATCACCATGGGTGCGAAACAGAGGATACCAACTGTCATGCCCATGAAAGCCGGCAGCTAAGTATCGGCTATGTATCTAGTAGTGAACCTGGATCGCAAGTTGACCTAACAGGAATACATTCTTTAGGATCAGTGTGGAGACTATCTTACAACGATGAGTTGTATGAACTATTTGACGATCCACCTGTTTCCTCTTGCGTGAAATTATGTAAATTGCAATTAGCGAGCCATGTAGAAAGAATAGAAGAAAAACGGCTACCCAAAAGAACATTGAAGGTTGAAGGGTAGAGCACTAGGTAGACCTCCAGCGGGTAGATCGAGGACTCGATGGGAAGACACGATTGAAACTGGTAATAGATTCTTGTTGAGAGTGAACAACTGGCGGACAAGGTCGCGGAACGCTGATGATTGGAGAAGATTAATCTTGGAAAGCGTTGAGCCAATTTATAAGATAATTTTGCCAAAAAAAATCGTATTAAATTTATTTTGTACTAAACGCCCAGGTGAATCACTGAAATTTATGTTCAAGCCCAATTTGCAAAAATAAAAAAAACCACATTAAAATTATTATTCAATTGAATACCATCTGCTGAAGTTTTTAATCTTTTACAACGGGTAACGTAGTTTTGAATACTCCCAGATGGAGCCACGTGGTCTTTCACTTTACCCTATGCTGCGGATGTACATTAGGCGCACTTTAACTTTCGATTGAAAAAATGGTGGCTAATTGATGTACATAATTTGCTTGTATTTGTATATTTGGCATACTTTGATCTCATTTAATGTACCTGAAGTCCATGTATGATTTGAAGTAATTCTAAATGAATTAACGAAAAAATTTCTCTCTAATCGATGTCTAGTTATTTCTTTCGACATGCGTATTGTATATTTCTTACATTTCTCTAGAACATATATGTTTGAGGAAAAGCATTTATGCAGTTATAAACTTATCTATGCATGATATTCTCTCATAAAATCTCCTCAACAATTTCCATATGGTAAAGCTAGTCATCTTGAATAGGTTTTCTAGACTATTTTAAGCCAGCCTTGTTGATTTTTCTAAGTATAAACATCTGTTGCGCAGACAACGAATTCACAACCTGCTCGACATTATTATACACATAATTTTCATGACTAACAAAAATAAATCATCTAAACCTAATTTGTTATCTACATTAACTTTAATTTTCAACGATAAATGGGTTTGCAATGACGGGTCCCCCATCAAATCTCATTATATACCTAAATGGTATATGGTTTGACATACTAAGTCGCAGCTATACTAAATATATACCTTCTTTTCCGTATCACCGACGCACTGTCTCCATAGAATCACTCATTTGAATAATTCTTATGCACGTGTCACAAATTTCCATTCCAGTAACATTGCATTAAATTGTTAAATCGCAAACATATTCACATATATTCTCATCTCTCCACATCTAGCCTCCATTAAAGAACCCATTCAATTGAATGCAGGTTACAATTTTCTCCCCCTCAATTTTTTTCAGCGTAGTGAAGCAATAAATTAGAAAACATAAGACCGTTCGCGAGGCTACAATTATTTATTTGTAATATTTAAGGGTCCGAAGTTGAGAGAAGGTGGGATCGCATTGGAGTAGTAAAGCCTTAAAAACAGAGGCGGGAAGAACGATGGAAAAGCGAAGAGAGTGCTCGATACTTGAATTGTCGTTCAAAACGAAATTAAAATTCTTGATGCATTTACTCATTGTGTCATGGAAACGACGGACCACGTCATGTGTACACGCTGAAGATAACCGCGTACTGTGCTGCTACCCACCCGCCCCCATCTTATGATTGCTTGGAGCTTTGCTTCAGCTGGTTCTTTTCCACAGCTCTTCACGCATAATCCAATGACAGAGTTTGTACAGTTGATCATGAAAGTGAACTTATAATTGCGCTGGATTGAGGAGGAAAGTATTTAGGTTAATTGTCAGGCTTCGTAGATACAATTTTTAGATTGCATTGAAGCGGTGACTACATTAAACGCACTCGATTGACATTTAACATGCGTTATAAAACACGTTCTCGCGCTTTACGCATTGCAATTATACACAGCGTTACTGGCTTGGCGTTCAGCAAATACATCTGAAAAGTATTTCAACGTTTTTATGGCAGATTATCGCGCAAATTGCCATTCAAGCTGCGCTTGTAGAGTAATTTCATATAAACTTGCTCAAGTAGAATCACACAAGCCATGAAAAAACGACTGCTCATAACAATAAAATATAATATTCTACACTCCAACATGTGTGATAGATACACGAATGCAGGCCATTTGTTAGTTAACTTTCAAGCTGAACTGTATTCCTTCTACAGTGCAGCGTCAAGACAACGTTAAATCTCTTAAGTAAAAGTGATCAGGGCCCCATTACTGCTTGCCTTGCATTCATTCATTCAATCCCCTCAAGACGTGGGGACAACAACGACAAAAACAGAAAAGACAACCAGAGCGACTAAAGACCGCGAGATGATGATGACGAGAACGATAGGAACGACAGCAAACAAATCGGATATGGAAGAAAAATACGTTTCCGACTCAATTGCTATTGTATTCCGCGACTGCAACATATTGCTGCAGTCTGTACTTGGATAATGCATTTCACACGCATCCATTGAACGCAGCCGATGCATGTATATGTCATTTATTTGTTTGTTTCGAGAGTTCATTTAAGGCCACTCACGTCTTCGTATAAATAATTATCTCTGCCTTTGGCTTTGGGGATTCAACTCCAAGATATGGAATTCAATCCGCGTCGTGCTTAGCCTTAACCCAAAACAGTCTCTCCAACCTACACAAAAACCGTTCAAACAGCAAAATACTTGGTTATAATTCGAAGGAGCAAAGAAACGTTTTGTATTTTCGGAAATGATATTGTTGCCGACTCGATCAACGTCATCGGTTGTAGATTTACATTTCAATTACACGCAGAAGACGCGAACAAGCGCGCTGAATATACCAAACATCTTGAATTTCAATAGAACGATGAATACGCAATGAGGTCTTTCCTCTCTTTTCTTAAGTTCAATTCTTTTTCTTTGACCCTATAACGGAAGGAAGGTAAAGAACAATCTTCAGTTAGAAGTTTCCGATATGAATGATAAAAGCAGAGGAAGTGGAAGTAGCATTAAAATATTTCAATGAATTTCGATATGAACCCAACAATGAATATAAGGGCTAAATTACTTTAAAAAATTTATAATTGTTAAGCTACGAACAACTCTGCAGCCGAGTAATGGTGAAGTATTTCCTGTCAATCTTGAGTTGGATAAATTTATTTTTAGCCCATTCTGATAAACTACGACACTAAAAATTTAAGCAGTAACACAAGTTATGTCCAGAAAGAAAAAAAACATGTGAGCAATAATGAACATATTTAACAAAAGACTGTATACACATTACCGCCCCCTTAAATTGTCCAGATGTCACGACATGTGAGTGATATGGCCTCCATTGGATTACAATGATTGTGTAACATAATTTATGTACATTCATTGTACCGAATATTGTCACCGAATTTAATTCAACACATTTTGCAATGATTGGCGTATGTCTTGTAAATGTTTAGCACGATCGATAAAGTTTAAGCACAGACGTGAATAGATAGATATATTTTTTATCGGGAATAGTTGGTGTATGCGAGCTGAAGAAGACATTTTATTGTAGAATGGGCAAATTGAGATAGCTGATATGTAAAAACATGGGAATAAACATAAATTGTAGACAGCCTTATCGCGAAAGCCGTCCATTTTTTGATTCAGTAAATTAGCTTGACCTAAAATAAATACAATGTGTTGATTTTTCTGAAATATCGGACGGCCAAACAGACGATAAAGTGAGCAGGAGTTGTATGCGTACAAAATATACCCAGCAAGCTAGAGGGGACCTAGCCGATATCAATTTCCACGCAATTTCTGGTCTTCGTCCACTGTTTGCAATCTATGAACTAACAGAGTAGGCAGGAGAGCGGTCCTGCCACAAGTGCTTTGTAACCATATCGTAGGGTTCAAAACCATTTTTTTGATGACACCACTCGATAATTTAAGTTATGCATCCGTCACATAGAAACAATTCAAATATATCAGAAAAGTCGATAAGTGCTTTTATCAACAGAAAAGAGTCTCCATTTAGTTACATCTTAAATCAAATGGTATACCTGAAGTTTTCATGAGAAGCCAAAGAAAACTGTAGTGTGAAGATCGATTTGAAATATATATTTCAACCATAAGCACATGTTGTAGTAATCTCATATAATTAAAGTGGCTGTATCTTAATTATCACCCTATATATATATATATATATATATATATATATATATATATATATATATATATATATATATATATATATATATATATATATATATATATATATTTATTTCTGTTTTATTTTTTGTGCAATTAATTGAGAATACAAGTAACTTTTATATAAGGGAAAAATTTTTATTTCATTTCAAAGCTTATGCTCGTAAGAGTATTTTATTGCTTGTTTCTTGTATTGTCCGATCACTTTTGGCCACCTCTGTATATATATATATATATATATATATATATATATATATATATATATATATATATATACTCGTATGTATATATATATATATATATATATATATATATATATATATATATATGGGATTTTGTGACCACAAGGGTCTTACTTTAATATAATTTCAGTAAGTTTAAATGTACGATTTCGTTTTTTGGAGCAATATGTAAAACTTATAAATTAAATAAATACAAAGTTTATTCAATTTTCTCTTCAAAGGTTTGTGTTGCTCTTTTAATCATAAAGACCTACCTTCTTGTTTTTTTTTTTTTAGTTTTTTAGGCCCAAATCGCAAAGAAGAAGACACAATATTTCTGCGCGTATCCTGCTCCTCCTTGGCCGACTGATTCAAAAACTGACTTCTTACTCGTAGCATTACAGCCTTCGTTTCTTGTAAAAACCGCCTTCAACTGAAACGCGTCCTCGTATTTCGAAATCCGAGCAGCAATGAACCGCCAACAAAAATAGACCAGCGTTTCTTTGGTTTGGTCTTCACCCTTCAGTTCTCCTAACGAATATCTTATTGGGTATCCTTGTACGTCCACATGATTCATGTGGCCAGCCCGTTGCAGCTGCCGCAGTCCTGCAATCGTTGAGACCTCCGGCTCATCAAAAATTTCATACAGCCCTGGTTGTACCGAATTCGCCATTGATCCCCATCTAGCTTCGCTCCGATTATTTGCTACAGGACCCGTCACTCAAAGACGTTCAATATGTTTGCGGATGCTTGGGTTAGCGTCCACGTTTAACTCCCATAGCATAGCACAGGTCTTATCACAGATTTGTATATTTGGAGCTTCCTTTTCCTATGTATGCAGAGCTGGTTTCTAAGATCGTCAAAACTGTATAAAATATTTTATTTGCGAGCTGTATTCTTCGGCGTATGTCGTTCACTTCATTACCGGTTCTCGTTATTGTGGCGCCACACAAATTCGCTTATTTTTTGATATTGTATAGGTCAAGTGTGATACTTTGGGTATTTGAAGAATTTTTCCTCGATTGCAATTGCGACTGTGTCATGAGGTTTATTTTATTCTTGTTGATTTGCAGCCGTACTATCTTTGCTTTTTTGTTCAGTCTCAGGAAAAGTTCTTTGGCGATTGTCAACGCCATCCAACGCCATCCAACGCCAATGTCATCAGCACAGGCAACCACTAAGCTCGATTTGTTGGGTAGTTCGATAGTTCATGTCGTTTTTTTCTCACAGAAGACGTGAACTGCATATTTCATGTAGTAGGGATTACGTGGCTTATATTATTACATACAATTTTAAAGATTAGACTTTAGACTATCTTCAGTCAAAAACTGAGCGACATTAGTAAACAATAAATTGGTTATCGATCAAAGAGAACATTATCGGCATATTTTCTTCTGTTACTTTCGAAAGGGCAAAAATGCGGTGCAAGCTCGAAAGTAATGGAGTGAAGCTTATGGTGAGGACTGCCTTATTGAACACCAGTATCAGCGTTGGGTTGCTCGCTTTCGTTCTGGAAATTTTACTGTGCAAGGTGCACCACATACTGGCCGTCCAATCACTTCTAATGACGACAAAATAAAGGCGTTTATCAAAACTAACCGGCGTATGACAACTCGAGAGATAGCAGAGAAGCTCGACATATCGAATTCAACCGTTTACTTGCATTTGCAACAGCTTGGTTACGTAAACAAACTTGATGTGTGTGTTCTTCATGAATTAAAGGAAATCCACCTTACAAACGCATTAATATCTGCGACTCTTTACTAAATCGTAACTAAAACGACCCATTTCTAAAAAGAATCATAACGGGTTATGAAAAAGGATTGTTTACGATAACGTATTCCGAAAACGATCCTGGACCAAGCAAGATGAGCCTCCACAATCGAAATTCCAAAGCCAATATTCATCAAAAGAAGATTTTGATTCCTGTGTAATGGGATTACAAGGGTATAGTCTAGTTTGAGGTGCTTTCAAGAAACCAACCTATTGATTCGAATGTCTACTGTCGTCAACTATCGAAATTGAACGAAGAAATCAAGAAAAAACGGTCTGAACTGGCTAATCGCAAAGGCGTGTTGTTCCATTATGATAACGCTAATCTCACACCTTTTTGATAACCCGCCAAAAATTAATGGAACTCAATTGGGAACTGATAAAATTTTCGATTCCGATCAGGCTGTTAAAAACGAGTTGGACCAGTTCTTCGCTTTCTAAAAACCAAGGCTTTTTCGAACGTGGAATCTTCAACTTGCCGAAAGACAGCAAACGGTCTTCCAACGAAATGGTCAATATATCACTGATTAATGTTTGTTGTTAATATAAATAAATTTACTTAGTAAAACATGAAAAAAAAAGATATTAATTATTTAACAACTCAATATACAGTATGGTATGTTTTTATCGACAGGTAGCTTTCTTATTATGTATTCCAGAGCCAAATTGAATAGCGTTGGGGCCAGCCAATCTCCCTGCTTTTAGTCCGATATTTGTGTCGGAGTCGATGATTTGGTTATTGATGAGGGCTTGGAAGGTTGTAGACGTTATTGTCATTTTGGTAAGACGGACTAGGTTGGGTGGCATACCAAAGCAAAGCATTGTTTGGTACGGAATGTTACGATCAATACGGTCGTATGCTTGTTTAAAGTCAACGAAAATTTAGTTCACTTCTATGTTGAAGTGCTAGCACTCCTCAAGTACCTGCTTGACTTTAATCAATTGGTCTATCATCGATCTACCTGCTCTAAAGCCACCTTGATACTCCCCAATAATACTGTTGGCGTATAATCTGATTTTATTTTCCAAGAAATTTGAAAATTTTTGTATGCCGTATAAAGTAATACCTTAGTCATACGACTTAGTTCAAAATTGTAAAAATAATAATCAAGGCCTTTCATTTGATACCCCATGCAACAACGTTTGAATAAAAAAAGTACATTGCTAAACTTCAGTACATGAGAGGGGACCTCCTTTAAAATCTTTGATAAGACCTAAGCTTTGGAAAGAATACCACTTTTCACTAAACATGACCAGTGTAACCTTCATAGTTCCTGACAAAATTAAAACTCGTAAAACACGTTTTATTCTAAAAAACATTTAAAAAATAAAAATTGATTCCAAAATACCCTAAAGAGGATAGAATAAATTTCCTGGAATCGGTGCTAAATCACATCAAAATTTTGACCGTATATTCATATTCTTGAACGTGTTCCAAATTCTCATTTCAAAACGGACAAATTTATTTGGCACTGATTCCATGAAATTTATTTCACCCTTTTTCATGCTTTTAGAAATTGATTTCACTTAAATTTGCTCTCATTTTCTTCGCAGTTAAGTTGACCTCATTGTTTGAGCTGTCATGATAAAATATCAACATGATACACCATTTATGAAATTTTCTTTGGAAATCGTTCATATCTATAGTTTCTAGGTGCATTGGAAATGTGTGAAAAGAAACGGTATTGAAACGTGTGAAAAGTATGGTATTGAAACTTCGAAGAGGGTACCACATTTATACTTATGTATGTAGGTTTAAGAAATAAAACTTTCAGTGATGTACGTACGGACCGACAGGTACCGATTTTAGTAGGATATTGTAAAATTTTTTTACCAAATCCCAAAAAAGACTTGCACTTAGGGACAAATCAAATTCCGACCGCTGTTTATTTCGTCTTCTTACCAAAAACCTTCGGAAATTGATATCAAACTAAGCAACATATTAATCAATGTCTAGATTCTATATTTTTGTTGGCTGGTAAACTTTGAATTATCTATCATTTGTTGTTTGATTACTTATCTTCTCTACAACTATTCCAAGGTAGATTGATCATACAATGTAAGCCATGTAGAATAGCTGATATTCAAACTTATCAGTAGCATAGAATTAACACTAAAATGTAATGCGAACTACGCGGACTGCTGTTTGTGAAATAATATAATCTCTGCAAAATTACATTTTTTCTAATTTTACGCGAAAAATTCTAATGCTTATCAGTATGAAAAATTTATGCTGAGATCAGTTCCAAAATCAAGCATTTTAAATATTATTCAATGACAAATATTAAAAAGGAACAGACAACGTGAAATAAGAAGCCATTCCATTATTCTGTTCTTCACTTCTCTGCAAATAATTCAAACAAAATTGCAAGGGAAAATGGAGATGAAAAATATTTCATAAGCATGCGGTCTCTTTTAAGTATTTTCATCAAGGATCAAAATTAATATTTCATTCAAAATGCTACAACATACATACTCGAAATTTCGCGGAATTTTTCGTCGCTGAGTACCTAATTTTCTCAGAAACCATTACAACTCCTCGGCTTGCTGGCTATGTTACATCTTCTAATGGAGAAAGCCCACGCGATAGCCATCCAATTAGAGCAATCCATCCTGTTGGGTAACACGTAAAAGAATCATTCATCCTTCAGCCGCCAGTGTCGTTACAGTAGAACATAAAGCAAGGGGTTTTGAAGCAAAATGTAAATATTACTATAAAATCTATTTTCTTGAAGTTCGCTTTCTTGAAATTGTGTTGCCAAAGTCGTTGTCGTGTATTCGTTACTTCTTACCACTATTATCACCAACCGTCATTTTTCCTGCGGATGTTGAAAATTCAATTTTTTCTCTCAATTCTATTTTCCAAGATAGTACACCACACTGAATGACGACCATACAATGAATATCAACATTTTCTTCCTTCGGGGGTTGCGACGACAGGTATCATACACTTTTCTTTTGGAGAAAATAATCGTAGTAAGGGAAAGTCATTTCTATGAAAGAATCAAAATTCTGACGGAAGTGGTGGTCGGCTGATGGCAGCTATGGTTGGTGTTGATGATGACGGTTTTTCAAGGTGGTTGTAATTAAGAGCTTTTGAATTTTTTAAGGTAATTTATGTCCATGGGATTGCGGGGAAAAGATTACTGGATGGATGGCAAGGTGTGGATGGTTTTTTGTTTTTTTTTGAAGAAAATTATTCATAGAATGCTACTGTGTCGTTAATTTTGTTTTCTGGTCACACGGAAATTGGTTTCGTGTTGGAAATTCTTATGAACAGGTTGTTTGTCGGGACAAATCGGTTTTTTTTTGTGGGAGGGTAAGTACGAGTATAATTAATACATCAACGAGTAATAATTTAGGAATTGTAGCCAGGTATACTTTGGCGAGAGATTGCTAATTCTAGAAGTGGATCTGGAAATTCTGCTTGAAGAAATCCCATTTTTATTTTTTTTTTCAATTTTCGAAAATTCTGTGCATATACGAAACAGATTTACGCAACACAATTATGTTAGTAACGATAGTTTTTTGCATAACGGCGTTCATTTTAACCGATGTTCGGTAGACTACGAAAATTGTGCGTCCCTTTTGATTATTTTTCTGGTAGATCATCTAAACTTCAGTGTATTTCACGTAATTCGTTTCAAAACACAAGGGGGCATCATTTATAATTTTTTAATCTTTTAACCATTTGTAATTTTTTATGTCATTGCATTTTTATATGTGGGATAGCTAAACGTTTAAGCACTTTAAGACATTGCATATACAGGGGCTGAATAATAAGTAACCGGACTGACCTCAGGAAATTTTTTATTGGCAAAATATGTACAATTTTTCTTTAGAAATCTTCAAAGTAGTCCCCATTGGAGTCGATAACACGCTGATACCGGATTTTCCAATCCCCGAACGCTCTCTGGAAGTCGGCAACCTCGATGCTGTCTAGAGCCCTCGTCGTAGCACGTTGAACGTTTTCCAGAGTCCCGAACCGCGTCCCCTTAAGGTGTCTCTTGATCTTGGGGAACAGAAAGAAGTCCGCTGGTGCCATATCCGGGCTGTAAGAACTCTGGTTCGGTATGCAGTCGATCAAGGATTTCCGAAGCGACAGCAACACGACGCTCCTTTTGCTCATCAGTCAGGTGTTTGGGTACCAGCTTCGCGCAGATCTTCCTCATGCCCAGATCGTTCTTAATAATGTTGTGAACGGTCATCTTATCAATTCCAACCTCATCTGCGATAGCCCGAATGCTCAGACGACGATCACTGTTCAACACATCACGCACTTTTTGCACATTTGTGTCCGTGTGACTCGTTGATGGAGGACCGACGCGCTGTTTGTCATGGACGTCATCGCGGCCTCCCGGAAATTTATATGCTACTGAAACACTTGAGTTCTGGACAGAGCATCCTCACCGTAATCATTTGAAGAGTTTCCGTGGCCGTTTTCTTGAATTTGACACAAAATTTGATGCTAACACGTTGCTCGATCGTACACTCCATTTTCACTCGGACGACGTAACTGAACACGCACTCCGCTCTCGCTCGCTCTCCAAGCACTTGGAGGCAACTGCTGCAGCCCGGTTCCCTTTACCTAGACCCCCACCACCACTACAGCACCAGATACCGGTTAGCAGACGCTTTGACGGCGCGGGGCAGGCTCAGTCCGGTTACTTATTATACATACTCTGTATATGTAGAACCTTGCCGTAAGTGAGGGTCGCAGTATTAAAGTCGGCAAGATTACTTACATACTTATAAAATACCGGGAAAATCCGTTACGGCAACATAATAAATGATTTTCCTCAAAGCAAGCCGAATTAGTAAATGTGAAAAACTAAACCAAAACTAATTCACTTTTTGCGATACCTTTTGGGATAACAATTTTTTTGTTGAGAAAATTTAAAGCTTTTTTCACGAACAAAACATTTATGGTGGGAAATAATTTGCAAGAGTAAAATAAAAATTTATAAAAGTTTTCCCATCTTGACATAGAATTCTTTTCACATAATGCGTGCATTAGTAAGCCCAGCTAATAACCTGTTGCCTAATAAGCGCTAGATGACTCTCACAAGTGATCGTAATATTTATATTCGATATAACTAGCAAATGAAAAAATCAAATGTAATTGACGTCAATAAAAATTAAAAAAGTTATGAACATTACTTAACATCTAAATTAAGGTCATGCTAATCCATCGACGGCACAGTTAGCATCTGATGAGTACTTCAAAGACGAAATCTCAATTTTTCATGCATTTCTCTAAGTAAAATAAAAATTTATAAAAGTTTTTCCATCTTCATATTGAATATCCTTGAATGAAGTCAAAGCCAAAGTCAGAAGCGCTATATTCACTTCTAATCGCTAAAAAAATTTAAAAGAATATAGAGCAAATTCCAAACAATCAAAATACTAAAACTTAATGAACCTAATGCCTCTCTAAATTTATATGTTATCAATGAAACACATTTAATAAAAAAAACAATAGTAAATTCAAATTAATTAAAATTATTACATATTTTCTGATTCAATTGAAAAAAGGAGAAAAAAACAAGCAACAATATTCAACAATTATTTATAATTGCAACACAACAATGCACTTTTATCCTACACCTAATATGTTATAACCTAATTCCAATCAAATTCAATTAAAAACTTTATCTTACGAGTATACTAAAAAATGCGATCACGATGTTTCTAACCTAGGCGTTAAACCTTATCGCTAAACCTCTAGCATAAACATAACATACGAGTACACCTATCTTAAATACTCGTATTGAAACATATCCCTTAATTTTTAACACAAGTAAACAACAAACACTAAATGTAGCAATAATGAGCTGAAACCAAAAAAAAACTAAGTAACGAAAAACACAAAAACAGAAAATAAACACGAACAATTTAGACATTGTCATTTAGCCACCAATACCTAGATTGCTCCGCCTTAGCTCGACCAACGAATCTAGCAAATGAGTATCTCCATTGGAATTGTTGGTCTCGTGAACTCAAATTCGGAGGATATTTTATCTTCTTATCGGTGGCCCGTCTATACCAGTATATGCGATATATGATTCAATTAACTTATTTTTTGAAGGGCATTTGGACTGCTTTTGCTCGAAATTTGGACTTAGTAATAAGGCAAATTCTTACGTTCGACAATCGATCTCCTTGTTACGAAGTTTTTAACTGCAATAAATTATATTTCTGGTGCAACGTCTTGAAGCACCTGAAGGAGATCGACTGGGTCCTCTCCGCAGTCCAGGCCCTTCAACAAAAAGGTCTGGTTTTTAGGTAGAGAAATTTACCTATTGCGGAGAGCATCATATATAAATATATATATATATATATATATATATATATATATATATATATATATATATATATATATATATATATATATATATATATATATATTTATATATATATATATATATATATATATATATATATATATATATATATATATATATATATATATATATACATATATATATATATATATATGTATATATATATATATATATGCATATATATATATATATATATATATATATATATATATATATATATATATATATATATATATATATATATATATGTATATATATATATATATATATATATATGTATATATATATATATATATATATATGTATATATATATATATATATATATATATATATATATATATATGTATATATATATATATATATATATATATATATATATATATATATTTATTTATATATGAGTGTATATATATATATATATATATATATATATATATATATATATATTTATTTATATATGAGTATATATATATATATATATATATATATATATATACGAGTGTATATATATATATATATATATATATATATATTTATATACGAGTGTATATATATATATATATATATATATATATATATATATATATATATATATATATATATATATATATATATATATATATATATATGGGATATAACGAAATTTGTGACCACGCTAGAGGTTGCAATTTTGCTCCGATTTTCACCAAATTTTCAGAAAAGGTGTATTGGGTTAATATCTCGGTTAAGTTCGTGAACCAGCTATATCGGCTGGGCAAAAACAAAATGACGGCCATTTTAGACGAATAATCGTGATTTCTGTTCTGACCAAAGTATAGCTCCGATTTGGATGAAATTTGGTACAAAGGTTCACTGATGTATGTGATGAATCTCACAATAAAAAATCCAAAGTCGGTACGGCAGAAACAAAATGGCGGCCGCTCAAAGGTCGGAAAACGTGCAAAATTTTGTTGTTGTAATAGTGATCAAAGCTTTCAACAGATTTTCATGAAATGCGGCATTTATATAGAAATTATGAGTATCTCAAGTATTGCGTGAAAAATTTGGAGGTCAGGTCAAAAAAACAAAATGGCGGCCAGTTGAAACTCAAAACTTCAAAGGCTTCTAAAAGTCGCAATTTTAGTCTGATATATATGAAACTTGGTTTCAAGATAGGCATTACTTAGATCTACAGTTTTTAATATTTTGGTGATCATGAATGTGCAAATTTCAAAATGGCGGCGTCTTAAATATGCGTTTTTTTCAGGTTTTTGTGGTCCTCTAGCGGTCACATTTTCCAGCGGATTTTGATGAAACTTGAGATTATGGATTTCTGTACTATGTTCTTGTATTATGCAGAAAATTATTAAAATTGAATGAAAAATAAAAAAGTCGAAAATTTAAAACCCAATATTTTTAAGCTGCCATTTTCACTAAAAATTGAATTATTTTGCCCTGTCTAGAGTGAAACTCCGATTTGAACGAGATTTAGCACATTCATTGATGAGGTCCTAGCCCAAAGAGATTTAAAATTGTCCAAAATCAAATGCATGCATTCAAAATGGCGGCCCCCAAAGGTCAGGAACAAGCGCAATTCGCTATTTTCGTAGCAACTGAAATAATGAATTTTTTTCATGGAAACGTTTTAAATGACTTATCTTGAACGTATTTATAAATCAGAATATTTTTTAAATATTGTAAAATATTTTTAACAATACCCTAAAAAATTATAAAATCACGACTTGACTGTCTGTCCGTCCGTCCTTTTGTTCGTGTGTCACAAGTTTTCTCGCAAACCACATGAGCTAGAATGAGGAAATTTTCTACGTAGGTCAAAAGTGGTGCCTCTTGAAGTTTGCAGTGTAAGAACATATTTTAAAGTGTTTAAGGGGGTCTCCCCATACAGGCGGGTGACATAAACATTTTTTTTATTTCTGTAGCCCTCTAGCAGCCAAGTTTCTCAACAGGTTCCGATAAAACTTGAAATTATAAGTTATTAAGGCAAGTTAATTTAATTTAATTATGCAAATCGGATGACAAATAAAAAATTCGCAAATTTACAATTTATAACCCGCCGATTTTCAATATGTGATCCATACGTGTGCAACTCAATTTAATTAGCAAAATATTTGCGCCTCTATGAAGGGTCTCCAAAAACGAACGGCGGCAGATCCTTTCTGTTAATAAATACCCATGTAGTGCTACAAAAATTGCAATAAGAAGTCCAGTAGTAGATAAGCCTATTTCTTTTTCGAAACCTTACGCTACATACGAGAAATTTACCTTTCCGGCTGGTGCTGCCAACGGGGATTTTTTTCACTCTTGGGGGTGTACGTAAAATGCGGAACCTCTCCAGAAAGAATTCAACGCACTTTTTGCTGTCTGAAAGTCAACCAGTGACTTAGTTTTAATCGTCAGTTTATTGGCATTCACTCTTTTGATCCCAAAATCATTTAATTTATTTTCGGCTGCCAAAAGCCGAACCATATCTTTGCCTGTTTGTCCAAATACATTGATTGGTGAGACTTTTTCTTTCTTTTGATTAATATTGACAGACGGACCAGCAGACAAAACTTTTGGTTTTTCTCCCTATTTTTAATTTTTAAGTATACGATGAATTTATTATCAGGATTAGTAAAACAATGCTCAGAATTTTCGTTACCTTTATCTTCTTCAATGTTCATGGAATCATCTAGCCCAGCTAGCGCTGCATAATAGTTTGTACTGACGTTCGCTCCACCTGTGCTGAGGACATCTTCTTAATCTGGTTCCTGTTGCGGTTTCCTTGATTTTTTTTTTTGTCTTCGGTTACTTTTGACTTTACTTCTTTTTATTTTTTGGTTCTTTTTTTGTTGAACGTTAATTTGACAACTAGCTCTTCTAGCGACAGAATCTTAAGTCTGAGTTCTTCAATTTCTCTCTCATACTTCTACAATTGGTCGTTAGCTTTGACTAATTGCTCGATTTCGACCACTGATAAAGTTTTCGATTTGCCTATTTTTTCATTGTTAACTTTAACTTTTCTCGCCCGTCATCGTTAGCGATGGACACGATAGTTATATTTGATGGCTGAAGCCATCGAGGCTCCTCCATCTCGTTGCTTTTCCAGCGAGATTAGAGGGAATGTTCATAAAGCGGGACTGCCCTTGAAAGTCTTTCCGCTCTTTGAGACTTCTTCAGAAAAGAAACTTCAGGTATTCGATAACTGTTCGAATAATTCGACGGTGATGATTTTCAATTAAAACTTGACTTTTATTAAAATTATTTAATTTATGAAAATTATTGACAGGAGCGTCTTTGCATCCAATGCTAGATTAGAATCCCCTTTGAATGACGTGTCGTTAGGCGAATAATCGGAGCGAAGCTAAACAGGTACCAATGGCGAACCTGCTACAACCATGAGCTGTATGAAATTTTTGACGAGCTGGAGGTCTCGACGATTTCAAGACTGCGGCAGCTGCAATGTGCTAGCCACGTGAATCGTATAGACCAACAACGAATACGGAAAAGGGTATATTCGTTGGGCGAACTGAAGGGCGGAAACCAGAGGGGAAGCCGAGGAAACGTTGGTCTGACTCAGTCAATATAGACAGTTCGTCACTGCTCTGATTTCAAAATTGGAGGACGCGAGAGTTGGAGGCGCTTTTTGTAGGAAGCGAATACCCGAGAGGGGCTGGAGTGCTGCGAAGAAGAAGAATTTGAATCCGTGAACTCTGCCTTGGGCGTGTTCGCCTTTTTTGTTTAAGTAAATTGGTACTATCATCTTAGGCATGGAAACAGAACCAAAATCAATTTGAAATGGTCCATTGCATAAAATCTTGCATTAAAACTGAGGAACACTCACATTGGAAAGCTTTCCCAAGAGACATGTTTTAGGGCTGAAATTTTAAAAGAGTGTTGCAAGCTTTGTCGAAAAGTTTTAATTGGGATAAAGCTTTGTAGGAACAATCGACGAACAGGAAGCAAAAATTTGATAATAGCACCCTGGTCAGATAAGATCCTTCCCTCAAAAATCTTTGTTGCGGCCAGTTGCGGTTGCCACTATACAACTAACATAGCCTCTTTAATAGAGTAGGTAAGGTACTGCAACTTTGAACACATCCACAAATGCCGCTAACCTCAGCTCACAGATGGAATTCAGCAAGTTAGCAAGTTGTCTGGAGGGGAGGCAATTGCTCCTAGTTTACGTGTCTATAGAATTATTTGTAGTGCACTATTCGGAATTCCACATCTGGGTGAATCTTGGGAAAGAGCCGAGACTACAATGAAAACAGTGCGGATTATTCGGTTGAGCTACCGCCGTCTACAAGTTTACAAATTTGCAAAAAGTGAACAAATCGTGGTTGAAGCGGGCGCTGTGCACGTTATCGCTTTATCAAGTTGCACTCGCGGATGTTTTGGTTTTCATTGTCGTCGTCGACGACAATGAAATAAGGTGAGCATCTAATAAGGTGATGCATCTAATCGTTGTGTGCAACCCAATGCCATCCAAAACACCGACCGGCACATTGTCCTTCGTCAACGGCCAGTTGGAACGCAAAGGACTCCCAGCAATCTCGGCCTCGTTCGTTCGCGGAACCCAACTCTTTCGGTCGCTGACATCACGTTTAGTCACAGACATCGACAACTACATTGCCAGCTGACTTTTACTAAGTAAATAGGTAAATAAACTTTATTGAAACTTTTTATAACTTGACATTACAGAGTATGCTTAATGACTATGTGACATTTGACAGTATATGGATGTCAAATCAACTTTGACGGTTAGAATATATATTACATTAGTGTTTTTAGATATACATATAGACCTTGCCATTTGCTCTTATGACATAACTTGAAAGTTTGACAAATAAATAAGCTGAAATTTAAACTAAATCTAATCCTAATATAAATTAAATCTAATCCTAATATAAATTAAATCTAATCCTAATATAAATTAAATCTAATCCTAATATAAATTAAATCTATTCCTATGCTTAACCTGAAACTATAAACTGTTTAGTACAGCCCTCGATCTTATATTTATTCTTGAATATGCTACATTTTTGTTTTATGACACTTCTAAACTAACAAAATTTACATATTTTGTTCAACTCCGGTATGTGATTGGTTCGCATGAAACGTAATACGCTGGTTTATTAGTGGTTTCGGAATAATTGGGATCGTGGTGGTATTCTTTAAGGATTTGAAAGGGATATAAGTGGCAGAAATTATTTGCAGTGGTAGGTTCGTAAAGTGCGCGAAAACATCGAAGCGGGTTTTGCAACGATTCAAATTTGCGCATTTTCGACAAGGAAGTGTTTATAATTTATAATCTCTAATTCTTCTTCTATTAATCAATTCTTTCGAAATTTTTCTTGGATTCAAATGCAAATCTTACTTTGTATTTTACGGGATGAAAAAGATATGTGAAAAAAAGATAAGAAACGTCTAAGAACGAAACAAGAATAAAATGGGCTTTTTTACATGTAGCACGAAAATTAAGCGCGAAATAGGTTATATGGGCAAGAAGAGTGAGCGGCATTGATGGGGCAACTTGATGGTAAAAACACTCCAAAATTTTCTAGGGTGAACCGGTGTAATACACGAACGCATGTTGTATATTTTTCAGTAAGTAACATTTTCGGGCAGAGCATATAATCATTTCATATTGAACATCAGACGGCATCAGTTGGGTCGCTGGTAAAGACGGCGCTGAGCTTCGTAGCTATGATGCCTGTCTCTCCTTCATTGCTTGGGTTTGTTCAATAGGAGATAGGTGTCTAGAACAAGTGAGTCCATGGGTGTAATATACGATGCCCGGACGAACATACGTGGCAGTATAAGAAAGAGATAGTCGCACGACTACCGCAATTTACACATGGTTAAATAGAAGCGTAATAGTCGGTGTGGCCTAGTGGTTAGAGCATGAACGCATAAGCCGAAGGTCCCAGGTTCAAATCTCGTTGAGAGCAACGTGATTTAGTTCAGGGGATTTTTCGGACAGACTATGAGTGTTCACTCAGTGGTGATATGTACTGCTTAAATCGGATCATAGCTGAGCAGGCACACGGGAGCGTGGTACTGACCAAACCAACTTCCGAAAAAATCAATACGGTCATGAAAATAAGATACTCTAACTATCTCTAAGCGAAGGCCCGAGAGGGGCTGTAGTGCTACAAAAACAAAACAAACAAATTGAAGCGTGCACACTGCGACTTTGCGACATTACTAGCATGTCGATTGTCGCAAGGATTTGCGATTTGTCCTAAAACTAATTTAGGCATGATAGCATTTGGGTCGCAAGTTTTTGTGGTACTCGCGCAGTGCGCACATAATTTGCTGGCATGCATGGAAATAATTGATTTTTTTCTTTCGCCTTAGTAACAACAATGCTAGCGCTTTTTGTTTACTTGCCATATCTAAATTCCCGCTGATTGTCTTAAACAAAACGGACATATCTTCAAATGAGCATGTCAGTTCTGCGCATGTCTGAAGACGACTAGAGATGTTACACACCTACGTACGATGTGTATCGTACACAAAAATAGGCTGGGTGAATTATGGGACCGTGTAAAAATGCGAGCATCGGCAGAAAACAGATTTTACGCCGCGTGTAAAAAAGCCCAATGAGTTGAAAAAGAAGGACTAAGAGCTGGATAATGAAAACAAACTTTGCATTTTTGTTTTTGCTGTATATGATGATCTGGATTTACAATGAACTATTAAATTTAAAAGTGTATTTTCTTTCATACATTCTTTTCTTTTTGGGGAGGAATGAAGTCGATAGGTTTGTAAATCGCAGGATCTTTCTGTAACCATTCCTTTCAAGGGTTCGGATTAGCAGTACCGTCATTTATTGTTTAACATTTTTCTTAGTTTTAGTTCCGGATGGTTTACCGTAGTTCATTTTGGGCAGTGCAACGCTTTCGATAATATTGACGTAGAAGTGTTCATTTGCAATTTATTGTATGTGCTTGTTGAAGCTGATTTCGAAGTTGAAGTAACGTAGACTTTGGAATGATCAGAAAGCAACGAGTTTTAAAAACTCGGGCATTTTCTATGCCGGCACACAACCGAATTCCTCACCGAACGGAACTAGCCTGTGAGTAGCCGCAAATGGAGTAGCATGCCGAGCCTTTACAAAATTTTTCAAGAAATGTTCTATAAACTAAGTCCAAAAAAGAAAAAGGCCACGAATCTAAATGAGAATCACTCTTCGATAATTTAATCCATCAATTGAATAGTCCCAAATAATCGGAATCTGATCGTGAGTAAGATGCATAGAAATGAAGTTCGCATTGCATGATGCTGTTGAAGTTAAATTTAATGAATGCTGAACAACCTCAAACGTCTCTGATTATAAAAGTTGCATGATTTGAAGTTATCGTCAAGTCCGAAAAATTCAATGTAAAATTTGATTAAAAGAATCTCTATTTGTGAATAAATATGGAGAAGTTAACAGTCCATATTTTCAAACTGTTTATTGCGAACTACAGAATTTTCAAGCGTCAGCTTGAATTTCTCGAAATGTTCCTAGAATTTACGAGTACATGAATTACTCTCTGGAAATTCAAACGAGCACAAATCACTCCGATAGAATATCAATTACCACTTATAGCCAATTTTATCACCTAATATATATAGAAAAACTTCAGATATAAGCTTAAGCAATAACTATATACTATACATCACCGAAAAAAACCCTTGATATTATCTAACAAATTGACCTGCAATCTGAAGAAGAGGAAATAGCATAAATTATCAAATGTTCTCTCCATGTACCATCTTAAATCATCCTTTTTAAGAGAATCTAACTGGAACGTTGTTTTCGCATTTTTATTTTTACATCTTTTAAATTTATCCTTTACTACGATTGAAACCGAGCCAATTTATTTGTTCAACTACGCTTAAAATAGGATAAATGGTTGAAAAGGATAAGATTCATGACGATGTCAGAAATAAGAGAATTCAGATCGATAAGAACGCAAAAGGATATTGGAGGAATATCTTCGAAATGTTGATTGTCAACCTGGGAATTTACAAGGTTTTCAAGAAATCTCATCCTAAGCGAAATGTCTGATTCTACTGGAGGGGATGTACGTATCTTTTCAGTAGAAGTTCTTAACCGAATTTGTTAAATGGTAGCCCTAAGATAGAGAACCGAAAAAGGATGTTCAAAAAATTTTTTTTTTTAAGTTTTTATTAGATTTTTATGGAAGGTTACAGGACAATCGATTAAGTAAAACTTCTGGATAAGAGCACCCAAGGTGAAAAATGAAAACTAACATTAAGTACGTCCCTGACAAAGAAGAACACCAACAAATAAGTGATGACACAATCATGCTGCCACACAAAAATTATTAAAAGGAACTTCCTAATCGATAGTGGTGAATGTTCACATAACAGAACCATTCCATGAATATATATAATGATACAAAAAATCAATATAAATATTTGAACAAAGAAATCAAACTTATGTCACAAAATCCACCACTGACAAACTTTTTATCTTTTTTCGATAAAAAATTCAAAAATAACATTCATAGATAAGAGTAAAATGTAGCCTGTTTTCATATTTCGTTGATTTCTTACCAAGACTGGGTTCTTATAGGACAGTGAACCATTTTCTTTCGAAAGAATGATAACAGAATGCCTAAAAGACCGTGAAAATAAGTTGACTTAACATATGGGAAGCATGGATGGAATGAGGAAAACAGGAAGAAAATGTTACGCAACTTTTCTACCCACATTTCTCGAAGGCTAATGCATTTTGATATATTGCTAAGAGGACAAAGCGGATGTTGAGTTTTTAAAAAGTGTCAGACCTCAATCGAGAGAAGTTCCTTTGTGCTGTTTTGGGTTCTTTTATGGCATGATTCGATTAATAACAATTTATTAAGGATATGATAAGGAACAAAGTAGCATTTGGAAAGTTGGGATGAAATTTGAAGCGTGAAAAGAGTTGAATGGAAGTCTTTAGAAGAAGAGGATTTTTTCGTGATGAGGTTAATAGACTTATTTATCAGCTTCATGGATACTTTGGACATAAATGAAATACAAAATTATTTCAAAATCGATGATTAAACGTAATGTGCAGTATTCGTATAGTAAGCAATAGAAATATAATATAAAATTAACATGCATGACATATAACATGCAAATTGACAACTATTTATCATCTATTCTCTTCTGAATGGAATTTTAACGTGGCGCCTATTTCACAATCGATGAAGTTATTTCCGGTCAAGATGTATGTGACACTGCTACAGAATAGAATAACAATTATGGGTAAGCCTTATCTAGTAAAGCTGAGCAAATTGTTTCGTTTTTATGTAAAATTAGAAAACATACTGTTGAACATGGAAGAAAAATCCCCAGTCCTGCGCGAGCAGATGTTCATATATAAGTGTCCCGAAATTTGGGATTTTTAAATAACAAAGAATGTTCAGCCCGATGAGAGTTTTAATGTACTAAATTAAAAACAATTAGATCCTCAAGGCAAGTTTATTCCATTATTTCACTTTGTTAAAATTGCAGCAATAAGTTGCGCCACATGTAAAATTTATTTTGAAATTTTACTATGTCATTATTCTTTAATTTTGATGTAACAGATCCCAATTTAATAAATAGAGCCTTAACGATCTATTTCCCTGCAGAGAGTATGCTGGTCACCAAGAATTTTCTTGGAGGCTAGAATTCTTTGGAGAATGCCGCCCCCACGTACCCGAGGAAATGGAGGTTTCTGTAATTTTTCTCCCGGGCTAAAAAAAATGACACTGAATGAAACATGGACTACGATTCAAATGATAAACTGGAATTGACGCTTTGGGCTGGCGGATATGATGTTTCGGACCTAGTTGCTTTGCACAGTAGCGCCGAGGAGACACTCATGCGACTCCAATCTAACGAACATACCGTCTACATCCTGGAAAAATTTCGGCAAGCCTCGGAAGACGTTCTAAGTTCGCACCATTGGGTTGGTGGTGTAGGTTCGATTTGGACGGACTCACGATTAGCGCTGGCCTGGCTCTGAGCACCTTTCTCCATAAGGGCTTGTGCCAACCCTTGCACGGCCTTCCTGCTTCGCAAAGTAACTATGGGACCAACATGACGATGACACACACGAACGCAGATAGCGGCTCCAATCAATTTAGACCAGGCTCTCCTAAAACACCAACAACAACAACGATAACAACACCAACAACAACGACGATGAACAAGCCATCGAAGACAAGAACATCGTCGGTATGACTAAGACAACAAAAAAAGTCCAAAAGTGATCGAACGAACGGAGAACGGAGAACAATGGACATCTTTGTCCAACCAGATATTCTTAAGACGTTCGGGTGCAGCAAGGAACCATACGAACGCCCTACAAAAGTTGAGCAGAGACGCCTGAAGACCATGACAGATGAGCATCTGGAAGAAGAGATCGAACGAATCGAAAAACCTACAACTGCTGCGATCACTACCGAAGCGACTGAAGCACGGGGCTTCAATAAACAAATATTCTCTCTAGAGTAGGTGCCGAGAAATTCAATAATCCTGGATTCCTCAGAAGAAGAGCCGTTCTAATGTAAAGCGGAATCGGTTCTGAACTGCTTCATTGCCACCTGCAATGTACAAACAAACTTTTGCAATCAGGACAAAAATGAGGTTTCGGATGTCACTCCAGGCGCAGGTTGGTCAAGACAGAAGAGGAGCAAAAAATCTAGCCCTCGTAATACAGTGATAGTCTTCCCAACGCCTACTGTTACCAAGAAATTTGCTAGCAGCCCAATCAAAGTATCACGCTTCATTGGAGGAGAGATTCCAGAAGGCGCTTTCCAACGCAATTAAAAAAGTAGAAAAAGCTGATCAAAGACAAAAACAATAAACCTACCCAAGAACTGGAACACTATCATCGAATGCGGCCCAAGAAAGCAAGAATAAGAAGAAGAACCTATTGGACAGGCACTACTGGTCAAACCCACTGACGGTATATCCACGCGGATGTCCTACGAGAAACTAAAGGAGCAGTAAATCCGAAGGACGAACAAACTGCTTTCAAAGTTGTACGGCCGACTCGTTGATAGACTTCGAACTAGAGGCAACAAAGAAAGATCCATTCCGTGACGCAGTCAAAAAGGTCCTTGAAGGAGAAGCCCCACTCGAGCCTATGGCCACTCTCGAAATTAGGGACAATGACTGCGTTAAGGATTTGCCCCATTTAAAAGACGCCTTAATACGAAATTTCCCTAGCTTAAGCCGGCCGAAAGTTAGGTTGACGAAGCCAAATAATAGGAGTCAATGCATGGCCATTGTTGAAATCACAGAGAAGGAAGCCAAACAGTTGATAGGAGGGGAGACGATTAAAATAGGCTGGGTTATTTGTAGGATACGGCGTAGAGCAATTCTTCTTCTTTGTCTCTAGTGCCTCGGATACGCGCATATCGCCAGGGATGTAAGGGAATCAATAGAAGCTTCTTGTGCTACAAGGAAGGAGTATACAGCGGAGGCACACTGTGTCCTTTACTAGGACGTTGATCCAAAACTAAAACCAAAGCACTTCTGCAATGAGTCATGTCCTACAAATTAGCTCGCCCAAGATCTACTTGAGCGGTTTGCAGGAAACAGGCAAGCTGACATTTAAACTGCTCAGTGAGCAACATCGCAACCGGTGTTCGCAAACTTGGTATCCGTACGAATCTGATACTACTGCCATCTGAGTTTGGAAGATCGTTCACTTTAAAGTACAGAGCCAGTGGCAATGAGATGGTTGTGTTTCGATTCGGTTTTCAATACCAACACTCTATAGTAAGGCGCTGTTTCGAACACATTGTGTAATGTGCTCATTGGAAGCGACTTCGACGCTAGAGCAATTGAATGGCGTATTGCACAATCGGGTCCTTGGGGAAAACAGATTCTAAATATGGCAGCTAGAACTGGGCTTGTAGTATTAAACAAAACAATCTAAGCTGTTCACTTTTCACGAAAGTAGAACTGGAAGAAGCAGCCTTGTATATGAAGTTAAGAAAGGCTCCAAGATTCCATTTCTCCATTCCTTTAGAGAATGCTGAAAAGATTCAGCGAAACACGTCAGGAGAATAAAAATAAGAAATGGTACTAAGCAAAATAATTATATTTTTTCATTTAAATTATTCTAGGATGTATCAAGAAGTAAGGAGGAATTTTACAGATTTTTTAGACTCCAATGAGACTTGAACCACAAATCTACATTGCATGAGGATAGCACTCTAACCACTACATCACACAGACTCAAAAATGGAAAACGCAAAGAAGAGGGGGGGTGATAGAAAGTTTAGGGAAAAATCTCTGGCAAACCAATGCACATGAACTACAACTTAAACTTTGTTATTCTATTTGCGTTACCTCTTGTTACCCTTTCACGCTCAATTGTTAAACGGTTCAATAGCTTTGTCACGCAACAATTTTGGGGAAATGTAGCGCTGAAGGTCAGAACAAAATTCTGTCATCAATTACTCTCACCCGGTTTGAAATTTCATGCTTGTATAACCTGACTTGGAAGGACTTATGTGGTCCGGCAAAGCACATAAGAATTAGTGTATACATTTTCACGATTTTTAAAATGACAAAATAAATTCGTTGCCGGTTGTCTGTCCACAGTAAATATGCCAACATCTTACAGGAAATTTTGATTTTCGAATTGATGTATAGAGTGTAAACCATATTGGGAAAGTTTTTAGACGTTGATGGTTTTTCATTCACACCTTTCATTGATAATACATAAGTATCAAAAAGGTTTTAATTATAAAAACATCCTCCTATAGTCTATTTTGGATCTTCTTATGTTGTACTAATGCCGGGTAATCTAGCTAGTATACCATAAGGGTCCACAATACGGTTAGATAGGTAGGAGGACTTTTCTTGTGGACAAGCTAGGCTCTTTTCCACATATAAATTTTTCATGATTCTAAAAACAGCAATACATTTTGTACGCGCTCTGAGTAGTTATTGCAGGAGTCTTGAAAGTTCCGACCTCACGATTTTTGGGCAGTCCTATTCTTTTGTGAAAGTTGTAGTCAGAACTCAGGGGTAGCTTAGAAGTTGAGAAGTGTTCAGCGGGTCCCATCACTGGTTATTGTTTAACAGCTGAAAACTCAGACTTTAGCAATTTTATTTGAAACCTAAGCTAATATCCAACACGAAAAAGTAACGATTCGCATGTAATGATATGACCTAATTTGCCTTCTTATTCTTGTGTTTGACTCCTGAAGTGATGAAGAGATCGAAGATTGTCTGCTTTTCTCAATCCTTGAAGATGAGATAAGGCCGAAAGATTGTGTGCATCCAAATATCAAATGTAGTATTAATGCAAGGTAAATTCGAGCAAGACAATGGAACGCAGCGGAATTAAGGCGAAATCAAATAGAATGCCCGAAAATGTGATAAAATCCGTGACATTCTACCACAGTGTCTGTTAATTTCCTTTGGTTGTTGAGCCGTACTGCATTTCAAGTATATTTTTACGTGTTCTCAGAATTTAACATTAACCCTCGAAATTAACAAAAGCGGCTTAAAATGACTATCTGTCTGTCCGCCAATTCAAGTTTTAATTACAAAACTAACTTAATTTGTAATTACAAAAACTCGAATCAGTCAGGATTGCTGTTTAATTAGATTTCGGGCCCATACAGGAAGGAAGAAATTGTGAATAATGACTGCAAATTAATTTGTTCAAGAGAATGGAAATTTCATGCTATTTTTAGCGTTCCTTAAGCGGTTTTTCGGTTACTACTTTCAGAATTATTTATACCATTAACTTATTAGTGCAATAAAAAATTAAGTGTACGAATATTTTTACACTATATTGGAAGTTTCCCTAAGAATTCCTAAAGACGATTCCTCTCAAATCACCGATTAAATTATGGATCTTGCTTTTTTAGCCATCTTTCGCCGTGATCAAAAAACACTGTAGAGCCTGCGGGTCAACTATGAATACTTAATATCTGTGATCAGATTCTTGAACGATATTCACCAAATTTCAGATAGCCAATAGTAGATTTAAGTCGTAGCTCTGTAATTCTAGGATCCCTTTTAATTCAATTAGTAAAGAAAGAATCTACGTTCAACATCTGGGCTTTGAGGAAGTAAACGACTTCAAATTTAGAATAATGCCAGCGCCCAGTTAGCCAACAGCTAGCTTAGACAGACGATTATATTGACGTACTACTACTCCAAGGCACCAAGATTTGGCTTTGAGTTTGATCGCGAATTACATCTGTCCCGTGATAGGGCCCCAGCGCTTTTATTTATTTGCACCCACCGTATCATTGAGTGGCTATGTTATTCAAGGCCGGGCACTTTCGTTTTATTCTTACTTCATGTTTAGATTCTGTTGCTTAGCTATACTTTGCCGTATCTGACAAGAGATATTGCAGGATAAATTGTTTGTTTTCACTTCAGTTTATTTTGTCGGTATTTACGAATTCCTTAGAAGTGAGCATCTGACCCAACTCGGTTCGGCTTCATTGCCTTGGCGTTGCGAGGGACTGGGAACAGGATGAGATCCTCTTCTTACTGCAAACCTCTGGTGGACGGTCTGTACCTTGAACAATGGAGTAGGATATTCAGCAACATTTCGTGCTGTCAATAGTTTTTGCACTTGTTTCCCAAAAATAATTTCCCGATGCTCAGGACATGAGCTTCAGGAATGCTGCGACAGGATCTTTTGATAGAGCGTGATTTCTTGCCGTTTCTCCTCTGGCAGACTTTACTTCCGATTCTCCTCCACCACGCTTTGACCTTAACAGGTTCGCCGCGACGTCACCCATACATGAGTGATGAGTATGCTTTCGAGGAATCGTCACCCAAATATGGGTGACGCTTTTCTTTGCTCATGTTAATAGGATTTTCAAAAGGAATTATATAAGTTATACAACATAAAAGTACTAAAATAAATACATACTATATTTTTTATTCATTATATTTAGGATAAATTATTACATTATACTATGTGAAATGATGTTCGTAAAAACACATTTGAGCTGATTTTGAATACTTGCAACACTAGGTCATATTTATTATATTCTTCATCTCTTCTTCTATCCTTCCTATGAAAAATCTCGACGAATCGTAGTGAGATCTCAGGCATTCCTTCAACTGAAAACCTTATCGCTTTCCCCACTTGGGAAACACTTTATTCTTCATAATGAATCAAAGGCTTTATAGCATTCGGTTACAGGCCACGCATGGATCTTCTTAAGTTACATACAACCATGAGCTGTATGAAATTTTTGACAAACCTCCGGTTTTAAGACTGCGGAAGCTGCAATGGGCTGGCCACATGAATCGTATGGACGAACAACGCATCCTCAAAAAGGTATTCGTTGGGAGAACTGAAGGGAAGAGACCAGTGGGGAAACCAAGGAAACGCTAGTCTGACTCAGTCAACGAATACAGTTTACCGCTGCTCGAATTTCAAAATTGGAGGACGCGGTCAAAGGACCCAGACAGTTAGAAGCGCGATTTGCAGGAGGGGAAGGTAAGAGAGGGGCTGTAGTGCTACGAAGAAGGAGAAGAAACAATCGAACCGAACATTTTAGATAAAATTCTGACAAGGCTAAATTTCGGGTTTTGTTTTTGTTGAAATTTTGGGCCTAAGCTTAGATGTTCTCCTCCCTGTGCAGCTAATATCATGAACTCATGTTTATCTACACAGAGCAAGAAAGCCATAGATTCCAATTCTTCTATGGAAATGCACTGACATTCGTCGAAATGCAACAGAAAGTAGCAAGAACGTGGAGTAATGCGAAGTAATGCAGTGAAATGCACATTGTACACCTAAATGAAGAACTTACCGCCCCTTATCCCTTGACACGAGTGTCGGCAAATTTTTACCACAAACTCGAATTTTGTTAGATGACCAGCACCATTGAGTTTTGCCAACACCGGATCTTATAATATGGCCAATATTTTCCATAATCAAACTAAAAACATTCTATTCCTTAATGCCAAGGTCTTCATTGCAAGCCACTACCATTTGAAGATGGACGTTGTCACTTACTATGCCAAATATGAGCGCGATCTGTCAACCAGTTTGTTTACAGCAGCTGTTTAAGTCGGTACACCTCAGTAGTGCGTTGCGATTTTTGTGATTAATACCAATAATAATAATACCATCGATTGATTAACCCCGTATTCAACAGACTTGGTTCCGTGTGATTTTGATGAATAGTTAAATATTTTAAGTGTTATTTGCAATTTCCGAGTACTTTTTTGTCATAATGTAAATAAAACTCGCTGAAGGAGCTGAAGGCCATCCCAAAAAGTGCTTATGAAAAGTTTTTCGAGGACTGGAAAAATCGTTGGCGTAAGTGTAGTGCATCTAATGGGGATTACTTTGAAGGCGACAAAATAAATATTGATGAATAATTAAATATTTTGCGTTTTCTTTGCCAATTTCCGGGTACTTTTTTGTTACAATGTATGGTGGCAGTGGTGTTCAGAAAGCCATACATAAAATCATCCAGCACATTTGGCAACAAGAACATATGCCGAACGAGCCAACCGATTATATTCCCTAACCACTAAAAAGGTGGAAAGCTACAGTTCGAAAGTATAGAGGCAGTCACTACTTTGTACGGCGTACAAAATACTTTCAAAGATCTTAGAAAACAAAATCAGATCATACGCTAACAGTATTATTTGGGAGTATCAAGTTGGCTCTACAGGAGAAGTGCTTAGAGGGTAGTCCGGTAAATAAATGAGAATCAAACAAAGCTCATGACGCAGTCGAGGAAAAATATCTCAAATTTCCAAAATATCACACTTGACGAACGCAATATGGAAAAATAACCCTATAACATTAAAGGGCACGCGAGCGGAAGACCACTCTACCCGGCAAGAGCCCCTGTTAAGCGACAAAAAAAATGGAGGAGCACGCCCGATGGCTAGTCCATGTGAGCGGCGAAGCCTGCCATCGATGCGGGTCAAAAAATCAAAGTAGTGATAGTAAAGTTTTAAGAATATATATATTATGGATAAAGTTTAAAACAAGAAAAAAATTGCTTTATGATTGTGCACTGAGCGAAATGTTTAGATTTCTATATGAGATGCATATTATAACTATAATTTGTCCATGTATTTGCGTTTCCTATTTATCCTTTTTTGTTTCTGGTTTGTACAATTCTACAATAGCTAGTTAATTTACAAAAAAATGATCCATTAGTTTTGACATTTAATTAATTTTACTTTTTTTTCTATACCCTTTGATTCCGAATCTTGACGTATTTGATTTGAATTAACCATTTTTTGTCTATTTATTGGGTGTACAATTTAATAACCGCAAAATTTGATGCTTTATTGTGGAAAAATCTTACAATATATTTTATTCAAAGTATTGTCCATCGGAAGCTACAACATTTCCCCACCTTTCAGGCAATTCATGAATTTCATCCCAAAAAAATTGCGCCGGGTTGGCGACCAAAAACGAATCCATCCAATTTTGGATGCCTTGCTCTGAAGTGAAGCGTATTCCGGTGAGGGCGTTTTGCATCGAGCGAAATAAATGAAAGTCAGACGGAGCAAGGTCCGGACTATAAGGCGGGTGGGCCAAAACTTCCCATCCACTATTTTCCAAATAGTTTTTCACGGGTCTTGTAACATGCGGCCGAGCATTGTCATGATGAAAAATTATAGCCTCGTGTCTGGTCGCATATTGCGGGCGTTTTTCGATGATAGCACGCTTCAAATGTATTCATTATGTGCGGTACAGGTCACCTGTGATTGTCTGGACCGATTTCAACAACTCATAATATAACGGCCCCTTCTGACCCCACGAAATACACAGCATAACCTTGGCGCCATGGATATTTGGCTTCGCCGTTGATTTGGGTGGTTGGCCGGGCTTCACGTATGACTTTTTGCGCTTGGGATTGTCATAACGGATCCATTTTTCATCCCCAGTCACGATCCGATGCAAAAATGATTTCTTTTTATGGCGCTCGCGCAGCATTTCAGACATACAGAAGCGCCGTTCAACGTCTCTCGGCTTCAACTCATAGGGGACCCAATTACCTTGCTTCTGAATGTATCCGGCGGCTTTCAAACGTTTCGAAATGGCTTGCTGAGTCACTCCCAACGATATGGCAAGTTCGTCTTCGTTTGACCCGAATCCTCATCGAGCAGCGTCTCCAATTCTTCGTCTTCAAACTTTTTTGGCTGTCCTGGGCGTTCTTTGTCTTTGATGTCAAAATCGCCACTTTTGAAGCGTTGAAACCATTCAAAACACTGTGTTTTCGCTAAAATATGTCGCCATAAACTTCTACAAGCAAACGATGACTTTCCGCAGCAGTTTTCTTTGCAAAAAAAATGACCCAACAGAACCTCCCGCAAATGCTGTCTTTTACTCCAATTTTCGAAATTATTCAAGGTGAAAAATAATAATGATGCACACAAGATAAAATTGTTTTGTTGACTGATTTTGATAGCTGTCAAATGTACCTTCAAAATTACATCTATATAAAGCTCGAGCTTTCACGATATTTGTTAGTACGGACATCTAGCGCCAAATTCCGGTTATTAAGTTGTACACCCAATAAAAGAAATGTATATTGTTCTGCTTAAAATTTGTATATACAATTCAGGCTACTCTCACTTTATATCTTTCGGTTTATATATTACAGTTTTGTTTTGTATAAGAAATCTTTGCTATTGAGCTTTAATAAGTTTGTTTGTTTGTTCTTTGTTTTGTGATAAAGCATTCATGCACATATCGAATCGAAACATTCACGTGTATTAGTGGGTTGTGTCGTATTTTTCTTTTTTGAACATTTTTTTTTCAATGATATTTACACAACAAAGAAACATTTGAGCTAATTGTAATCTACCTCAATGATACGACAATGAGTTTTTATATTTTATTTTTGCGTACGTGTCACTGTGATTGATAGATCTTTTATTTTATTGTATTTATCTAAATTGAAATGGATGCTGACTATTTGAGTTATATTGACATTTTAGTTTACTTTAATGATATTTTATATTGTTTCAAAAATACTAAAGTACTTGAAATAGGGAGGTTACTTGAACGCTTGCACTTACACTCTAATCTTTAAACTTTGACCTTCTCAAATTACATTCTTTCCTATTTTCCACTTCGTTTCTGAGCTTTTTCGTTCATACAAATGCTTTCGTTCATCTATATTTTTATTGATATGCTTAAAAGTGTTGTGATTATTAAGATCTTTAGTGACGATTGTGAAACGTATTTAGAATTTGAATGATGACGCATGTATTTAAGAAATATTTAATTATAAAAATGGATGGAACCGGGAAATATTTGGATACAAAAATAATTGTATTGAATTTCAATTCAACATCTGAACCAATTTTAGTTTCGAGAATAGCAAACTGACTGTTTATATAATTTCGGTCCCGAATAGTCCGTTATGGAACTTGGTGTCGATGATATATCACTAGATCCATCGTCGAAACCGCGTCGATTCGAAATTAAGCCAGGCAATAATGCATAATAAACGGTAAATTCCAGATGTATCCATCGATAATATAAGTAGAGAACAAACTCACAAACTTTCCTTGCTGTGTCAAACAAATTCTGCAAATATTATCCAAATCCGGTTCCAAATCATAGCCTGTATCCATGGGACTCAAGTTCAATACATATCCAATCTGACGTTTTAAAGTTTAAATTGAGAGTCTTAATTGGGATCTGGTAGAAAAGTATATAAAAGTATATAAAACAAGTTGAGTAACCAGGAGAGTGCTCCTACCAGAAGGTCTTTGTAACCATCCTAGGATTAGAAACAAGTTTCCTGTTAGCGTGAATCGATAACTTGAATTATTCATCCAATACTTGGATATGAAATCGTTCAAATTTATGCAAAAGATGCACAGTTTATTTCATAAGCACAGTGCAGCCGCCATTTTGATCTAGCTTAAATGATTTTTCTGAATGCTCGGCCAATTGAATATATTCATGTTAAACACTATTCCTTAAGTTTTCGTGAAAATTGAAAGAAAATAAAAGTGTCTAGGTCAATTTTAAATATGTATCAACCATAAACACGCATTATTGTTGTTGTAATTCCATACAACTAAAATAGCTTTAACTCACTTGATTATGCTTCGATCTCAATTAAATTTTGTGAGCGTACATATCTTATACCAGTCTATATAATTGCAAACCTTTTCACAAAGTTTGAGCATTCTAGCTGCTATGGTTTCCGAGGAAATTAGGTGTGACGCACGGACAGACAGACATACGGACAGACAGACAGGTCGCGAAACTAGTACGTCTTTGCAAACAATTTTTTTACAAAGACCTAAAAACTGAAGAAAACCTATCAATTCGAAACACTCACATTTAATGTCCATTTGGGATTAGCTTGACGCATAGGGATATGTAGCATAATAACAGGTTGGTTTCCGCGACTGCGTCATGACCTTTGTCGTATTTTCATTGATTTGTAGCCCTACTAGTTTTGCTTCGCTATCAAGTTTCAGGAAGAGTTCTTTGGCAGTTGTTAATGACTGTGTCTAAATGTTGATGTCTCTGCATAAGTTACTACTTGGCTCGACTTGTATAGTAATGTACCTCGTGTTTTGACAGACAGCTTCCTTATGACGTACTCCAGAGACAAATTGAATAGCAATGGGGCCAGCTCACATCCCTGTTTCAGTCCAATATTTGTGTTAAAGGCATCGGTGAGTTGGTTATTTATGCGGACTTGGGAAGTCATTGACACCATTGTAATTTTGGTAAGACGGACTAATTTGGCTTGGATGCCAAAGCAAAGCATTATTTGGTACAGTACGATACAATCAATACTGTCGTATGCTTGCTTAAAGTCAACGAAAAGTTGGTGAACGTCTATGTTGAACTCCCAGCATTTCTCAAGTGCCAGCTTGACGGTGAACAATTGGTCTATTGTCGATCTGCCTGGTCTAAAACCACCTTGATACTCCCCAATAATACTGTTGGCATATGATCCAATTTTTTTTTCTAAGATCTTTGAAAATATTTTGTACGCCGTACAAAGCAGTGATATGCTTCTATGGTTTTCGCACTTTATAGCTTTATGAACACTGCCGCCACCATATTTGATGAGCTCCACTGGAAGCTCTTCGATGCCCGGCGGAAGTAATAGCCATTTGAAAATGCTCCGACTACAACAAAAACAATGTACGGTGTTTCAACTATTCTGGCCTTCGTTTGAACCAGACATTACACTTTTGATCTTAGCTTTTCATTTCCAAGTAAAGTGGATAATAAAAACATCTTTAAAGATTTTATTCAGTCAATGGATGTAAGGGATATTGCAAAGAAATGGCGGCAGGTTAAATTTACTCCATTTCTGTATTATGCTTATATTTGTTGTGGATATCGTTAAAGCTTTCTTGAATTAATTCATTATTTGTATCTGCATGTCGAATGTTGAGTATAAAACCTTTCTGACATGAGCGTAGTTCTATCTGCCCAACTTGTTTCTTATTTTTTTGCTGCTGTTGAAGTAGTTGTCGATTTAGTAAAGTTAATTTATACGGCATTTATGTTAATATCATTCAGCTCATATTGACGCGTTTTCGTGGTGGTCTTGTTGGTCGGATTTGTTGGATGGCGAGTTAAAAATCTAAAAATATTCTTTTGGGCTTTGATGGTGGAACAAACTTCATCCAGAGTAGCCAATGGAAGCTCTCCGGAAATATCAATAAGCTCCGGTGTTCTGGGGCTGTGTGGAGGGTTAAAGAGGTCCTTGAAGTATGATGCCCATCTCTCCTTAATCCTGTTTTCATCAGCGATGATATTGCCGATGGCATCACGGCAGAGTGTGGACTTGGGCTGATAACCATGTTTCAGGCTTTTCACTACTTTGTATGGTTTTCTTGTGTTGTTGCTCGCTGACTTAAATCGATATTTCTCAATTGGTTGTCTTTTTTCTTTTCTTAATTCTAATTATCCTATTCGCTACTCTTATCCGATTTACTACTTCAATTATATTTTGAATTAATGAGCAGTTTATATCAAAGCCTTCAACGAATGCACACCACCAATCGGTGGAAATGTCTACACGTTGAAAACAAATTTTAATGACGAGATATTGCGAATATATTTGGGTCATATTTGCATTTTCCTACACTATAAAACCAATCCATTTTTATTTGTTTTGCCCTTTGGAAGCATTAATTATTACTCTTTCTCAAGCTTTATTAATCAATGTTTGACTTAGAGCGTCCGCAAAAACACAATGATATTCTGATGATTTTTACGAGGCTGTTCACCAATAATTGAAGAAGCAAATAATTAGCACGAATGTGATTTCGCTGGGTTTATTCAATTTAGAACCCATTCGATTGGGCTTGGTTTAAAGAATCGTATTTGTTCTAAGCGTTAATGAACAGTTCGGAAGATACTAAGGAACAAGAATCAGCAATTATCCACACAAATTGGCTCCTGCAATATTAGAGTGCTCACCCCGTAAGCCGAAGGTCCCGGGTTCAAATCTTGAAATTTACAACAAAATTTGTTAGTGACTCTCCTTCAGTTCTGCTACTTTTTTAAACGTCAGAATGTATCGCGGCTGGGTGGACGGACACCCGACCAAGAGTGATAGTGAGGACCGTATCACTTTCTCGAGTGCCGATTTGTTCAAGATGATAAACGAAGTGCTAAAAGAGGTTGTAGTGCTAAAAACAAACAATCGAACAAACGTTCTGACATCTGCTGGCTATTCCGAGTAGTCATGTTGTCAGATAATAAAGGAAAATTGCCGTATTTCTTGCATTATCTCGAAAACGATGGACTTTTCGCACAAACGCCCAGAACAAACACTGCTGTTTACTGCAACCCCGATCGAGGGACATGAATATCATGCGAAACCAGGGAAATGAAGTTTGTGCCCTGAGAAAAGTTAAATAATTTAACCGCAACAAATAGTTTTCTGTTCCGAAACGCCACTACCGACTACGAATTATCTTAGGACTGGTAGTAATGAAATCGTTACTAGAAAGAGATATGAAAAGTATTCATTTGTTGCAAACGGCATGCAAGAAAACAAATTGCTGATACCTTTTTTTTAAGTGCTATAAGTGTGGACACTGTACACAACAGACACTGTAACCCACACCACACCTCCGAAAAACGGAAATAGCTGAAATTCCTTCAAATTTATGCATTCTCAACAATTCGAACACTTCAATACTTACCGATTCATCTGAATAAATAGACGACGAATCATAATCCGAGAAGCTGTAATCCATAGTACTCCAGGGCTGCAATATTTAAATTATGTGCGGCGGGTGATTCGTCCAGGGAAACGGGAGAACTTCACTTAAGCAACAATTCTCATTCCCTGCCGATATCTCCAGTGTCTCATACAAATGTATCCAAAATAAACAAAACTAGCACTAAATATATTCACTTCCGAATTTGGATTAAATTTATCAACCGGCGACAATAGAATGCCCGTCCGGTAACTTTTTTAATTCCAATAACAAAATTCAACCAACTCAAAAGAAATAACCTATTTCATACAGTACAAAGAATCACACACTGCAACGGAGTTCACCACTCATTACTCCAACAACAAAATCACTTTTTCCATATCGATCGGTAATTCCAACAAAAATCACTTTTTCAACTATTCAGACATTTTCCTTGATCAACACACGTTAGAATTCTGATTAGAATAATTTTGAAAATTTCTTTTATCTCCTCAGATTATTGCAATTCTTTTCCGACACCAACCACCCCCGAAAAACGTTCGCAACTACACCAATTGGCAATGTTCCTGGAACTGAACGCGACAGCTTACGCCAGCAACATCGTACGTCAAATTTATGTGTTCCATTTCCATTGCAGTTCACTCACCTAGCAATTCTCTCAATATTCTTTAATGGCGCTCAGTGAAAATGAGACAAACCTGGTTTCGCCTTCGTGCTAAAGCGGGAAAAAGTACAAGCCGTATTTCGCTTTACACTCCATATTAACGTTCCGGTTGCATGGAAACGACATTGTTTAGAATCGAACCCTATTCTAGCAACATGCTGCAAGACGGCAGCGACAGCAGTACTAGCAATCGATATACGATAAACGCGTTAGCGACACGATGAGTCATAGAATATGTATCGGCCGGTCGGCGGAACAGCAGATACACATGCAGCAAAGCAAAATATGGGCTCCTGCGAAAGAGATAGAGCACCGAAGCAATTTGTGGCTATTATTCTCAAGTGCGAGGAAGATAGCGAAGAAAGTGTAAACAACAAATCATGTGTTCAAGTTTGTGTTGCTGTTCCTGTGCCGGCACATGAACGTGACAGCAACAACTTTTAAGACAAAATGTGGAAAAGCGTCGTCTTGTGGTGTCACCGAAATAGGAAAGAAGAGGAAATAGTAGAGTCGAATTCGAATGCGTTTCATGCACAAACAACAGTTCAGGTTTTAGCACGAAGCATGTTTTCGCGGGAGGAAGAATTTTGTGTCTGTACGTTTGGGTTGGTTGAAGGTGAACAGAGATGGACTCAGGACCGCACTAGGAATTCTCTGGATAAATTGTTGCATAATTCTGAGGATGTTTTTTGCAGCTGGATAGAACATTGCAATGCAATTAATAACACGAAAACATTCATTTAACCCGAGAACACTAAGCTTGATTGCAGGTCTGTTATTACTAAGCATGAGTCGAATCGACTCACCTAATCCAGAAGAAGAATTAAAAAGTAAATGAAAGACATTTTTAAGCAATATTCAACGTGTATTTGAAAAACGAAAAAATCAACTTCATTTCAAGTTTAAAAATAAAGTAAAAAAATCATCAGCGTCGCTATCAAAGGATTCCTTGCTTACAAACTAAAAGTGATGTTGTTTTGTACCTTTGGTTTTAAAAATTTATACATAAACAATACCGTATTCTGATTTTCAATCAATAAGTGTTGTCTAGAAATTGAAAATATATTTTTTGGCAAAAAAATCACAAATGAATTCAGTTACTTTTTTTTCAAAAAACAATAAATAGCTGAACAAATTAATCGGGTTCGATCTCTTCTCATCAACTCTCAATTTTGTCTGTTACTAATTAGAACATGAATAACATATTTTTTTCATATGCTCCCCACAAATGTATGCCTTGCATATGTTACATTGTGACGTTGTATACCTTCTTTTTGAATAATCACAAAATCGACAATATTTTCTTTTTTTGGAAGATTCATTTGAAGTTTCCTGTACAGTATTTTCTGGAGTTTGTTGCATTAAATCTTCCAGGCTTGATTGGAGTGCTGGCATACTCAATCTATGCAAATGCCAAGGTCGGGTCAGGTCGTTTTCTAGTGCCAACATGAACTGTAGTCTTGAAATTGGTTTATTATTTCCTTTTAATGTGTTATGTGAATAAATTACATATGAATTAATCCATGCTATATTCAACATATTGTAAAAGTAGCATAACGGCCACCTCTTGGTTTTCCGCCCAGTATTCATGCTGTGGCACATGTGGTCAAAGGTGTCTACTGCTCCTTTTGATTTTTTATAATCACTAATCATCATTGGGAGGGTATTGCAGCCGTCAACTAATCCTTCTAAATGCTCAGAAGAAACTAGTAGTAGTTTTGTTATTTTTTGCTTTATATGAAAGCGCTGAAAAATCCTCATGGTACAAAAATCACTTGCCTTTCTTGAAAATTGACGTCCTTGAATTTATCGGGAAATTTCCTTTTGTTTTTTTTTTATGGTTGTTAATATGGTTAGGCCTTCTTCTTTTAAAAAGGACAGACAGAGAGGAACACTTGTGAACCAATTATCCATGGTTATGTTTCTATTTGATCTTGCTATAGTTTTAGAAAGTTGTTTTACAAAATATGTTCCGACAGGTGTCCCTCTAGGTGCAGTCCTTTTACCAAGATACGGAATCGCATCAATCATATACTTTGTAGAGTTATCACACATCAATACTCGTATGATCTTAATTCCATATTTATCCGGTTTTGAAGGAATATATGATACATTTAAAAGGGCATTTCCCGCGGAACCCTACCAATTGCTCATCGATTGTAACATATGCTCCTGGCTTGTAATTTTCACGACAATTTTTCAAGAGCCTTTCCCACAATTCGGTTATCGGAGCCAACTTCGTGTTTTTTTTTTTAATTTCCTCTCTTGAACTCTTTTCATCAAACCGGAGGCAGTTTATAAGAAAACAAAACCTATCTTTTGATAGATTAGATAGATAACGATTGCCCGAGTACTCTGGGTCGGACTGAATTTCAGTCGTTAAGTGGTTGCTTTTTTGAGCTGCACTCAAGATGAGGACACCTAACAAAGCATTAAGTTCTTCCATTGAAGTATTTGACACAGTCGAATTTTGAGCATATTATATTTTTTCTTTGTGTCTCTATCTCGTTGTTAGTGTATTACAATACCATTGCCATAATAGGCTTTGTGATGAAAGCACTAAAGCATTCGAGATGAGTAGTGCAATTTCTAACATTTCCAATAGGTCCAGGTTGAAAATGAATAACATTTCGCCTCGGTATCGTGCTCCCAGCTGTAACCAACGTGGATGTTTTCCACTCAAAACTATTTTTACCTTTGTCTGAATTCCCAGCGAATATTATTGTGCTTGAAGGTGATTCAGGCAAGGTGACTGGACCAGTTAAAGTTACAGAGGATGTGATTGATGCATGTGCAACTAGGCGACGATCATTGCTGTGCGCGTGCTGTTTTCTTAATTTCATAAGTTCACTTATACCAACCTCTGAGTTTTGAATATCTTGTTCTATATCCCGATAAATCTCTTCCAAATCTTGATGTTCGTAATCCGGCTCTATATTGCTGTCATCAGAGTCAAAATCCTCCTACTCCAAATTGTCCTCTGCATCACTTATTTCTTAATTGTCATTTTCAAGTAATAACAGTATTTCCCCATCATTCAACCCTTTGGACATATTTACTAAAACAAAAATCAAATACAAAAGAATCTTAGAAAATATTCATATTGCTCAAAAAAAAAATTTCTACTACAAATGATGAGCAAGATCGACTCACACTACATACTTACCGTTAAGGATCACACGAAACGGGGGGATAACAGAGACGCAATCAACATCAGATTCAAGCACGTACTAAATAGTGGAAGCTTAGGTGGGTGGTCAGACCGGTACTGCTTTATGTGGGCTGTGCATGCTCACGTATGTGTATCTGTGGGTTGATTCGACTCGTGGTTAGTGTTTTAAATCAAGTTCCATATTTTACTTATTGAATTTATATCAATGAATGGCCTTTATATCTGAAAGTTATTTTGGGCTGCTACGATGGCTGCATTTATCCGAGTTGATTCTGGAGATCAACATTTAATCAATTATTCAGACTGTTGGTCTCACAGTATAAATACATAGTTCATACATGGGGATAGAGAAATTCGTTTTGACATAGATCCTGCAAAAACTCATGCGATAAATTCGCAAAAACTTCGTTCATACCCCTGTAGTAATCGAGCAGTGAGTACCTACAAACTGCTGGAGAAAATACGGAAGATGTGGGAAATGAAATGAATCGCAGAGCTGCTTCTGAACGCCATGAATTCAGAGACAACATTAATAAGATGCGTTTTATCTACACATTGCGGCTGCTAAGTATGCAATACAAAAATTGAAAGTGATGTGCGAGGCGGCGCTGTGCGTCAATTTGTCCATAGAAACTGCCGCGGAGACTTTCATATTAGCCGATGTTCATAGCACAGATCAGTTGAAGGCACAAATTATTGATTTTTAGCTCGCCATCCAACAAATCCCACCAACAAGACCACCACGAAAACGCGTCAATATGAGCTGAATGATATTAACATAAATGCCGTACAAATTTACTTTACTAAATCGACAACTACTTCAACAGCAGCAAAAAAAAAAGAGACAAGTTTGGCGGATAGAAGTACGCTCATGTCAGAAGGGTTCTATACTCAACCTACGATATGCAGGCACCAATAATAAATTAATTCAAGAAGACTAACGATATCTTAAACAAATACATACCACAGAACTGGAGTAAATTTAACCTTACAATCATTGACTGAATGAAATCTTAAAGATGTTTTTATTATTCACTTTATCTGGAAATGAGAAGATCCAATCGAAAGTGTAGTGTCTGGTTCAAACGAAGGCCCGAATAGTTGAAACACCGTACATTGTTTTCGTTGTACTCAGAGAATTTTCAAATGGCTATTACTTCCGCCGGGCATAGATGAGATTCCAGTGGACCTAATTAAATGTGGTGGCAGCAGTGTTCATAAAATTATAAAGTCCGAAAACTATAAAAAACTAGATGCCAACAGTATTATTGGGAAGTATCAAGGTGGTTTTAGACCAGGTAGATCGACATTAGACCAATTGTTAACTGTCAAGCAGGTACTTGAGAAATGCTAGGAGTTCAACATAGACGTACACAAAATTTTCGTTGACTTTAAGCACAGTATTGATTGTATCGTACTGTACCAAATTATGCTTGGCTTTGGCATCCCAGCAAAATTAGTCCGTCTTACTAAAATTACAATGACGTCAACGACCTCCCAAGTCCGCATCAAAAACCAACTTACCGATGTCTTTAACACAAATATTGGACTGAAACAGGGATGTGGGCTGGCCCCATTGCTATTCAATTTGGCTATGGAGTACGTCATAAGGAAGCTACCTGTCAAAACACGAGGTACATTACTATACAAGTCGAGCCAAGTAGTCGCCTATGTAGAGACATCAACATTTACTGCCAAAGAACTCTTCCTGAAACTTGATAGCGAAGCAAAACTAGTAGGGCTACAAATCAATGAAAATAAGACAAAGCTCATGACGCAGTCGAGGAAACCAACCTGTTATTATGCCACATAAACCTATGCGTCATGCTAATCACAAATGGACATTAAATGTGAGTGTTTCGAATTGATAGGTTTTCCTCAGTTTTTAGGTCTTTGTAAAAAAATTTTTTACAAAGACTTACTAGTTTCGCGACCTGTATGTGCGTCTGTCCGTATGTCTGTCCGTCCGTCTGTCCGTGCGTCACACCTAATTTCCTCAGAAACTAAAGAAGCTAGAATTCTCAAACTTTGTGAAAAGGTCAGAAGTGATGGTCTCTCAAGATCTAAGGTCGTACTAAAAATTTAAAATTTTTTTAAGGGGAGTCCCCCCTAATAACGAATTAGCCCTTTATCAAAGGTAGTCGAATGGGGTATCAAATGAGAGGTCTTGATTAGAACTTTTAGAGTTCAAAATAAAAAAATCATTTTATGAATTAGGGGGTCCAGAGGAAGGCAAAATATACCAAAAATTTATGTAGCTACTTTTGTTATTTGAAAAAAGATGGAAAAAAAAGAATTTCGTGTGCTGATAAAATATTGGTTTTTAAAGGGAAAAAATACAGTTGAAGCAAAATCTTGGCTTGATGAAGAGTTTCCTTGGTCTACACTAGGAAAATGAACCATCATTGATTGGTATGCTAAGTCTAAATGTGGTGAAATTAGCACCGAAGACGGCGAACGCAGTGGACGCCCAAAAGAGGCTGTCACCGACGAAAACATCAAAAAAGTTCACAAAATAATTTTGAATGACAGTAAAGTGAAGTTGGTCAAGATAGCAGACATTGTGAAGATATCATCTAAACGTGTACACCATATCATTCACGAATATTTGTACATGAGAAAGCTGTGTGCAAAATGGGTGCCGCGCGAGCTCACAATCGATCAAAAGCAACAACGTGTTAATGATTCTGAGCAGTGTTTAAGCACAATAAACCTGAATTTTTGCGTCGATATGTGACAATGGATGAAACATGGCTCCATCATTTCACTCCGGAGTACAATCGACAGTCAGCTGAGTGGACTGCACACGATGAACCGAATCCAACGCGAGGAAAAACACAACAGTCAGCTGGCAAGGTTATGGCATCAGTATTCTGGGATGCGCAAGGTATAATATTCATTGATTACCTCCAAAAGGGCCAGACCATCAACAGCGGTTATTATATAGCGTTATTGGATCGTTTAAAGGATGAAATCATTAAAAAAAACTGCACCGTTTGACCGGGGACTTTTCAATTGGCCTGTTATATCATCGAAAACCAAGTTCCATGAGGGAATATTTGGGACCGAAACTATATAAACAGTCAGTTTGCTATTCTCGAAACTAAAATTGGTTCAGATGTTGAATTGAAATTCAATACAATTATTTTTGTATCTATATATTTCTCGGTTCCACCCATTTTTATAATTAGATATTTCTTAAATACATGCGTCATCATTCAAATTGTTGGCATATGCAACAGTATTATTGGGCAGTATCAAGGTGGTCTTAGACCAGGTAGATCGACAATAGACCAACTGTTCACTGTCAAGCAGGTACTTGAGAAATGCTGGGAGTTCAACATAGACGTACACAAAATTTTCGTTGACTTGAAGCAAGCGTACGACAGTATTGATTGTATCGTACTGTACCAAATAATGCTTTGCTTTGGCATCCCAGCCAAATTAGTGCGTCTAACTAAAATTACAATGACGTCAACGACCTCCCAAGTCCGCATCAATAACCAACACACCGATGCCTTTAACACAAATATTGGACTGAAACAGGGTTGTGGGCTGGCCCCATTGCTATTCAATTTGGCTCTGGAGTACGTCATAATGAAGCTACCTGTCAAAACACGAGGTACATTACTATACAAGTCGAGCAAAGTAGTAGCCTATGCGGACGACATCAACATTCAGTCACGGTCATTAACAACTGCCAAAGAACTCTTCCTGAAACAAAACAAACAAATGAATAAAAACAAGCTGGGTAAACAGACCTACGCTCATGTCAGAAGGGTTTTGTATTCAATTAACAAAATGCAGTCACCAGATCGAGTCAAATCAAGAAACATGTCAAAGAAGATTTTATTGAGAAAATATGAAATACAAAGATCATACTATTATTAACAAAGTTGAACGAATTTCGACTTCTGAGGTTTTTGGTATTGTTATACTCATAAATATCTCCCCTGATAATTATTTCAGATGTCCATCCGCGAGGGAGGAAACACATTTTTCATGTATTTCCCCCCTGTGCCCCACTGAAGCAAAAACTGACAGTTTAAGAACTGTTTTGAAAGGCTCCCATGAAAACTTTCATTTCATACTCATATCGGCTACGTTTGATGAATTTTTTTTCAGGGGCCACTCTCCTGTACTGTTATCATCGATTAATGGCCAATTCTTTCGAATCCTAGAATGGTTACAAAACCCTTTTGCTAGGAGCTTATGAGCATTAATTGTAGGTACTTGTCTTCAGTCGTTCATTAAATTGAATCAAGTGTTCAAAGCATGCACCTTAAACGTTGAAGTTGGGAAAAAATAACTCAAAATTATTCAATCATCGCATTTAAAACAGCCACTCTTTTGTTTTACGTTTACTGATACCACTAGCTGAACCGATTCTCAAAGATCTACATAACACCTATCATTCCTGAAATTTTCATGCAAATCCTAGCAAAACTGTAGTGTCTGAGTCGGTAAAAAGCGCATGTTGTTCCATAGCCATATGTTGCCATAGTAATACATGCAGCGCATATTGTTCCATAGTAATACAGGAAAATTCAAACCGCTATAACTTCGCTAAATATGATTCAATCTTTATGAAACTTTCAGGATACATCAATCTTATAAATTGACATCCACGTACTGAATTTCATAGAATTTAAGGTTACCGTTAAGATTTTATTCAAGAAAACACAAAATCGATAAATCATACTATTACTAACAAAGTTGAGTGAATTGCGACTTCTCATGTATTTGTTGTTGTTGTACTCACCAAGGCCTACATTCCAGATTTTTTTTCAGATTTTTTGGACCACAGGTGTCCAATTGCGAGGGGAGGGGACACAAATTTTTCGTGTATTTCCCCTCCCTGTGCGCCCCTCGAAGCAAACTTTGCGAATCTAAGACCGGTTTTGAAAAGTTCTTATCAAGACCTTTCATTTGATATCCATATCGGCTACTTTCAATGAAATTTTTTGTCGGGGGGTCACTCCCCTGTATGGGGAGACCCCCCTTAAATACCTTTTAAATTTATTTTGTAGTTGAACTTTGAGGAGAACACCACTTTACACCTACATAAAAAATTTGATGTTTCTAGCTTAAGTAGTTTCCGAGAAAAACTGTTGTGACACACGGACGGACGGACGGACAAACAGACAGACGAACAGACAGGACGCGATTTTAGTAGGGTTTTGTAAAATTATTTTACAAAACCCTAATAAGACAAAGCTCATGATGCAGTCGAGGAAACCAACCTGTTATTGTGCCACATATGTATCCCTAAGCGTCAAGCTAATCACAAATGAACATTAAATGTGAGTGTTTCGTGTTGATAGGTTTTCTTCAGGTTATAGGTCTTTGTAAATGACAAAGACGTACTATTTTTGTGACCTGTCTGTCCACCTGTCCGTCCGTATGTCTGTCTGTCCGTGCGTCACACCTAATTTCCTCAGAAACTATAGAAGCTAGAATACTCAAACTTTGTGAAAAGGTCCGAAGTGATGGTTTCTCAAAAGTTAAGGTCTTACGAAAAATTTAAAAAACTTTTAAGTGGGGTCCCCCTAATAACGAATTAGCCCTTAAAAATTTTTTTTATCAAAGTTAGTCGAATGGGGTATCAAATTAAAGGTCTTGATTAGAACTTTTAGAATTCGAAAAAAAATTATTTTATGAATTACATTGTTCTAGGAAATTTTTTGCAAAAAACATTTTTAATTTTTTAATGAGTTAATTCAATGTAAATAATTTAGATCTTACAAACGTAGCTTAAAGCAACTCGGTACGTTTAGTTTCCGAGATTGTTAATAATTTTTGCCATAAACTTTTCGCAAAATGTAATGAGTTGATTCAATAGCCATAGGTTCATTTTGACTTCTCGCTAAAAAATTTTTCCAAATACTTGTAACGTTTCTGAGGTGCATGGATGTAGAGTTTACCGAAATTTGCAGTTTTAGGGGAGGCTGGCGCCTTAAATACCAGCTGAAACATCGACATATATTTTTCACTATTTTGCAAATTCAATTTTTTCGATATTACGCAAAGATACGATGCGCCACTATAGCATTTCGTGAGCAAAATGTTTTCAATAAAAATAAATCGAAAGATACGAGTAACTATGTTTACTTTTTGATTCATAAGTTGTAAGCTACAAAGCACCTTATTGTTTTTGATACAGTGCTAAAACAATTTAAAAGATACCCAAATGCTGAATTTCAAACATTCTGAAGAGTAAAAAACATGAAAAGTAAACATAAACTCAAATAGATACAATCTATCCTATCCATCTATTAGATGAAAGAGAATGGGAAGATTAATACTTTGTAAAGAACTAGACTGCGATGGTATATTTCAGGAATCGGACCGAAGTCATGGCTCTGCAGTTAATTTGAAAGTGAAATTTAATGAAGGGTGCCTTTGGGTCATTTTGAAGATGATGATGTTGCTGTTGATAGGAACGTGTACTGTGACAGCTTTGTTAAGGTATAATTAGTTTTAAATTGGATTTTATGCTCATTGAACGGATGCTGCAGATAAAGTAGCTTAGAAAAAAATACTAGTATCAGATGGTTGGATACGGGTCAATAGAGGTGTGTCCGGTATGTAAGGATTTTAGCACTGTCTAATGATAGATCAATCGTGTATCTAATATTAGATGTTAATTAACATTGATGATAGTTGGTAACCATTTTAAATGTTCATATAATAAGTATTATATTATGTCATATGCAAACTTCCAACTCTGCTTTGAACAGCAATTTAAAACATACGCCATAACCGCAAAGGGTACACTTTGTATCAGATAATACTATATAATTTGCACAGCATTCATTTCTTTATTTTTCACGCTTCTGATAAAAACTCTTACGCCATAGTTATCGAAACATGTAAGAACATCTCCAAAGAAAAAGTTCTTCACTCAGAAACATGCACAAGACGCCAGAAAAAAGGACGCTAAGATGAAACAGGTGTACCATTCCCGCGTGTGTACACAATTGTCGACGCACAGGTGTAATATGCATCGGTCTCAATACCGACCTTTTTAAGTATCGAAGGTGATGCATGAGTGAAGGAAGTACCACAAAACATCTGCTCATAAAAAAGTTCTAAAATTTGAAATGTTTGCATAAAGATATATGTTCAACGATATCATACACAAACTTATAAGGTTTCAGCTTTTTTCATCTTTTGAATCATTTCGGCTTTGATGGCGTGGCGAAAGTATCGGTCACGTTTAAGAAAAGTATTCTGTGCATGATAGTATTAAAAAATGTGTCAGGTTATATATAAGCTGAAAGAAGACTGCAAAATTATTTCCTGTATCAGAGTTCTGGGCTTATGTGAACTATTTAACCATCAGCCTAATTTAGAAAAATTGTTCTAAAACAAAAACATTCCATTTGTTCCCACAAGTCCACTAAAAGGAAACACAATTTACCCCCTACTTAACACTTAAATGTGTTTATCATGAATTCACATTTATTTAGAACTCACACTGAATGTGTGTGTCGCGCAGATAAATCTATCTTTAAATCTATCATTTATTTTTCGTGAGGTTTGTTGGCGCCTACTAACGATCGAGTGCCCGGATTAAACCCGCAAAATAGACAAAACACCATACCGATCAAGTGCATTTTGCTTACCGAAATTAACATTTCAACTTTTAGCATTTAGGCATTTAACAAGCTTACACTATTTTTTAAGATTTTAGAAACGACCCAATTAAATTGGCAGTATCTTGTATTTGAAACGAGAAATCTATTTCTAGACAGGAAAAGATTGTTTGCAATCTTAGCAGATGTGTTGCCGGTTATGGATGTTAAGCTGGAATGCAGTTAATGCAAGTCGAAAGTCGATGAATTTAACAATCGAACTACTTTTTAATGATCTGTTCTTCTTAACATCCTAATCTTTAGAATCAAAACGTCTCAAAAAAATGATCGTGTTCCTTTGGAATGGACATTTATTATCTAAAAATCTTATCAATATCTTTCTTTAAAAGCAATCGTCACAAAAAATCGCACACGGCATGCCGGGTTGTCTTTGATTGGATAAAATTTAATGAATGAAACCTCCAACACACTTCACATGATTATTTATCTTATTAGCTCCTTCGCAAACCACCACAATAGAGAAGCAATGCAAAATGTGGAGGCCATCTACGTTTATGGTATTTTTCAATTGGCAAATTACAAAATATGTAGGAGTTGTATCTACTTTTGATTTCATACGTTTGCCGGTAGGTTGCTTTAGGAAATGATGTAGATCTAAAAGTAAAACTGTTTCTTGGTCCATTCCATGCAACACCATATTCATATAAATGGTAATAATGAGTGTGTCTTATATTCTTTGAAAACAGAGTCGGAATATATTTACCTTCTTTGCGTCAACAAATTTATAAGCCTGATTTTGATTGCATAACATCAAGGCAATACATATAAGAAATTTGATTCTTTATAGTTGGAAAAGTTGTACATACCTGAAAATGGAAAGACAAGATTAAAATCAGTAGTAAATTGAAGTTTAATTAGTTATAGTTGTTATAATAAAAAATATACAATTCGAACGCATATGCTTTGGTCAAGGACTTAATCACAACAAGTTGAAGTAGGAGGCGAGTATGTAATTTTCGAGAAAACTTGTATAATGGACAAACAGACAAGCGTCGAGTAAAAGTAACAATAAGATCTAAAAGCTCCGACACATACTGTTTAGTCTGAGTTACTGAACAAAAGGAAGGAACAGTGCTGAATAAGTGATCTTTCAACCCCGACGTCCCTGGCAGCAGTGAGTCCCTTTTATCTTTTAGTACTGCCCGAATATAATGTGCCACATCTTTCCATTTGTCAACTAAGCATTACAGCAACTACACTATCCGGGGTGAGCACTCCTGTTTCCTTGTAGTGATGCCGTCTCAGCCAGTTCCATTTTTTGCATACAAAAAGTGTAAGGTAGTTCTCTCCTGGACCACATTTATCCCCGACCATCAATGTGGTCCAGGAGAGGAAGGTGATGTCTGCCTCACATTTTTTGTATGCAAAAACCGGAACTGGCTGAGACGGGACCCCTACAAGGAAACAAGAGGTTCAGATAGAAGTCAGCCTCACCATGCCTTTGGTTTAGCCACGGTCTCATATCCGGATGAGCCGCACAGTTCGGCTTCCCTTCGTGCAATTCACACAAGATGTTAAAGAAGCACTGTCTCTCCTTGCTGGCATCTATCTCCTTCGCGTCGTGGCTTCGACGCAGGTAAATAGCGCAGCACTTTAAAGCAAGGAGGGCGACAGGTATCACGCGTGCAATAACTTTCACCATCAAATCAGAGACTATCAAAATGAAGATGCAACCTCAGTATTTTTCTTTTCTGTTTTCGGTACACCTCCGTACTGAGAGCGTCGCCCCATATTTCTGCTCCGTACAGTAGCACGGACACTACGTCACTCATCAAAAGGTATCTTCTTGATGAGTTGTGTCCCCCTACGTTGGCCATAAGTCAGTTCAGAGGCGATTCCCCGGAAGCGGCTTTCTCAGCCGTTGCCCAGATTTGGTCAGATAAACTCATCTTCGAGTCGATAAGTAGCCCCAGGTACTTTATCGCTGCCTCCAATTTGGTTTTTATGTCTCCAATACTGATCATCCTTACTCTAGGGACTCTCTTTTCTGCCGAGATAGCTACTTCGGGTTTCCCCAGCGCTAAGATAAATCTACTAGCAGTCATTCAGTCTCTCAATCACCGCATTAGCATACCTAACTTAAGTTGCACCAATCAACCGCGACTCTTCTGGCATATCCAGTCTCAGTAGCCCGTCGTAAGACACCTTCCACAGGTCTGAACCAAGGATAGATCCCTGGGCAACAGCCTATGTAACTTCCATTCTTCGTTGGCCCTGTGTCGTGTCATAAGGGAGACTTCGGTCTTTCAAGTAGTCCCTCAGAAGCCACATCAGCTATTCTGGAACTTGGAAAGGGTTTTCTAGCCTATCCAGAATATCCGACTATCTGGTTGACATCGAGTGACACCAACAGCACGATCAGTCGCTTGGTGCAGCTATGTGCCTCTGCCTTTCCTACCACACTCACTACCTCTGCAATAGTATCAATGGTGGAGCGTCCTTCTCTAAAGACATATCGCTGAAGGGATTGATCCCCAGCAGCATGAATCGCGTCAGTGAGTCCTCCCTTGATGAGTTTCTCTAGAACTTTCTCAGCCATTTCTAGCACACATAACGGGCGGTACACAGACGGCGATCCGGGATTTCCCTTCCCTTTGCTGATACGGATCATCTAAGTTCTGATTTTGCCGTGGCTAGGGCTTCCTCAAAAAACCGTCATTTTCTCGATCGCAAGACATGGCCAAAATCCGGTCTTGGATTAGCAACCTCACAAAGAACACAGTATGACTCCTTTGTAAAGTCTTTTCATTTATGTTCTATTTCACCGCATTTGTAGCATAGGGAACTCCTTTTGGGTCCTCTGCACACTTGTGTGGTGTGACCAAAACCAAGGTGTTTGAAGCACTGCTCTTCCCCGTATTCTGCAGACGAGCCGGCCTATTCTTACTTTACCCTCATTCAGAAATTGTTTGGTGTCTTTTCCAGTCAAGTCAATGATGGTTATGCATTGCCCCCTATAGTTTTCTGGTGTCAGTCACGTTTGGATCCTGGCCACGCTACGGAGCTCCCATTCTACCTCGGCCAGCTCCGTGGCACAGTCAATGTCTCCTATTTGGAGCATTTTCATCGGTTCGAGTAGGGCTGCAGTTACGCTTTTGCTGAAGACTTTTGTTTACTGCGTTGCTTCTTTATTGTCGGTCTCTGCTACGAATTCAACCAGTATGTGTCCTGACCGCATTGGTCACACTACTTTAATACCAATGTTGGTGTCTTTACGCCTGACAACACGCAATACTTTTGCGTAGGATCGATCACCTTGGTCTTATGCTGCCGTAGTCTTTGTTCCGGCTTTTTTCTTTCCTTTCTACGTTAGGTCTTTCTTCTTGCTAGGCGTCCGTGTGAAATTTATTTTATGACACGTTTTGAAGGAGTTTCTCTGTGGCTTTCTTTGCTCTTTTTGACAGCAATGTCTAAAACCCCTGGTCTAGATTTCCATCAAATGCATCTTTCTTCTTCCTTTTATTCTGATTTCTATCAATTGGGCTAGAAGCTATTCTTTTATTGATGATTGATGGTGGCCTTTTCAGCTTTTTGCAGTCTAGGTACTTCTCTAGTAAAAAGAGCCCATTCTTTACACCTTTATTGGTTTTTTGTGAGCCACATGCCGATATTAATCTCTTTAGAAAAGCTCCTAACTACGCCGTTGATGGTCTCAAGCCCATTTTAGGAAGAAGGAGGGATCCCCTTGTTTCCCCAATCCCCAGCTTCCATGATTCCTCATCCCGAATCTCACGACCAAATGGTCTCAGGGTCACACATAGGGTATACTGGTTCCTCAATGACGTACCATTAAATACCGAGAAACAAAAATATGTAGAAATACACTTGCAACTCTGCTACGAAATCCATAAAAATAAAAATCCATAGACATTAAAGGGTAAGGCTCGCAACCGAAAAAATGGCATTGGATCCTGGGATGTCAGATGATTGAATAAACCTGGCGCTATTAAGGACTCCTTACAACAGGCCAGTCAATATAAATTAAACATAACGAGCTCGACACGAAATGATATTCAAGGTATTAGATCGCACACAATATTCAAAAGTGGGAAACCTGCTGGAATGCAAAAATTCGGAGTGGCTTTTATTGTAGATTGATTTTAAGGCAGTCAATGAATGAATGTATGCAATCCGTATAAATGCGAAATTCTTAAACATTTGGCTGACAAACGTACACACTCACAATGAAGAAAAGGATGAAGAGAACGAAGGAAAAATTATATAATCGCCTGGAAAAAATAATCGACGCATTGCCTATAAACGACTCAAAAGTAATTCTGGGTGATTTCAACGATAAGTTTGGCAATGAGCTATCTCATCATAGAATGACTGGAGGATATAGCCTCTACAGTGAAACAAATGACAAGAGCCAGCGCTTGGTTGACTCTGCATGTACCAAATCACCTAAATACTGATCCAACAAAGTCGGGCCTTTAGCATACTTGACGTCCGTACATACCGATGGAGCCAATTGTAACTCAGATCATTACTTGATCAAATTAATCAATCGATGTCGTATGTCAAAGGTGTATTCAGTGAAAACCAGCCCTTTACGAAAATTTGACATCGAAAGGCTCCAAAAGGTGTTTGTAGCGAAAAATTTCACAGAAACCCTCGGAAATCAGCTGGTTCCTACCCTATCAGACACATCGCTGAAAACAAGCAACGAGCGATGAATGGCGTACAAACATTATTTGGATAGAAAAACCAGGACAAAGAGAGAACATTATGAAGATTTCAGAGGAATAGCAAATAAGATAATTGGAGTTGAGAAGAAAAAAATACTTTGACAACCAATTGAGAAGTATAGAGGTAAGTCTAACAAGGAATAATACAAGACAAGTATACAAAGTAATGAAATGCCTGAAACGAGGTTATCAGTCGAAGATCACGTTCTAATGTGATGATATTAGCAACATCATCATCATCATATTTCAGGAGCCTCCTAAATCCTCTTTAAAGCTCCAGAACATTAAAGCCTATAGATATTTCAGGAGAGTTTTCACTGAATCCACCAAATCTCAATGAAGTTTGTTCCATCATCAAAGCCCAAAGAATGATAAAACGCCGGGCATCGGTGAGGTTCCAGTGGAGCTCATTAAATATGGTTGCAGCAGCGTTCAGAAAGTCATTCATAAAATCATCCAGCACATTTGGCAGCATATGCCGAACGAGTGGAGCCAGTCAATTATATTCCCTCTCTACAAAAAAGGTAGCAAGCTACAGTGCGAAAACTATAGAGGCACATCACTAACTTGTACGGCGTACGAAATATTTCACCGTATAATTTTATATTAAGTTCTTCGATGATACCGCCAATATTTTCAATTACCGATGTTGAACTGTTAGACAATACAAGAATGCTCAATTTTTTCTGTTAACTGCTGTCATTACGCCTCCGCCAGGTAGAGAAAAAGAGAATCTCTAGAGTAAGGATGATCAGTATTGGAGACATACTAGTCGATTCAAAGCCTGCGGAGAAGGCTGCTTCAAGAGTATCGACTCAGAGTCAACATATGGCCAACTAATCAAGAAGACGTCTCTTAATGAGTACTGTAGGATCAGTGCTACTGTACGGAGCTAAAATATAGGTCAACGCTCTCAGTAAGGAGGTATACCGAAAACGCTTGGCACATGTACAGAGAAGCGGAGCATCGAGGATTGCATCTTCATATCCGATAGTCTCTGATTTGGCGGTGAGAGTTATTGCAGGCGTGATACCTGTTGCCATCTTAGCTAGAGAGCGCCGTGCTACTTACTTGCGTCGAAACGAGTATACGAAGGGGCGGTTGCCGTGAGGAGAGACAGCGCTCACTCAATGATTGGCAGTAGTCTTCGGTAAATTGCACGAATGGAAGGTGGACTGCACGCCACATCTCGGATCTGAGACTGTGGCTAAATTGAATGCATAGTGAGGCTGACTTTATCAGACCCAGTTTTTGAGAGGGCATGGGTGTTTCCGGTCTTAACTGCACAAGATTGGCCAGTCACGGTCCTCCGATTTTCAGTTGTGACACATTATGTTTGGGCAGTCCTAAAAGATGAAAGGGACTCATAGCAGTCGGAGACATTAAGACTGGAGGATCGCTTGTCTGGCAATTCCTCTTCTCCTCTCTCCTCCTGCTAGAGGAGGTATTCCCCAGTTTGAAGGCGCCTCACAGCGTAACAAAACGAGACCTGGCCCAAAGTAATGTGTCAAACGATTCCAGGCTGAGTTCTTGGGTTAACAATGGAATTCTTTAGTGGGTAGTCTAGTCGCTTGCGAGGATAGGAATCCTTCAATCAGTACTTAAATGACATTCATCTCCCAACTACAAAAAAATTATTATTCAAAAATAAATCAAAATTGTTAAAGCAATTTTATTGATTTTGAAACTAAAATAAAATTTATACTTGTCAAATGAGATGCTCTTCCAATTGGTGCACTCATTCAAACTTTAAATAAAGAAAACATACAAAATACAACTGATCTATATGAATGCTTATCATTTTATCTGTTCCTTATATATCATATGATATTAAATAGCATTGGGGAAGTCCACCCCCTTGTTTTAAGCCTGATTTCGTTAAAAAGCTGTCCATTAGTTCACCGTTTACCTTGACCGGTGACTCTAAATTAACATTGTGACTTTGACCGTACGAATTAGTTTTGTTAGGACGCCAAAACCAAGCATTATTTTGTACAACGCATTTTTGTCGATACTATTCTACGCTTGTTTGAAGTCTACAAAGAGTTTATGTACTTCGATGTTATATTCCCAGCAATTTTCGAGCACCTACTGTACTTGGTCTATTGTAGACCATACAGATCAAAAGCCTCCCTGATACTCTTATATAATATTTACATAGTACGGCTTTAATTTTCTTTCTATGATTTTGGAGAGCACTTTGTAAGACGTGCACAGTAGAGCAATGCCTCTTTAATTTTCACAACTTAATTTGTCCCTTTTTTTGTGTACAGGACATATACTTTTTCGCCAGTCCTCTGGTAACTACTCCTCCGATCATATTCTGGATATTAGCCGAAACAGAAGGTTATTTAGATGGGGACCCCGCTCTGAATCAGTTCTGCTGGTATTCCATCTATTCCAGGAGCCTTATTTGTTCTGAGGTCCCGTACTGCTGCCTGTGCTTCGTCTCTGGCTGGTGGCGAGACAGGGACCTCTAGCCCTGCTTGAATAGATTCTTCGTCATACCAGTCGTTCCGACTTTTCTTGGCCTGGTGCCCCAAGACCTCCATGGCTGCTTCTGTCACCGCATCTCTTACTGTCTTCCATATGGTTTTGATGTCATCATTACGGGGATATGTTGATACAATTTTTCAGCACTGACATGTATGTAGACGTTACTGAGCTATCATTTAGCTCGTGTATCCGGTTCCTTGGAGTAACTGATACTCCTTTTCTACAGCTCTTGGAGTTGCGGCATCAAAACTTGTCCGTCATAAAGTAGTGGTCTGAATCACAGATAGCACCGCGGAACGAGCATGTGCCGAGAATGCTGGTGGCCACTCGTTTTTGTATGATCTGGTTGAATGTGCGACCGTCTGGGGATGCCCAGATTCTCTTATGAATGTCTCGATGTGGAAAGCGTGTGGAGCTTACTGTGAAGCCTCTTACTAGTAGCGAAGTCTATTAGCCGTTCCCCATTGTCGCTGGTCTCTGCATGGAGGCTGTATCTTCTGGTTGTTCTTCTATGTACCATTTCTCAGCTGATTTTCGCATTTAAGTCACCCAGAATAAGTTTGATGTCGTTTGACGCCAATGTGCCGACAGTGCGTTCCAGGGTGCTATAAAATTCATCCTTAATTACCTCTTCTTTGTTTTCTGTAGGCGCATGACAGTTGACCAGCCAAACGTTAAAAAATTTGGTCTTGATACGAATCGCACAGAGCCTTTCATTAACGGGCTTGAAGTCGGTAATCATTTATTTAAATGTGGTTTCAACAATGAATGCCACTCCAAACTCGGGCTTCCTTGCAATTTGCCGCTTTTAAACAGTGAGCAATCGCATGTCAAATATGCCTTTATCGTGCCATCTGGTTTATTGCACAGCGAGGATGTTAATTTTATATTTCTTTATTTCGTCCAAAAGTTGCCGCAGTGCAACTAGTCTATTCAATGATCTAATATTCCATTACACGTTGCGATAGTCGTGTTTCACATACTTTCTGTCGTTTATCTTACATCACAGTACGTTTACATAGAAAAAGCTACAACCACCAAACCTTGCGTAAAGATTTTGAGGGAAACTCCTTCTACAAGCTCAAATGGATTTTTCATCCAAGGTAGTCGAGTTCGATACCAAATGAAAGAATTTGATGAGCTCTTTAAATTTGAAAGTCAGTTTGCCCGTCAAGTGGGCTAGGCGAAGATTAAAAAGAAAGAAAATTTCTACTTGTCACCTTGTGATTTAACATACTGGAGAAGAAAAATCTGAAAAATAAAAAGTTATTAATAAAAGGGTAAGAAAGACCTCACGTGTAAAAATTCACTCAAGTTTGCTTGTACAAGTACGAAATGGTAATTTCACGTTTTGTTCGATAAACCAATCATTATGCCCTTAAACTTTTTGAAAATCATATATCTACTCTGATATAAGATCCTTGGGCTTAGAAAATTTCATTGAAATCGAATTATGCCCAACTTAGATACAACAATTTCAGTAATTTGGAATTGAATTTGCTAATATATGTCTCAAACTGATCTAAAAATTAGAATTATCTTTGAAATTTTAGGAACCTGATTAAATTGAAACACATTGACTTAAACAGAGCATTCGGCAAAACTATCTAAGCTGAAATAAAATAGCAACTGTTTCGCATTAATGAAAGATCCCCTCAATCTTTTTGAAGTCTTTGAACAACCTCATTTTGTCGCATCGGAAATACATTGAAGTAATCAAACCCATCAGAAAAACTAAAACAATTTTGAGCCTCAGGATGAAGACAATTACAAAGCCCTTTACCTGCCTATATGACTTGTTTTCTTCTGGTAACAAACACGAAGTATAAATGTAGCATTCAGTGGCTAAATTTATATTTGATGCTCATCTAATATTGAGGGCTTGGCAGGACTGTCTTTGCATAAACATACCCTTTAAGTAAACTTAATATAACCCGAGTCGAAATTCAATTTAAGCAGTCATTGGGCCCTAATTAGGCATGCCTAAACGGGCATTAAGGCCTTATGTGGGTTCCGCATTATGTTACAAAACCAGTATACCCTATGTATACTGGTATGAACTGAGAGCTCGATTTGATGTGTATCCTATATACACAATCAAGGCTCCCGGGGTTAGATCTCTCTGTAAGACACTTACCTGCTACTCTACCCATCTAAATTAGAACAAAAAGGCAAGTGTTAATTTTAAGGAATTGTTTTATTTTACCGTCCACTTTTTAAAACATTTATATTATGATCATATTGATTAATTAACTAGGACGCCTTTGAAATCCGCTTTGATTTGGAGTCCCCTGATGAAGGCGGAACTTATCGCGCTTCCCATGTGAGAGTCAGGCCATAGAGTGTATCGGAGAAGATGAGTGAAATGGATTGGGGTTGCCACACGGTGTGAAACGCCAAAAGGCCGATTGAGGTCCACGGCTTAAGCCAACACCTCACCCCTTACCATCTACTGATCACCGAAGAGCATTTCCAACTCAAACTTAAACCGCAGATGTCACGTCACTACTTGAGCAATGAAAAATTAACGAATGGGTAGCACCACGCTTCCTACTGGACTTGAATAAGACTACCCGCCATAGCTTGTCCAAGAACTTTAAATACCGTTCTTTCGAGAGCTTTCAACCTCGATTTTCTTAAAAGGTGCTGAAAAGCCGAACATGTACGCTCTCATCCCACGAAAGATTTTCCTCCCCGCTCCGTCTCGCTTGCTCGGATGGTGAATATGTAAAACTATCATTTTTGACGAATTCTCGTAAAAGTATCGTTTTTGTTGAATGCGAATGTTCCTAAAATGCTAGATTCATACTAAGAAATTTTCGTCTTGTTTACGTTTCTCATAACAAAAATTTTTCTGTTTAGGAAAACCATATTAGGCCCTAATGTGGAAAGCCCCATCAGTGCCTAAAGACGTTGTGTTTAGGGATTGATGGGATAATGCTTTGCGTTCGGCATTAGGGCCTAATTGGGTTTCCTTAAATAAATCCTAAACTGGACAAGTTATGACATGCCTAATTAGGCTCGCGCTAGCCATGCTTGACGTAGGCATGCCCCAGTAGGCATGCCGAAACCAACAAAATGTGAAAACGTGAAAATTCAAAAATTGCTTAAGTTAAACATGCCTAATCAGGCCCCCATTAGGCATGCCTAACTTAGGCATGCGCCATTACGGCCCCATTAGGTCCGCATTAGGCATGCCCAAACTGACAACACGTAAAAATGTCCCCATCTCACTTTCAATTGCAAAATTTTCATTTGAATTTTCTTTTAAATCTCGAGATTGTAATAAAATGCAAAATTTCCAAAATTGCTTAAATTAGGCATGCCTAATTAGGTTCCCTGTGTTATGCTATGGATGTGAGACGTGGACCCTAACCCAAGCATCCGCAAATATATTGAACGCCTTTGAGCGACGGGTCCTGAGGCGTATAATCGGAGCGAAGGTAGACGGGGACCAATGGTTAGTTCGATACAACCATGAGCTGTATGAAATTTTTGACGAACCGGAGGTCTCAACGATTATAAGACTGCGGAAGCTGCAATGGGCTGACCACATGAATCGTATGGACGAAAAACGGATACCCAAAAAGGTATTCGTTGGGAGAACTGATGGGCGGAGACCAGTGGGGAAACCGAGGAAATGCTGGTCTGACTCGGTCGACGAAAACAGTTCATCGCTGCTCGTATTTCGAAATTGGAGGACGTGGTCAATGGACCGAGACAGATGAAGGCGCTATTTGCAGCAAGCGAAGGCCCGAGAGGGGCTGTAGTGCTAAGAAGAAGAAGAATTAGGTCCCCATTAGGCCCACATTAGGCATGCTAAACTTAGGCAAGCCCCACTGTTTCGGCATGAGGCCCTAATGCCCGTTTAGGCATGCCTAAACTTATTTCCGCTCAGGAAGGTAAATAAAACTATAAAATAAGGTGAAAAATCCTCAAAGATATTGGATATGATCTTGTAAGTATAATTCTCTTCTTGGGTGAATTCATTCGAATAACTTACAAAACTCCAGCCAAATATTTTAAGACATGATTTTTTGTTTTTATCAGTTTTCTTTAAGAACGTACAAATTTAAATTATTTGAAAATACATATAACTGAGTTTATTCTCCTTCTTACAGTTGACCAGTTTTCAAATTCTCCCAATTCTGAGAAACAATTATCTGAGCAAAAGTGTTTATTTTCAGTGAAAGTATAGACATGTATGCACTAAAAATAACACTACATAAATCAACATGTTTATAGTACAACTTTCATCTAAATCCATTCATACATTTTAAATTCACGCGTAGGTATGAACTTTAACTGAAATCTCATAATTCAATTAAGTACCTTCTATGCATCATTATAGAGACATCATGCAGATATTACAAACACGTTTGATACATATAAAAACAGTTTAAAATTTCCACAACTGTCCGTTTATGTATCTTAATAATCTACATACGGGAATATGTACTTAATTTCACCTGAGTGGATTACACGTGTAAAACAAAATTAAAACATACTAGTATTATGCAGTAACAACTAAACGGTCGACTACTGGCTATAGTTTGAATAAAAAGTGGAAAATTACACTTAAACGTAATCAGACTTACCTTTTTAATGCTTACAAGTGTTGCCAGGATGTTTTTCGTTGATTAATAAATATACTTCGGTTTGAAAATATCGGGCCCTTAAAGAATGGAGATGATTATATTTAACAATCTTAACCAAAATTACTTGTCTTTCTCCTTTATGACTTGTTTTTATCAATTTTCTATGAAATAATGTACTTTTCGCATTACGAAATGTCCAAACAAACATTTTTGGTGCAATAATATTCTATATACAATTAGTTTGCATATGTTATTTCAACCATTATGGAGGCAAAAACAGCAAACAAGTCTCAGAGGTAGTGCCGTCTTTTTGTAAAATTAACTAAAGTGCCGTTCACCTTTAACTTGTCCACACATACCTCAGAAGTTTTTTTGTTGGTTTCAATATTTTCGCGTTCACGTTGATCATTTTTGTTGTCTAATTGAAATTTGGCTTTTGGCTAATTTTTTACCTGTTAATTAAGCTGACAAAATATTTGCACAATTATATGTAAATATGCATTTATTTGGATGAACCTTATAAGGATGATGCTTTAAACTTGTTAAATTGGTCGCACCATTTTTTGGAAGCGGATTAATGTATATAGGTGAGATATACGTTTTAGGAACACTTATTATTTAAATGTCACTTACATCCGTTAAAGGATACTCGTAACATGTCGTCACATTCTTAGATTCTGATTGTCAATGGAATGGAGAACGGAACAAAACTTTAAAAAGAGTAGTGAAGGGAAAATTGCTAATTAAGGCTGTTCTCTATTTCAACGTTGGGTCAGAAATCTGAAATCGACGCATAGTAAAGAAAGGAAATTCAACCTCTCGAGCAGCACAATAACATTACATATAATGGATAGTGAACCTTACACCAATTTACTTGTGGAAATTTATTCCAAAACACTGCATTCACTTTGCTAAAATTTATTTTTTTCAAAATGTTACCATAATTCATTTGAAAAACACCAACTGTTTTGTTTTCTGTCGAAAATGTGTACATACATCAGGATACTAAAATTGCAGAATAGCCGTGCGTGACATTTATCAAAGATTTAATGTAGTATGTGTTCCTCACTGGAGAGAATTTATTTAATTGAAAATCAGAGTTTTGGTTTCGAAATTAATTTCAACTTTTACCAAGCATTACAATTTGAATAAGATTGTTTTACACTTTGGGTTCCTTACTTGTTCTTGAACTAATTGTTCCTTAATTGCCTACTAAATTTGAAAATTATAATCAATTTATTTTCTTACAAAACGTACCTTCCAAAAAAAAAAAGAATTTTTACGCCTGCATAGTATCAATACAACTAGGATATCTATTACCATCAGCAACAGCCATATCAAACCAATCAACCAAATCACTTTCGTCCTTTGAAAACATCGTCTCCTTCGATTGACTGCCTAATACAGTTCAATCAAATCGCGTGCCTGCAGGGATATTTCATGACTTTTAGCCATACAACAACAGCACCAATCATTTTCCTGCTCGCCGGGTAATGAGAGTGAGAGGACAAGTGTAACGTTAAATACTTCCTTAATTGAATTTTTAAATTTATTTGGTGGGCGCCGAAACAAGTCGTAACGCAAGCAAATTGAGTGGCCTCGATTGATTGCTTAGCTTGAAGGTTATCCCCCCAAAAGCGACCGAAAAATTATGCTTTGAAATGATTTAGTAAGCGTTAGGGGTAAATGTGGAGTGAGCCCTACCTTATTTGCATTGGTTGCTTGTCCATCACAAATTCAATAGGGAAGAGAAGTTAGGAAATCACATTTTAGTGAAGTTTGTTTATTCTGTCTCCTACAGTTAATTTGGTTTTTCTTTTTTTGCAGTGGCCTTTAAAACATGCATGTTCGGAGGGTGCTCGGGAAAGACAGTAACGTTCATATATTTAATATGCTACAACAGGGTATGGAGACCATTGTAAAAGCTTTGGTGTAGTTGGGAGTAGCATTCAATTGTATTTCTGTCCTTAGGATATGTTCTGGATGACTAATTGGTAGGGGAATGAAGGGAGCTGGTGGTTCATTTTGCAAATATTCTTCAGAAAGCATTGGAGGTCTTTGTAAAACGAATTTTACAAAGACCTATTAGTGCCCCACCCCATCTGTCCGTGCGTCAAAGCAAGTTTTTTCAGAAACGATAGAAGCTACAGTATTCAACCGTGTGGGAAGGTCTGAAGTGGTAATATCTCAAAAATTAAAGGCTTATCGATCATTTTAAAAATTTTAACGGGGTTCCCCCCTATGCTGAAATGAGACCAGCGTTTCCTCGGTTTCCAAACTAGTGGCCATCCTTCAGTTCTCCCATTCAATAACTTTTTGGGTATCCGTTGTTCGTTCATACGATTCATATGGCCAGCCCATTGCAGCTTCCGCAGGCTTACAATCGTTGAGACCTCCAGCTCGTCAAAAATGTTATGCAGCTCATGGTTGTATCGAATTCGCCATTGGCCCATATCTAGCTTTGCTCCAATTATCCGCCACAGGACCCGACACTCCAAGGCGTTCATTATATTTGAGGATGCTTAGGTTAGGGTCCACGTTTCACACCCATAGCATATGTTAGAACAGGTCTTATCCCAAATTTGTATAGTTGGAGCTCTGTTTTCTTGTGTATGCAGCTGGTCTTCAAGATCGTCAAAACTAAATAAAGGTCGTGATTTGTTTGAAACAAAAAAGTAAATTTGTGTTCTAGTGGATCAGGAGGGGGCAAGATATATGAAATAATTATCTCACCCATTGGTGACAAATTTGTTCCATATGATTCTTCGGACGGACTATAAGCCTTTGTGTGGGGTCTCCGTGCTCGCGAGCGACTAGACCACCCACTAAACACCTCCATTGTCAACCTGAAAACCTAGCCTGGAACCATTTGACACATTACTTCGGACTAGGTCTCGTGATGTTACGCCGTTAGGCGCTTTCAAGCTGGAGGATCCCTGGCATTCAACTTCCAGCCACAAAAAAAGTCCTTTAGTAGGAGCACTGTCCTGCCTATACAACTTGTTTAGAATGCAGCCCGGTTGTCAGCATATGAAACTGAGTGATATGACCATCAGGGAGGTAGAGAACGCTAATCAATTTCATGCTATACTGAACTCAATCAGTTCTTATATCTGCTAATCATGTTCACGGTAAATTTCTTTAAGAATCGGATTTTTATGGAGATTTTCATACAATTTGTCTAAGCCAGTGGCTCAAATTGGATTGTGGCTGGTTTGTACTTTGTATCCTGTCCATGCAAGTCAAAAAAATAATTTGAAGTAAAAGTTAAAGGCAACTAACCATCAAAAAAGTCTTAGTTAACTGGTTTCAAGGATAGCCAGGCAATACTGCAATTAAAATAATGTTTCTTGATTAACTTCAAAATGGACTTTTGAGGGATACGCAGTTAAGCAGGACAGTCAATATATGGGAAGAAATACTCAAGAGCGACACAAGAGGCGTTAATCCAGAAAGTGTCACTGTCCGGTGTGGATTTGGAAGTGATGGACTTAATGCAGTAACAGTTAATTGCTTGCGCTATAACGCAGTGATAACGAGCTGTATTTGACAAAACTTATTAATGTTTATCGCAGAATAATAAGAGAAGAAATATATATAGAGCGGTAGCTAGAATCATAATGAAGATCTCTTTTTCAAGTCTTGAAACTTGAAAAAGTCATTAAGTCCAAGTTGAGAAAATATTTCCACTTACTATACCGATGTTAAACGGAAATAAGATGTAGTAAGCAATTTTACAAGTAAAACAGAAATTTGAATGTTACCGGTCATTATAATGATGACGAGTTCTATGTCGTATGAAATGGTTTTAAAATATGTAGTTATTGTACAATATTTAGCAATAGAATGAGGGAAACTAATTTGGAGATGGAGATAATGAGGAAGATTTGGCTCATTATCACCATAAGGGGAAACTGTTTATTTTCCACCAACAAGCCTAATTTTTTCGTGACTCTTATTAGCTTGTTCAGGGCTATCTTGTTAACTAAATATAGGGTTATCCATTTTACGCTTGGGAAAGTAAAGCTTAAGAAAGCACATAAAATATTCAGATGGAAACGAAATTTTTTGTTCAGTATAAAGACTGAACTTTGCCATCATGAGTAAAACACAACTTCTCCACGGGACCTCTTAATTTTCAATGACTTTTCGGCACATTTCCGGCAATATCTCGGCCATAACTTCACGAATATTGGTTTTCAATTGCTCAAGATTTTGAGAATTGTTCGCGTAAACACGATCTTTCGCGTAGCTCCATAAAAAGAAATCCAAAGGTGTTAGGTCGCAGGATCTTGCGGGCCAATTGACATCACACAATCTCGAAATTACGCGTCCTGGAAATTTCTCTTGCAAAAGTGCTCGATTAGCCTGTGTTGTGTGGCTTGTGGCTCCGTCCTGTTGGAACCACATGTTCTCCAGATCATTATCTTCAATTTCTCTCCAAAAATAATCGGTTAACATCCATCCATAGCGGTCAGAATTGACTGTGTGTCTCTTCCTTGACCGTTTTCAAAAAAATACGGGCCAATAACATCACCAGACCATAATGCAAACCAAACGGTCACTTTTTACGGATGCGAAGGCCTTTCTGCGATCACTTGAGGATTTTGAGAGCCCCGTATGCGGCAACTCTGTTTATTTACGTACCCACTGAGCGAAAAATGAGCCTCATCACTAAAGAAAATTTTGTTCGAGAAATCGTTATCAATAGCTTGTTGTTCAATCACCCAATTCGCATACATTCTGCGTTGTGTATGGTCTTGAGGCTTAAGTTCTTGACTGAGTTGGATTTTGTACGGATGGAGATGCAAATCCAAATACAAAATCCGCCACAATGAGCCGTAAGACAAGCCCAAATGTTGAGCACGTCGAGGAATCGACAATTTCGGCTCTTCTTCCACACTTTGAGCAGCGATAGTGATATTTTCAGCAGAACGAATGTTGAGATGATGCACAGGCCTTGCAATATCAATAACCGGTCCAGTCTCTTCAAATTTCCTCACTGTGTTCGAAATTGTTTGCTGTGTAGGTCGATTATGTCGACCGTAATCGGCTCGTAAAACCCTAAATGTGGATACAGCAGAATCACCATTTTTATAATAAAATTTAATAATTTTAACGCGTTCTTCGACTGTTAAACGATCCATATTTCTATATGGCAAACCTTCAACTTAAAAAAACACGCTTTGGATGACATTTAATTCTGACAGATGTCAAATGGCAGGGTTATACTTTCCTACCACGAAATGGATTACCCTATATTAAACTCTGGCGGTAGCGCTGAGGATATGAAATGCAAAGCAAGAGCATATTACGGTTCTACGCGAAGGGAGTGATCCAATACTGAGAACAGATAGACGATTTTCATTAGATGGAAAGTTATAGAAATTTTTTGGATTATAAAGGCATCGAGCCCGTAAACATAAAAAATCGGGTTTCAAACGACATAAACATAATCAATATATATATATATATATATATATATATATATATATATATATATATTTAGATGTATATATATATATACATATATATTTGAATATATATATATATATATATATATATACACACACACATATATATATATATATATATATATATATATATATATATATATATATATATATATATATATTTAGATGTATATATATACATATATATTTAAATATACATATATATATATATATATGTATATATATATATATATATATATATATATATATATATTCATATATATACATATATATATATATATATATATATATATATATATATATATATCCTTGTGGGGCTCTCTGTACCCCATTGGACGCGTCATTAGGTGGCAGATAGAGGCTATCCTAACCAGCTAGCCGGAAATAAAATACCACTCGCGGATCAAAATCCAACTAAGTCGAAGCGCTGACAATGCTAAACCTGAACAATGGCCTCGAATCGGATTGGATAAACTGCCACGACTAACGCAACGTATAAAGGATTATTCAGGTGCACAACTGAAACTTCTGGATTAAATAAAAATATAGAATCAACATCCTCGCATTAAAAGAAATCAGATGGCATGGTAACACCGTGCTTAAAAGCTGAAACTCACAAGAAAACCGTGAGTAGGGAGTGTCTTTTATTGATGACAATACATTTAAAAAATTAGCACCGACTTCAAGCCTGTTAGCGAAAGGATATATGCAATTCGTATCAAGTGCCTGGCTTGTCAGCTGTTGCGCGCCCACAGAAGAAAAGGAGCGGGCAAGCAAGGATGAATTTTACAGCACATTAGAACGCACTGTCGCTACATTGCGGTCAAAAGGCATTAAAATTGTTCGGGGTGACTTCAATGCAACAATCGACCAAGAAATAGCGTATGGAGCAACAACCGGACGGCAAAGCATTCATGGAGATATCAGTGACAATGGATAATAAATGGTGGTAGGTGGATACGGGAAATTATTTAGCTCGGCTTGTGTCCACTGTATTCTGATATCCGCGGAATTGGCATCAAATACTCCACAGTCCTGTTAAGTGCTTGAGTGTCAACCTTGTAATTTCCTTGGTGAAATGGTTGGCGATGATAGAGCAGTGGTGCAGGCATGAACAGTAGCAACAATTTTACTGTTACGTAATTTGGCATTACTGTTACGTAATTTGGCATCGATAGTACTGATTAGTGATTGATGGTCAATGGCTGCAAGTGAACGATGCATTGATGGACGGTTTGTTGAAAGTCCGGCTTTGACTTAGATTGAAGCATCTAGACAAAGGTTAAAACCCAAGTATAAATAAAATCCTACACTTCGTGAAATTTTCTACCTAAAAATGAAAAGTTCTATCATATTTGCAGCCTTCCCAAGCTTTGTGATTTCTCCTGGATTGATATACTTTTTAATTGTCTTAATATTCCTGACTTTATTTAAGAAATAATTGAATGATACTTTGCGTAACAATTAAAGAAATAGAGCTTGCAAGATACTTACCAGTTAAGAGCTAAATGAATACTTAATACTCCAATACGTTTTATTCGGATTTATATTAAATTCTACACAAAAACACGTAACTAGAAATTCATGTTTGTGTGTCATTGTGTTTATGCTAAGTGAATTAAACTGTGTTTTTTTTTATTTTGACATGAAACTAATTTTGATGTAATATAATAATAACCGCTACAACGCATTGCAGAAGTGCCCAAGGATCAATCATAGGTAACCCAGTCGAAACTAAAAACAGATGGCGGCAATATTTTAAGTAGCTATAGACTCTCCAACAACTACGGAAGCTGTGAGCATCCCAGAAGCAGAACAAGAGGTCCTAGTCTAACAACCAACTAGAGGCGAAGTACAGGTAGCAGCACGTGATCTGAGAAATAATAAGACTCCCGGAATAAATGGAATATCAGCAGAACTACTCCAGAGGTAGGGTCCTTATCAAAGTAGCCTTCTCCACCAACTGGTCAGAAGACTAGCGAAAAAGTATAATGTGTCCTGTACACAAAAAAGAGGACAAGTTAAGATATGGAAATTAAAGAGTTATTGCTTTACTGTGTACGTCTTATAAACTAGAAAGAAAATTAAGCCGCATAATGAAAGTATTAAATGAGAGTATCAGGGAGTTTTTTACAGTACAGTTGTTTACAATAGATTCGAAACGTCCTGGAAGTATAACATCGATGTGCACAAACTCTTTGTAGATTTCAAGCAAGCTTATAACAGTGTCGACAGGAATGCGCTTGTTGCACATTACCAGTACACCCTATGGATACTGGCATGCGCTGGGAGCTTGATATGAAGTGTATCCTATATGCACATCAAGGCTCCCGGGGAGAGAGAGATATACACATATATTCCTGTATAACACTTACCTGCTACTTTATACTTGCCAATTTGATCAGTAAAAGAGTGTTCGTTTATTTAATGAGTTAACTTTTAAGTTCCTTCTTTGTTTGGTTATACAATTGCAATGAATTCTTCGTATCTAATTAATTTATAACAGGACAAGATATCGCGGCCTACATAAGTATATATTTAGAATATTAATGCAACGGTTAATTTACTCGATTTACGTTTCCTTTAATTAGATTTGTTAGTTATTCAAAGGGAAAAGAAAATTTCGAGAAACCAATCTATTTATTCACACTTTAACTGTTACTCGGGCTGACGCCTTGAGCACGCAGTTATATTTATGAATCAATTGATTAATAATCCAACTGCTAGTCCCAGGTGCAAACCTTCGGGACGCTAATACTCGGGCTAAGGCCTGGAGTATGCAGTCAGATTGATAAACCAATCAATTATTAGTTCAACGGCAAGCCCTGGGCATAACTGCCTTGGGGCGCTTATACTCGGGCGGATGCCTTGAGTACGGTACGATCAATCATAGATGTCAAAGAAGCATTTTTGAGTCTAGAATCTGAAGCAAGCCGAATTGGCCCACGAGCTAATGAAACTATAACTAAATTCATGATTCAAACGAAGAAGAAAACTCTAGTTCGACAAAGCCTGGCCGTAAGAGACTATAACCTTGAAAGAGAGGATAACCTTATTTACTTTGAAGGTAATTTCAATAGAAGAGGCGCCGAAAGGATGAGATTGGACGCCAAATAAACGCCACAGGTCCCATTCTAAGGTCTAGAGTTGTGCACAGGCAAATTAAGCTCTGAATTTACAAATCACTAGTCAAAACTGTGTTGTTATCTTGAAGTGAAACATGGACGAGCAGAACTCGAAAAGACAGTGTACATATATTAGTTGAACGCAAAGTGCTTTGGCAAATCTACGGCCTATTGAAACAAGAAACAGAGTGGAACTTGAAACCGCAGAACACAAGGTAGACGACCAGCGAGAAAACTGAGGATTCGATAGGAACACATTATGGAAGTTGACAACAATCCTTGCTGGAGCTGATCAATTGGCGAACGCGGAGGCAGAACCGTGGAGATTAATCCTAGGGGAGAAGGCGTGGCTAGGGATATCGGGCCATAGATGATGAATGATGCGTGCAGTTTTTGTTACCCACAAATTTTTCGTTTTTTTTGCATGTCGCTTGATGAAGCCCAACAATTTCTTCGCCCGACAGAGAACCTCATCATGGTGCAAATTAAAGAGAAATTTCTTATCCAAGAGCAGCTTTACATTATGGAGGTGATAATCAGCTAACAAATCTGTATTTTCCCGAGGAAAACTAATCACCTAGAATTTCTCAAGATTCAGATAAACATGGTTTTTGTGGGTTCACTCTAATAGACAATTTATCCTGACCTGTTGGAAAAATGAATCACTTGGGGATGTTATAATATGACATAATATGAAATCATAATCACAAAATAGGTATTGTTTATCGGATAAAACATCAAAAAGGTCTGATGTTAAAAAACAATGAACAGAAAGGTACCAAGGTGGCGGCCTTAAGGTTTACCGGAATAAACATGAATTTCTTTGTAATCATGTTCGTGAATTTTTACGGTATTCTTTTGATTTTTAAGATACGAGTAAAACCAATAGAGCATGAGAATAACGATTCCAAATTTGCGCAGTTTATGAGATAAAATGGTATAATTGACGCGGTAAAATGCTCTGGTAAAGTCAGTATAAATTGTGTCAACTTGGTTCCCATTTTCCATTGTATAAAGGATGTTCGAGACCGCAATTGTTAGGTAAGTGGTTGTGGATTGATTTTTTCAGAAGCCAAGCTGTTGGTCATTGAGATTTTGATGCATTATGGGAAAACGTTTCAAAGAGACTATTTATCAAATATCTTTGGGGTCGAGGATAATATGAAAAATCAACTATATTTTTGAACGATCCCTTGGATTTAGTTTTTATGAATTGAATTTAGTTTCAAGCCACCAAATATGAAAGTTCTGTCTTTTTCTTTCGAGATTCAAGCAATTGAAGACATAATTCCGTATGCACTTTTGTAAGCTGCCTCACCAGACTTTGGGGGTATATACTAGTAGAATCAACCAACGTACAAACATTACATCTTGAAATAGTGACATGAAAAGGAGTTTTGTACAGCAATTAGGATCTCGATCGTCATGAATATTCCAACTATCGAGAATTTCTACATTATGATAAGAGTAGTTCAATCAAATTTCTGTAAAAGCGAGGACAGAATAAAGGGCACGATTTAGCATAAAGAATAAGTTTTTTGACTTTACCTCTCACACCACCACAGTTATGGTAGAACATTTTGAGGCATTTTGCGGAAGTACTTTTATTGTGGACAAACTTCTGATAATGTTCTCTTGCCCTTTAAAGACAGAATTTTTGATTCGAGCTTCAATGAGAAGGCTAAATCTCTAGATTTTTTTCGCTTGATCTGAAGCTACTCTCAGTTCCGCGTGATATCTGAGATATAGTTTACGAAGAGCATCAAGTTCTATAGGAAGACCTCGTTGGGTTATAATAATCAGATTGTTCTTCTTTCACCGGTGATAAACGATGTGTCAAGCGTTTTGTACATGTAGGCCAGAACACATCATTTATGATCCCGTAGTCTTGATAGCAGATATTTGCTCTTCAGATCATTGCTGGAGCTGATTGTTGGTTTTATAACTGGAGGAAAGAGAGCGCTTAACAGTTCTCTTTTGGTTAATCAATTATCCGATGCCATCGATAATTGAATTGTGTACTGAGGAAATGAAAATTGAAACCGATTGCTTTCGAAATTGGGATATTTAGAGGGAAGCTTCATCGTGTCCGGCGCAGAAGTGTATAAGCCATGTGAATATGAAGAACCAGCATTGCCTTCTGTTTAGTATCTGTCAGCAATACAACTTTTTGCCCTTAAACTATTATCTGACGGACGTGGCACGCTTGTAGTAGTATTAGTCATCCGTGGGTCGTTTACGTGACTTGTATTAGTATTAATGTCTATGTCATTGTTGAATTATTTATCAAATTACTTGAAAGATTATTTTTGAATACAGGTTTCTACAATTTCCATTTTTTCAAATCATTCTATCCCAGTAAACATTACCGTTATTTGACTGATTGGACAAAAACCAGGCATACATATGTGGAATGTAAACTTTAAACGAACTCACACGCTGTCTTCTATGTGAAAGGTTGTCAACTTTACAACCTTTAAGCATTCGATTTTTTTTTTAAATTTTAGAACTCCACCATTTTAATATTTTTAAAAGAAAAAACATTTTTAAATCTTTATTGATAGCTATTTCGTCTTCAACTTCGTGAGTCTATTATTTCATATTTTAGCGGGCAAATATCTGCTCTCTGTCTTGAGGAAAAATTTATTTGGCATCTAATTTGTAAAATATTGTTTCATTTCCATATAGTTTATAGATAATTGACACATGATGAAATTTTACACGAAAACTATTTATTTTCGATCAGTAGGTTTTCAGATTTTTATCCTCGAAGAACGACGGAAAAATCCATTTCCTACCCAAAAATATTCAAAGGAAAACTCAACTATCAAATCGATGCATGGGAGAATTCTTTTGGAATATTTGAAGGACTTTGTTGCTTTTTTCTAAACATTCTCCAGAAAAACTAGTGAGTTCCTAATCTCTCCTATTCTACCCTGTTCATCATATAAGAGAGCTTGAACGCCATCCCATCTTTTGCCCTTCTTCTATCCTAGTTTCATACCGTTAGATTGTAAAATGAAGCTCTATCGTAGATATGGCACATAGCCGCCCATGAGGAAAACAACGATAAATAGAAAATGAGCAAATTGTGTTTGGCGACTATGGAACCAGATGAACGAACGTATCCTGGAACAAACGGATAAACCGAATGAACTATAACTGACTGAACAACCCAAATGGAATCATGTCGGGAACAGGACTTTTGAATATGACTCGAAGCGAAATGTCCTTTTTTCTAGTCGATGTTGAAGTAATGGAGTAGGGGACAGGAAGGATGATGACAATGATAAAATGTTAAGGGAAGCGCGGACGACCGGTGAATATACTCAAAATGGTAGAACATATTAATAGTGGGTGAAATAGGAAGGAATCAGTAAATCGGTAATAGAGTATGGTATGAAGTTGAGCTTCTATTGGATTATATAGCAGATGAGGGTTCAATGAATATACCGATTATATATTTAGATGAAGTTAGCCCTCGTACTTCGACCCAAGTGATTCTAGTTAAGTGTAGAATTAGGTACTTATCGTTAGTGTTTGGATGAAAAAAAGTTAATTCGTAAATGGATCATTCGATTGAAAATGTTCTCGAAAGAAATAAAAGTTTTGACTTGATTCAGGATAATGAGGGGAACCAGGAAAGTAATTTCGTAAAAGATTCTGACTGTTTAAGAAAAGTAGGCTGTTCTATAATTACCTTCAATTTAAGCCATTTCCAATATTTCTATGAAAAATGCTCACTATTTCAGTTGCTACTAAAATAGCGAATTGTGCTTACTTACTAAATTTTTGGGGACCGACATATTAAATTTATGCATTTGAATATGAATTCTTTTTAAATGTATGTTTCTTAAGGTCTCATCAATCAGTGCGCAAAATATCGCTCAAATCGGAGTTTTACTCTGGACAGGGCAAAAGTATTCAAGTTTTAGTTAAAAACAAAGTTTTAAACATTCGACTTTTTATTTTTCATCCGATTTTTATTATTTGGTGGAACACAAGAAGTTGATACAGTCTTCCATAGTTTCAAGTTTCATCAAAACCCGTTGAAAAACGTGACTGCTGGTGGGCCACGAAAATCTGAAAAATCACATATTTGAACAGCTGCCATTTCGAAAATTGCAAATAGATAATCACCAAAATGGCAGAAACTTTAGATATGATTGTTTCCTACCTTAGTATAAAGTTTCATATGCATCGAATTGAAACTGTGGATCTTAGAAGAAGCCGCCTTTTTGCTTTGTGAAACTTCACCTCTAAATTTTTTACAATGTTCTTTAGACATTTATAATCTTTAGCCAACTGCTGAATTTCATTAACATGGATTGAAATGCTTGTGTCACAACTACAACAACAAATTTTCGCACGTTTTTAGACCTATACGCGGCAACCACTTTGTCTCAGACGGTTCGACTTTGTACTTTTTATTGTGAGATTCATCGCACCGTTCAATAAGCCGTTTCGTTCAACCTTGAGCCGTACTTTGGTCAGGACAGAAATCATGATTTTTCGTCTAAAATGGCCGCTATTTACTTTCGACGGCTCGATTTCACTGGTTAACGAACATAGCCGAGATATTTACTCAATACACCTTTCCTGAAAATATGGTGAAAATTGGAGCTAAATTGCAACCTCCAGCAGTGGTCACACATTTTGTTATATCCCATGTATATATATATATATATATATATATATATATATATATATATATATATATATATATATATATATATATATATATATATATATATATATATATTGGTAAGTCTTAAAATCATTGAGCCTTTTTTGTTATTTTTCAATTGAATATTTCTTTTATCTAAAATGGATTTTATTAAAGTACATATTGTGCACTATTATTTATGACCTTTTGCCATTTTTTGGGTAGAGCCATTATTCCATCCGTGTAGAACTTCTGTGGTTTTTCGGCGAAAAACTTGGCCAAGTGATTTTCACAGTTCCTTTTTGAAGTGACTTTCTTTTCATTAACCAAGTTTTGCAGAGACCGAAACAAATGGTAGTCTGATGGTGCAAGGTCCGGACTCTACGGTGGATGTATCAAAACTTCCCAGCCAATCTGTGTCAATTTTCGCCGGGTCATCAGAGATGTATGTGGTCTGGCATTGTCATGATGGAAGACAACGCCCTTTCTATTGATCAATTCTGGCCGGTTTTTTGTATTGCTTGTTGCAATCTGGTTAATTGCTGACAGTACAGGGACGAATTGAGTATTTGGCCAGGTTCTAGCACTCATGATAAATGATTCCCTTCCAATCCCACCATACACACAGCATAACCTTATTTGGTCTCAATCCTGGCTTTGAAGTCGTTTGTGATGATTCACCTTTTTTGACCAGGATCTTTTTCCAACGAAATTCTTGTATCTTACCCATTTTCCATTGCCCGTAATGACTTGCTTCAAAAATGGCTCGGTTTCGTTTTGTTTTATTAGCGTTTCGCAAATGGAAAACCGGTCGGTCAAATTTTTTTGTGCTAATTCATGCGGCGCCCAAACATCGAGCTTCTCTGTGTATCCAGCCTTACGAAAATGGCTAAAAACTGTTTGGTGATGGATATTCAGTTCCTTAGCAATGTCGTGGCTGCTTATGTGTCAGTCTTCTTCAATTTCTCGTAAGATTTCATCGACTTTTTCAGTGATTGTTCGACCTGAGCGAGGTACATCTTTGACATCAAAATTTCCAGAACGAAAGCGAGCGAACCATCTCTTGGCTGTGGCTTTTGATAAAGTATCTTAACCGTAGATACCACAAATTTTTTCACGAACATGCGATGCGTTCTCACCTTGATCTTAGTGATATTGTGAAATGTAACGAAATTTTTTCAGAAATTTCACTCAAGTTGAAAAGAATACAAATTTTGACACGAATGACGAAATACAAGGTTGTTCATATGAAAATTGTAGACTGGAAGTTTGACTCAATCTGATCAGTATTACCCGAATATGACAACGAGCACCATCTAGTGAAAAAAAGGCTATCCAATACATATATACATATATATATATATATATATATATATATATATATATATATATATATATATATATATATATATATATATCTATAGTATATATATATATATATATATATATATATATATATATATATATATATATATATATATATATATATATATATATATATATATATATATATATATATAAACTACTCTCCGCAAGAGGTAAATTTCTCTCAAGAAAGTTACCTAAACGACGGTATTTCAAATATTTTTGTTTGGTTAAGAGATACTAAATAAATGTTAATCCAATACTACGTTTATTTGAGTGCTCGTGCTTAGATTGTTAGGCTAAATTAAAGCCAACTGATAGTCACCAAAGCAAATTCAAGATATTACAATAATATCCAATTTATTACCCTTGAGATGCCGAAATCAGTCTCTGCAACTCGTTTCCGACAGAAACCCTAATGTTTAAGCTTACCAACAGTACTTCCTTGCAAATGCGTTACCAACTGATATTTTATGCACACACTCCTGGTGGTGCCATCTGTTCGGATAAAGCGGGAACTTATTTTGAGTATCTAAATAAGTACCAGGTATAACATCCTACTCGAATTCGCCATTGGTCCCCGTCTAGTTTCGCTCCGATTATTCGCCTCAGGGCTCGAATTTTGAAGGCGTTCAATATATTTGCGGATAGTTGGGTTTGAGTTCATATTTTACACCCATAGACCTGTGCTAGTTTTATCACAGATTGGAATACTTGGATCATTTTTGTCCTGCGTATGCAGCTGGTCTTCAAGATTGTCAAAACTGAATAAACAATTTTATTTGTAAGCTGTATTCTTCGGCGTATTTTGTCTTTTTCATTACCGGTTCTCGTTATTGTGGCGGCTAAAGATACAAAACCACCCACATTTTCGATATTGTATTCTCTAAGTGTGGCATTTTGTGCATTTGAGGTATTTTTCTTCGCCTGCGTCATGAGTTTTATTTTGTTCTCATTGATTTTTAGCCCTACTAGTTTTGGTTTGCTGTTGAGTTTCAGGAAAAGTTCTTTGGCAATTGTTAACGGCCGTGAGAAAATATTGATGTCGTGTGCATAGGCTACCATTGGACTTGACTTGTACAGTAACGTACCTCTTGTATCGACAGGTAGCTTTCTCATGACACATTCTAGAGCCCAATTGAATAGCTATAGGAACAGCCCATCTCTCTGCTTTAGTCCGATATTTGTGTCAAAGGCGTCGGTGAGGTGGTTATTGATGCGGAATCGGAAGTTCGTCGACGTCATTGTCATTTTCGTAAGACGTTATGATTTGGCTGGGATACCAAAGGAAAGCATTATTATGTACAGTACGTTATGATCAATACTGTCGTATACTTGCCTAAAGTCAACAAAAATTTGGTGTACGTCTATATTGAACTCCCAGCATTTCTCAAGTACCTGCTTGACTGTAAACAATTGGTCTATCAACTATCTACCAGCTTTAAAGCCACCTTGATATTCCCCAATAGTACTGTTGACGTATGATCTGATTTTATTTTCTAAGGCCTTTGAAAATATTTTGCATACACTACCAAGTAGCGATTTGTCTCTACAGTTTCCGCAATGTAGCTTGTCACCTTTTTTGTAGATAGGGAATATAATTGATTGGCCCTACTCGTTTGGCATATGTTCCTGTTACCAAATGGAATGGATGATTTTATGAATGGCTTTCCGAACATCGCTGCCACGATATTGAATGAACTCCACTGAAATCTCATCGATGCTCGGTGCTTTGTTATTCTTTTTGGCTTGATGGTGGTGCAAACTTCATCCAGATTAGGTGAAGCCAATGAAAGCTCTCCAGGAATATTTAAAAGCTCCTATGTTCTGCAGCTGTACGTAGGATTAAGGAGTTTCTTGAAATATGATACCCATCTTTTCTTAATCCTGTTTTCATTAGTGATCATGTTGCTAATGTTATCATGGCAGTGCATGCTCTTGGACTGATAACCACGTTTCAGGCTTCTCACTACTTTGTATGCTTGTATTGTGTTGTTAGCCAATGCTAAAGAAATAACATAAATCAAAACAATCCACTTAAGGCAACATAGTTTTAGTTAAACTGGAGCATCAACTCAAAAATGCAAATAAGTAGCAAGGAATAGTTCATCAATTGATTCGCTGAGCTTTGGAATATGTAGATTGTTTTACAAGTTGCTTTAATTTTTTAGATTTGTTGGGCAAACTACTATCGGAGAGAAGAATCGTTTATAGAAGTATGTTCCCAGCTCTCCTCATTATCTGGAATCCAATTAAGATTAATGCAGAAGCAAGACCATTGGGTTCCGTATAATTTCAGGCTGAGGGACATCGAACGGCGTTTTCTCTTAGGTGTAAACTGCTGCTTCAGCGGCAAAATCGTACCGTGGCTGGAGATAAAAAGTGGATACAATATGATGACCATAAGCGTTAAAGATTCTGGGGGGAGGATGGCTGTGCGTCAACATCGAACACAAAGCCAAATATCCATGGTGCAAAGCTTCTCCTCTGCATAAGTAGGATCAACAGGGTGTTATTTATTATGAGCTACTCAAACCGAAGGAAGCCAGAAGGAAAAATAGCAAGGTGAATTTGATACACGGCAATGGTCCGCCACAAGTTAAGAAACCGCTTAAAACCTACTTGGAAACACTTGAATAGGAATTCCTGTTTCTCTCGCCGTTTCCACCGATTATAATCCCTTTCGATTATTACTTTTTTCGTTCGATGGTTCATGAACTGGATGAACAGCGCTTCAATTCTTATCAAAATACAAAACAAACAAGTTGGGTAGACAGAACTATGCTCATGTCAGAAGAGTTTTGTACTTAACCGACGATATGCAGGCATTTATAGTAAATGAAATAATTTAATCCAAGGAAAACTTTAATGACATGCCCAACAAATATATTCTTGCTTCAACAGTAAAGCCAGTGTTACTCCATTTTAACCGGCCAAAATTTTGTTGCAATATTTCTAAAATTGTAGTCAAACTTTTGTTTCTTAAAGAAAAAAGATTTCTAAAATTATTGACTAAGCTGAATCTCAATTGCATGTTTGTTATTCACCTTATCCGAAAATTTCGAGGAATTGTAATCAGAAGTGTAGTGTCTGGTTCTATAGAAAGCCCATGTAGTAAAAAGACCGTGTATGATTGCATAAAAATTTCATGCTTTCCCCCTTCTCCTGCTCCCTTGACATTGATAAGGTAATTTTAAGACGTGTCTTGAAAAGATCTCATTGAGATCTTTCATATGACATCCCACTTGACTAGCTTTGATGAAAACATTTTTTTAAGGGTCGCACGCCTATAGGGGGAGACAGCATTTAAACCCTTTGAAATTGTTGTTCACCCCAAAACTTTCAAGAAGTCATAGCGTCTGACTTTTCCACAAAGTTTCTTGGCTGCAGCGTCTATAGTTTTGGAGAAAAACTGACATACAGACGGACGGATAGGCGGACACAGGTCATGATTTCAATAGGGTTTTGTACGTTAGTACAAAGCCCTAAAAATGGTTCAAAAGACGGATCGTTTTTCCAACATGAAATCCATATTCTGTCAGAAAAATGAGAAGATCTAGTAACTAGTATGGGCAATATCTCAAATGAAATATTTTCTTACTACATATAGTACATACTTACAACTATTACTTAAATAAAACATGCACATACATACATACAAGTATTTTAATAAAGAAACGGTGAGAAATTATTCAAAGTCCTAATATGATAAATTAGACATACTCGTACATATTATCTAAACTACTTTATGCTATACTCATTGGTTAACTTAAATTTATAGTTTATTTCCTACGGACATTTAGAAGCCTTATTTTAGAAACCTCATTTAAATTTGCTGTTGAAAGCATCTATTCAAACAAAAAAAAATTATTCGTTAATTACATCAAAAACATTTAAACCAACATAAGATTTCCTCACAATCTCAAATTACAACCGAAAAATACAGAAACTAAGTTACAAACTTGAAACCAACATAACTAAAGCTTAAACTGACTGACTGAATTAGAGCCTTCGAATTGGTGTACCACGTCGTAGTAACATAACAAATAATAAAAAATAAATAAGCAAAACCAGTCAGTCAGTTGGTCACATTTATATATTGCTTACATGCATTTTACTATCTATGATCACGCACTATATGTCACCTCCGAGCATCTTAACCAGATTCAATTCTTGGTAATTTCATGCCACAAAATAACGCTCTAGGTGGCGTATACGACCATACAATCTTATAATCTTCTGGATCTTGGTAGATGTATCTTAGTATCTAATTTTTGAGCTTGTTTGTTAACAAAGTCATCATAGTGGCCAAAGATCGTGGATGTAAACTTCATCAGTGGAAAATTATGTCAAACGGGAAACCACCCAATGGCAATATATGTACATATGCATGTATGTATGTATGTATGTTAATATTAAAATTGTATGGTTGATGGGGATTATTTAGTTGATCGTTACCAGCTTGGACTGAGTAGTTGTATTTATTTGAAAAACGCATTTGCGATGCCTCCTTGACTAATGCGAAATAAAAATTTTAAAATTATTTTATATTTTTCAACTTCTTTGGCTACGAAAGCTGTTATTAAAAGGAAGCAAAAGAAAAAAATTAATTCAGAATAGCACAACAGTCTTTCGATTCTCCAAATCGTTTGAGGTAGGGAAATACGAGTAGTTTAAATGCTACAAAGACAGCTTTTTCAACAAGAACATCGTACCACCAGCCTCCTTACGATTTAGAAAAAGAAATGAGATACGATCTTTATGAGGAATAAGAAACAAGGTGGGTAAACATTAGAACACTCCTGCCAGAAGGGTTTTGTACTAAGCGTTTAATATGTAGACGTCAATAATGAATAAATTAAACACTTGTTTTTGTGGTTGGGAGGTAAATGCTATTTACGTCCAGAGTGCGGGGTTCCTGGCGCGCAAGACATCTGGACTACCCATTCAACCGTTTTCCTGTCAATTTGTAAACCTAGCATGGAGTTGTTTGACACATTATTTCGGGTTAAACCTCATTGGAAGCCCCACACTCAGTGTGTAAATGGCATTCACCTCCCAAACAAAAAAGCCTTCATTTGCTACGCCGTGAGGTGCCTTCTAGTGGGAGGGAGGAAGAGAACTGCTGTGAGCGTTTTTTATCTTTAGGACTGCCCAACCACAATGTGCCACATAGCTCCACATGTCAACTGATCCAAGTATCTCCTCCGGAGAAGGCTATCCAGTTTCCTTGTAGAGATCCAGACACAGCCTGTCTCTTCTTTTGCATGTAAAAAATGCGGTGGCAAGTATCATCTTCCTCTCCTGCGCAAAACCTACAGTTGGGGAACTGCGGCTTGCCAATCTTGTGCAAGTAAGACTGAAAACACCCATGTTGGTTCAAGAGCTAGGTCAGGTTTCAGTTTCACCATGCGTTCGATCGAGTCATGATCTGAGATCAGCGACGGGGCACTTGGAATTGTTTGCAGCTGCATATAAATGAGTTGCATATTTTGAATAATAATTTTTCTGAAAAATTATTAGAGAAGAAAAATGTTAGAAGAAGGTGGTTTCGACGTGTGCACTAATTCTCCTCAGGCCATCACTCTTAGATACACACCGGTGATGGCGACCACCATGCTCAGAGGTGAGGGAGTTAATTTTAATTTTTCTACCGTTACAAACTCAATATGTTTTTGTATTTGCAAGTTATATTCAAGGTAAATTTCTCTTGTAAGTATTTGTATAAGCTAAACTTTTTTTTTTAATTGGATCATTTCACCCTTCTCACATCAACTTAATGTAAATCTACATATACGACAAATTTGCTCTACATTGAAGCTTTTCTAACGTCGCGCGGATATCGATCACACTTTCGGATGGCTCCGATAGCTTTTTAAATTACTTTTTATGGAATTGTTTGCAGCTACATATAAATGAGTTGCATATTTTAAATAATAATTTTTCTGAAAAATTAAAGAGAAGAAAAATGTTAGAAGAAGGTGGTTTTGACGTGTGCACTGATTCTCCTCAGGCGTCGAAGCCACCTTCTTCTAACATTTTTCCTCTCTAATAATTTTTCAGAAAAATTATTATTCAAAATATGCAACTCATTTATGTGTAGCTGCAAACAATTCCATAAAAAGTAATTTAAAAAGCTATCGGAGCCATCCGAAAGAGTGATCGATATCCGCGCGACATTAGAAAAGCTTCAATGTAGAGCAAATTTGTCGTATAGATTTACATTAAGTTGATGTGAAAAGGGTGAAATGATCCAATTAAAAAAAAAAAAGTTTAGATAACTAATATCTTCGAAGGGATGGAATCCCAAGGTTTTTTGATTATTTATATGATCTTTTAGCGCACTGTTCGTTTTGTAAAATAAAAACTCACAATTATGTTTTCTAATTTAGATGTGATTTGATTTTATTGTCGCGTGTACGTTCTGACTGCGAATATTAACTTCTCTTTTTTCATTCTACAGATTTTTGTCACTGCTGTTAGTGCATTGGTTTGGTTATTATTGCTTTTAGTGCAGTGGAATACACTGTACAATTCAGTAAAGTGTACTAGTAACCTTTCTGGCAAATATTGCCATGTAGAAATAAAAATGTATAAAATGAATTCATTGTAAAAAATGAAATTAATTTGTAGTGAAGTATAAACTGATTGAGTTCCGGGAATTCTTTAGGTATAACTTCAACAAAGCCAACGAGGGCTGGTTGTAGTCCAACAATCACCGATAAATATTGTTGACGCATTTGCGAAGTAAGCTTTTCAATATTTTCAACCTTGCGATGTTTCATTTTCTTCCATATTGTTCCGATGTTTAATCTTGGGAACACTTTCTCAATCGTTTTCAACATCAGCTTCTCTTATTTCGAAAAATAGAGATCTATTTCATCGTTAGTTACTTTTCTGTCATTAGAAGCCATTGAGCAAGCGTTTCTATTATCAGAAGGAGGACATTGCTTCTGGTCATTTTTTGAAACTTTCCCCAATCTGTTTTTTTGAAATTCAACCGATGATTTTCATGCTGAACTGGAATGAGGAAGTCATCATCCCTTTGATGATTGATTTCCATTACGGTTGCGATCGTAAGGAAACACCTGTAGTTTCCGTGGAGGACTATTAAAGCTGAATTCAAACCTTGCGTTCCAAATATGAATTCGTCCTAGGGTATGTTGGAAACTCCAACCTATATAGACTGCACCTGTATTCAATTTGATTCTCTGTTCTCCACGATTTCAGGAATACACCTTTTGGAAATATTGGAGGCAATGTATGCCGGGCATTCAGGTCACCGACAAGAATATAATAATTATGCAGCCTGTTCAATAAAAGCATTTGAAACAAGGGATTGAGTCCCTCCTTGAACTTGAGAACATTTCGACGAGTGGTATAGGCAGAGATAACGAAGAAGTTATCCCCACCTGGCTGTGAGATTTTGATAACGGACACTTTAAGAGATTCAAAGTTTTTGAATTCAATTTTATCAATATTTCGGAAACAATAGAGGTCTTCTAACCAAGATCCCGGAGCCACCTCCCCTATCACCGTTTATCCTATCGTTTCTTACGTATTCGAAATCCTTGAATGCCATGGAGTGCCATGGACTGAGGTGGGTTTCAGTGAGAAGCATGATGCCAGGCTTTTACTTAACAATGAATTCAAGGAGATAGTCACGTCGATGTAGAGTAACGATCGAGTTGACGTTGATCGAGATGAGATGAAGCCTATCCATGGAAATGTGGCTGGTTGACAAGTTATTTTTAGGCATTTGAAAGATTTAAACTCTGAAAAACAAAGTTAATTCTTGAATCTTCTTTATCGATTTTCTCCGGTAAAGAATTAAGTTTCTGGTAAATTTTGAGAAGCAGCTCATTATTGCCACTCACATTATTGCCACTCACATTATTTACAGTATAATAACATTAGCTGCTGGTCCTCTAGCGGCGAAGGCAAATTATACCCCCCGGGCTTGACGAAGTTGGAAGGTATTGCACTACGATGTATTTGTGTTTGTTTTAGAATAAATTTTACTTTTGTATCTTGATTCGGATGGATCCTCCATATGATGCTGGATGACCAAATACACCGCAGTTAACGCAGTATAATTTTTCTTTAGGCTCCGTCTGAGTGAATTCACACTCAACGGGGGCATGAACATCTTTTTATTTTACGCACCGTAAGTGCATGGCTCAGTTGGCAACAGAATGAACAAATCTTTGACACCGGTAACACTGGTTGCCTTTTCTTTTCTGGAAGCGTTTCCAACTGCCTACTCACTCTGAAATTCAAGCACTTTATTTAAATTTTCGCTGCAGCTTCCTTGAGCACCTGAAGAAGACCGCATCCTCTCCACAGTCCAGACCCTTCAAAAAAAAGTCTGATCTTTTTCACGTTTTAGGGTAGAGGTAAAGCGTGGAACCTCCCCAAAATTTAACGCATCTTTGGTTGACTTGAAATCAATTAGTGATTTTGTTTTGATAGTTTATTTTTCTGCATGAACTCTTTTGATTTTGAAATTACTTAATTTATTTTTGGCCGCAATAACCGAACCATATCTTTTCCGCTTTTTCCGAATACATTGATTGGCGGAACTTTTCCTGCCTTTTTGTGGGCTTTTTTGGAGAAACCAGTAGACTGTGAGTTGGTTTCTTCTCCTTATTTTTTAAATACAGAATAAAATTTAAATCATTATATCTTCTTCAATTTCCATTTTCCTTGTAATCCGTCAAGCGCTGCGTAATAGTTTTGGCTATCGTTAGTGAATCCAGCACTTAGAATTTCATCTGGGATTGTTTGTTTTGTAGTTTTCTTCACCCTTATTTCTTTATTTTGTTTTTATTATTAACCGCAAAAGTTGTGAGTCTTGAGTTTTCATCCTTTTCTTGATCTTCGAGGGACTATAACCGTAGCCTGATTTCATGATCTTCATTTCGAAGTCAGATCACTTTTTTCTCGCCTTCTACTATTTGCAGTTTACATCCGCCATCTGTGAAGTTTTCCTGATTTTATTGAGGATTGCCACCAATGTTGTATTCGATGTCTCCCCGGGTTCCTCCAATGGTAGGAAGCCGTCGGGATCCTCTATATCAGCAGTCTTGGTTTATCGAAGTAAAACAATATTCGATATGAATTCCTTGGGTCAATTGCTTGGACGATGTAAGCATTTCCCAATAAAAATTAGCTTTGGACTGACGTTTTAAGAAATTGATTTAAAACTTTTGACAGGACCGATTAACAACAAGTCTTTTCGCAAAGAATGCTAGGCGTAGAATTCGTGGTACTCTTGTCTGTTCTTGTGCCAAGCGTTTTCGGCACTCCTCCTTACTGAAAGCGTCGTCCGTACAGCAGCACTGACGCTACAGTACTCATTAAGAGGCGTCTTCTTAAGGGCTTGGACCCCTCTTCGTTGGCCAGAAGCCGACTCAGAGCCGATATGCCCGAAACAGCCTTCTCAACCGTTGCCCTGATTTGCTCAGTGAAACTCATCTTCGAGTCGATTAGTAGCCCCAGGTACTTCACCGCTGGCTTCGATAGGGTTAGTGTGTCTCCAATACTGATCATCCTTACTCTAAGTATTCTCGTTTTTGTCAATTGGCCACTTCGGTTTTCTCCAGTTTCTGTCTATCACTCGGCACATAAGCATACCTAGCCTATGTTGCGCTCTTTACTATGTGCAACAGCTTTTTATTTTGATCCAGTCGTAGTTCCTTTTGAATCAAATCAACTGGCTTTAATTTAATAGGCTATTGGTTTGATATCTGCATCGTTTTTCGTAGTCTCCTGCAGAGTTCCTTTCAATGACCTTACCAATAGTCTCCTTAGTTTCGTGTAAGACACAGTACTTACAGTTTTCAAGAAGAAGTCTTTTCGACATGGTTCCTATGCTGAAATTTTACTTGACGATGTGCAATCTCAAAGCTCCATTTCTGTTGCAATTCAAAACATCTTGCAATATAGTCTTCTGGGTTAACTTACAGGTGAACTTTTTTCACCCAATTCTTACAAAACGTTTTAATGATTTATGCTTTAAGTGACAAAGCCGTTTCTTCCAAGTTTTGATAAGAATTTGCGAAAGTAGACTATCGTAAACCACTGATCGTCAATGGAAATACTTTTTATTTCAAATGTCCGTGCATCGTACCATGGTTCTCAACCAAACAGAAATCTTACTTACTTTCAGAAGCTCAGCGTAAACGCTAAAATCTTTCCTCACTAGAAAGGATAGTATCGGGCACCAACGTAGACTAGATTAAGGGTTAATATCTGCGTAGTTTAATATTCCTTTAGTCATAGTTCTATATCATCGGTCATTTAGTGTCACACTGTTTTTACTAATTTCGTCTGAACTGAAGGAAAAGACTGATTTTTACTGTATCAGCATCATTTTAGGAGAAGAAATTGGTGTACTGGAGTTGTATTTTCTAGGTCTTGAACATTTGGTCAAATGTTTTCGGTAATCTTTTAATAGTTTTTAATGGAAAATTTCTATCTTTCAATTTTATTCTCCATGGCCAGCCTGTACAAATACAAAGATATGTCCCATGTTGGGCTTTCAGAGTGGTACTGTCATCTGACCGTGGCCTTCCTCAAGCAGTACATTTATCTCCAATCAAGTTTAAGGCTTTTGAATCGAAACAAGAAATAAAAATTAATTAATTCCTCTCTCAGATTGAATTTATTTTTTTCCTAAAATCAGGCAGCAGTTTTGGGGCAAATCTTACCGTTCCTGCAGTTATCAATCTAATGAAGTATGTTTCAAAAATAATCCTAACTTCTCATTTAAAAATTTTCGCGGTCATAAAATTTCTCGGTTTTTCTCCTGATCGTATTTTTATCTTTCTTAATTACCGTGTAACTTAAAATAATGTCTTTTTTATATCTTGGGATTGGAAGGGATATTTGTTAATCCACTCTCTAATAGTGCGCAAAATTATTTTGAAACATACTTGAAAAATTATTGGTATTCATCGTTTTTAGGTCTTTGTAAAAAAATTTTTTTACAAAGACCTACTAGTTTCGCGACCTGTCTGTCCGTGCGTCACAGCTAGTATCATCAGAAACTATAGAAGCTAGAATGCTCAAACTTTGTGAAAAGGTCAGAAATGATAATCTATCAAAAGTCAAGGGTTTACCAAAAATTTAAAAATTTTTTAAGGGGGGTCCACCCTAATAACGAATTAGCCCTTAACATTTTTTTAATCAAAGGTAGTCGAGTGAGGTATCAGAGGTCTTGATTAGAACTTTTAGAATCTGAAATAAAAAAATCATTTTATGAATTAGGGGGTCCAGGGGAAGGCAAAAAATATATCAAAAATTTGTGTGGAGCTTGTGGACTATACTTATATAAAGTTCTTGAACCTTGTATGAAGATACTGTACTAAATTACGTGGCTGTCATCAAAAATAATGTAAGACTTTCATTTGTCTACCATTCACCAACTGTAATTCGTATGTATATCGAGGAAGAAAATCTGAAACTCTTTTTAAATCATAACTGCGGCAGTTATGACAGCGAACCTATGATACTAATAAGTGCATAGTCTATACTTCATACTCGGACTTTACAACTTTTAGTTTGATGAGATCGATTTCAATTCTTTTGAAGCTTGAAATGATGAGGAAACCTGCTGTATGATTCTCAGCGTGTGAATTATGCATTTTAACACGAAATCATTCGCTTTAAATAAGATGGTTGAATGACAAATAAATTTCCGCGAACTAAAAGCCCCGACAATTTGATATTTACCATACATTAGTATATGAAAATTTGTAATAACACTCATCTGAAAGACACTTGCTTTGTTTTTTTTTCTATACATTTGTAGGTGCATCCATACATAGTTTCTTAGAAGTATATATGACCAATCGAAACCTAATCCTTCGTCTCAAAAAAACTAGTCCCAATGTATTTCATCACTAACTTACATAGCATGTGTACCAGATTGTCTTAATATTTGCAGAATGATTCCTGTGAAATATTTGCGAGTTGCCTTGATCTTATTCAAGTCTGGTAGCGGGAGGCGCCAAAATATACTAATTATTTCTACCGAGGCCAATAAACTTTACAAGACAAGATGTACATACATACATACATATACAATATAAGTAAAATTTTAATGACAAGAATATGTTTTGATTTTTTCACATATGAGTTCACGCTTGCTTGCTTAAGTAAAATTTTCCAAAAGTCACTCTTGCTTGGCATGACTGCCGCTGCTACTGCTACGCAAATGATTTACGTTTGAAGCTTTAAGATGAAGATGTTATTTTTACATTTCAGTTGAAATTTTTATGAATCATTTACAATGTGGAGGACGAGGACTATTATTTGGGGCATAAAAATGATGATTGTGGATATTGTTCGCCACGCTTTCATTTGCTACAAATTATAATGGGGTAATTTATATGATAAGATACCAATGAGACACTACTGTTTGTTGTGAAATTTTGCGTGGAGCCGTTTTGATGAAGTTAAGATTGGGAAATGTGTGATTAAACTTAAACTTTTTGTAGAATATTTTTGCTTATAGTTACATCATATTTTCTCTACTTTCTATGATGGATGGATTTTGAAAAGAAGATTCCAAAATAAGTTAAGGAATATAAAAGCTTGGTTTATTCCGCATTAATTTTACTACAGACTGCTCAGAAACAAATAACAAGTTTTACTGCCATTTAAATTCACATCAGTTACAGTCTGTAGATTTTCGGCTAATATTTTAATTTCATGCAACAAGTGCAAAAAGTGTTTTCAAAGCGCAAGTTCGGGGTTTTTAGCGTGTGAGTCAATACGAAGAGCATAAGAAGAATTAATAAACATTTTCACCACAGAGGGGAAACCCGACAGTTCCAACAAAATATACATATCTTTTTTGTCAATTTTTCTGATCTCGAAGCTCAATTGTATTGAATACTTTACCACGTCTTATGTTATTACAAAAAAGGAGTGCCTCGTTTACCAGTTTAGGAACGGAGATTATTAGATGGGTTTTTCATCGAAGCTCATCACAATCTAAGCTATTTTTTCCTGATATTCATCTTACGTAGTGACTTTCAGTTACTCTTACTTTCAGTTACTCTTCATTAAAATCGATCCCTGCGAGATTCCAGAATTGAGTCAATAGCTGAAATGAAACATTTCAAGCAGTCATTCAATCCAAGTGTAGAATGAATACACTTCCTATCCTATCCTTATTTAAACATGTTGAGCAGTCAGGAGTATGCGTCTGCTAGAAGAAATGAATTACCATTGATATTCTATAATATATAATCGAAAATCCATACAGGCAAAATTCATAACCAGGAAACACATTTATCTATGGTAACAAAACCATAATCCCAAAATTTATTTATTGTCCTCGATAAATAAATTTTGATATTCTGGTTTATCAAGGATTTTTTTATGTCAATATTCTTCAGCACAAAGCTTTTATAATAAGAGCTATAAGATTCAGCAAGTCTTTGGTTACAATATATACCAGCTTTTTGAGTCATTGCTTCATTTTGCTTATAATTTTGGAATGAAATTCGTTTTCTTTTTAGAGTGGTTACTATTTCTACTGCTTCCTTTATTTTCTATTCTAGGTATATTACTCGAAAGATATTTGTTTCGTGGAAAACTTTATACATAAAAGGTGGTCCAAGCATAATGCACGATGTTAATTGTGAGTCACACATTCACGTCAAGTTTTTCAACCAACTTAATTTGACATTTCTTTGTTTCAATGTTTGACTAATTCAACCATGGAGAGGTACACAATTGAGCAGCGCGTTAAGGTTGTTGAAACCTTTCACGAAAATGGGAGTTCAAATCAAAATGCATTTCGTGCATTTCGTGCACTTCGTGATTTTTTTGGTCAGCATAATCGACCAAATGTGTCCACGATCGGGGGAATTGTGCACAAATTTCAGTAAACCAGCTCTGTAGGAAATGTGAAATCACCTGTGCATGCTCACCCGGCTCGTTCTACAGAAAAGATTGCTGTTGCTCGTGATAGTGTGCCAGAAGAGCCGTCAACCTCGACTCGTCTTTGTGCCCAACAATTGAACGTCTCACGAACATCACTGATGCGAATTTTGAATAAAAATTTGAATTTACACGCTTACAAGGTTCAATTGACTCAAGAGCTGAAGCCTATTGACCATTTCAAGCGTCGGCAATACGCCGAACGGTTGGTTGAACAGACAGAAGGGAATGGTGACTTTGCAAAGAAAATCATGTTCAGGCACGAGGCACACTTTCACTTCAATGGATTCGTTAACAAGCAGAATTGCAGCATTTGGGAAAATGAAAATCTACGAGTGATTGTTGAAAAGTCGATTCATCCACAAAGAGTGACTGTTTG